>SSNP01000033.1:1888481-1928790 GCA_006937955.1 Pachypanchax playfairii
ATGGAAGTGCACCAATGATTGTGTCTTCCTCTGTAGACAGCCACACAGTTTAAAACTCCACTTCTTCAAAAGTAAAGCAATGACTCCTGGTATTTTTTATTGGCATTGATTTGACCATGTGTCAACCATTTAGTCAGATAACAATTGTAGAATGTGTTTTTATAGTTTCAATATTATTGTTGCTGAAAATGTTGCTTCAGTATTTGTCACCATGGCAAAAGTTTCCCCAACAATGACTGATAATTGACTCAACATGTCAGTAACTGACCTTGACAGCCCACATGGTTTGTGTTATGAGTTTGTATTTTAAAAACTATGAATAAGCAGATGTGGAATCTCTGCTTAGTTTTGCTATCCAAAAGAGAAACCAGAGTCTGCACACTAGACTGCGCGGGCAGGAAAGACCCACCTACTTACAGCACACATTTACAGTAGTGTGAAGAAGTGTTCGACCCCTTAGGGATTTTATTGTGCCTCTCTTTTGTGCACCTTATGCAATCAGGATCTGACCCCTGGCTGGCCATGCTATTTTGCCATTTTTTACGCAAGTGACATCATCGGTTGATCCATGCAGATTTCCTTACATTGTTTGCACTGTTTGTCTTATGTTTTTTTTCCAAATAAGAAGCTTGTGTCATGTCCTGCATGTAGCTAATTAGCAATAACCTACACTTACACTGATATTAAAGATGAATATTTGACTTTAAATATACCTGCAGGCTTTAAGATGACTCTTAGACCTCAGCGAAGCACAGAAGAGACAGAAGAGACTATAGGAGACGCTGCAACTGGCTGTATGAGGACTACAGGGAGGGACAATTTGAGGAGAGGTGTTTTCATCAATAATGAGAGTAGAACCCTGACGAGAGGTCTCCTTCAGCCAACCGGTACCTCACACAGAGCAGACACAGACAGCAAACATCACATGAAGTGACAACAGTAGATTTAATCGAGAAGGATGATGAGTAAACTCTGCTTAGAGAGAACGGATGAGAACACAGGACAAGAGAGAACAATCAGATGACCTGAACTTTTTAACAAGACAAGACGATACTTTTATTGTTCTCATAGGAGAGAAATTCACCAGATTCATCAGCTCTTTAAAAGAACACATGTGTAGACAGTAAGAAGAAATGTGCAACAAATAAGTCAATAATAGCTCAGTGTGCAAAAATAAGTACATCTGCATGAATAGTCATCAAAATTCACCTAAAAAAATAAAAGTCTACATTTTCATCATCTGAAGAATGTTTCACAGGAGGACCATCCAGCTTCTAAACACAAAACAAGCCAGAATTTAGCAAATATTTTTAAACAAGCAACCCCAAATGCTGAAACTCAAATTTATTTTCTTCAAGTTTCCTCTGAAATGTTGTTTGATTCTTCACTGAATTGGCTGTTTCACCCACTCTCCATGTTTGTTTAGATACACTAACACTGACCAAGACAAGATGTTCAACCGATGACATCACAGCACGGCAGACGGTTTTTTCTTAGTGGTATCATGATACATTGTATTTATAGCAACACATGAAAAAAACATGTTCTTTATATCAAATTGAAGCATTTTATCTACATTTTAAATTCCATAAAGTGTAACGATCCAATCAATCAATCAATCAATCAATCAATCAATCAATCAATCAATCAATCAATCAATCAATCAATCAATCAATCAATCAATAAGAATCTCTTTGCTGACTCAACTCTCACTACAAGATCCATAAAGAGGAAAAAAAACGTTTGTTTTAATTAAAAGCATCACCTCTAGTTATCATGAAGCTTTAAACATTCAGCCTATTTAAAAACACTCCACAGTCTATGTTTGCAGTAGCATTGTGTGTGTGTGTGTGTGTGTGTGTGTGTGTGTGTGTGTGTGTGTGTGTGTGTGTGTGTGTGTGTGTGTGGGTTTGTATTTCTGACCTCCTGGGGACCCGTTTCCTGACTTTTACTATCTTTCTGGGGTCCGAGGGTTCTTGTGGGGACCGAAGCTCCCCTTTTTAGGGTTAGGGTTAGGTTTATAGGTATGGTGTGAATAGAGTTTTAGTTAGTCTTAGGGTTAGTTATAGATCAGTAATGGTTAAGGTTAGGAAAAGGGTTTGGGTTAGGTATAAATCTAGTTACTAAAATCAATGGAAGTCAATGGACGGTCCCCATAAGGATACCAAAACACACTTGCGTGTGTGTGTGTGTGTGGGGGGGTTTGTGTGTGTGTGTGTGCGTGGGGGTGGGGGGTAGATGGGTTCTGCAGATGTTCAACAGATGTAGAAAAAAAAAATCCTCAAAGTTGTTTATGTGCAACACCACATGTGTATCTAAATAAGAAATTCGTTTTTCAAAACTAGCTGATCTTATGATACTTTTTATTATTATTGATCATAATCACATATAACAGAACGTCAAACTAAATGCATCAGTGCACAGCTCTGTTTTCTAAACCTGCATTTACCTCCACAAAATGTTTGTTTCTGTTCAACCATAGAAATGTGATTAAAAACAGTACAGAAATTTAGGAATCAAAACTAGCATGGAGGTTTTTTTTTGTGCTTTTGTTCTTTCAGTTCCGCATGTGCTAAATTTTCCTGGTTTCGTAGCTGCAGAAGGCCTGGCTCTTCTCTTAGATACTTTGTTGCAAATCCAAACAAACTGGAATGGAAAATCAACAGTGATGCTTCGGGTCCTTCAGTGTTTGTAGCAAGATGTTGCAGATCTTCTATACATCCGTTATGAAGCGTGTGATCACACCTGCAGTCACCTGTTGGAGGAGGAGCATCAGAGCAAGCAGAAGCTGAATAAACTGAAAAAGAAGGCTGTTTTGTAAATGAATCCTCATCATCCTCTTCATAACACAGCAACTCATGAGTGTTTTCAGTCAGATCTGCTGCAACAAGACTCTCCTAAAAAAACTGTTTCCCCCCTTTGGGATGAATAAATAATCATTTCATAAAAATGCATTTTTGAAAAACATAAAAATCCAAAGGTGTATTGGTTTATTGGCGACTTAATAGTTAAATCTGCAGGTTGAACCATGAGAAATAAAAAGTGTATTCATAATAAAAAGTGACAAGTTCAACTAAAATGTGTGAAAGGTGCATTTGTGGATATGAGGATAAACCAAAATGTTCAGCGGCTCTGTTTGAAACCACACTGAACTCTGTAACAGACCCCGAGATATAAAAAAAACCACATTAATCCCTTGAACGCATCACGTGTTTCTGCTGCGTGTAAAATCTATGTAAACATTCTCATTTTATTCATTTTAATGAGTTAATATTTTTTTTTTTTTACTGGTTGTTGGTTGGAAAAAAAAAGTGCTGGTTTGACTGTTACGGATCGCTACTCACGCTTCCATTTGCTTCTCTTATACCACACAGACTGCACAGATGCTGCAGAACAGAGAAAGGACAAGAAGGTGTGAAAAAACAGGAACACTATGTTAACCTCTTGCCTTGAAGATGAGTGAAGAGGAAATACGCATTTAAATGCCGAACCATGACAGGTGTCGTGTTTGCATGATTCTGTGGCTGCTCAGACACTGTGAGCAATACTGCACAAAAAAAAAGGTGTGATAATGATCTTTGAGGTTTGGAGGAAAGTAACTGCACCTCCAAAAGCACTGATAAAGAAAACGAGAAGAGATTTCCGACAGTTAAGAGATATAAAAATAGGTTTGATAAGTATCTTGATGATACTTTCAATAGCTGAAGACATTTTCATTCATCTGGGTTTCATTCATCTGAATGTCTGCAAAGTTTGTACGTGAATGTCTGAAGATTCTTTGTTTCTGTTTCATTTTCTTTCTCACTTTGTTCCTGTAAAATGTCAAATAAAATCTAAAACCCCTAGTATGAAATCAGTCATGTTTTGCTCATTTGCGATGACTTTTCGAGGTGTAAAATAAAATGATAAATCAAAATTTCATTGACAGGCAGACAGGTATCGTTCTGACTCTGAATATTTAGTCTTTGTTTCATTTGTGCTGTGCTTTGCATGTGTCTTGCTTTCAGGTGCATCACCTTTGCTGCAGTTACATTTCAGGTTAGTTTTTGTGGTTGTTTTTAACACTAAGCTTTTTTTTCTTAAATCATTACATTGATTTGTTGTTACATCATAAACCCATGTTTGTGATTCATTATCATTATTTGCAAATGAAATATAGTTTATTATTAAAATAATCAATTACAAAATGACTGTAAAAATAAAAATAGATTCTAAACGTCAGGTTTGAAAACTCACAGTACCGGAATCACGAGACAGTTAACACCAACTTCTGCGTTCTACAGGAGATGCGTAAAAACGTGAAAAGAAACGTCGTGTTTCTCCATTTCAGTTGATAAAGCAGTCTTAATGAAAGTTAATGTTTTTAGGGTGTAGAGACAATAATAAGAGGAAACAATAAAACAAAAAATTTCCATTCATTTAAGCTTTCTGTGTGAATGAAGTCAAATTAAAAATGAAAGTTTTGTCTAATAAATGTTTCATTGAACTGACTGGGTTGAAGGAACAGCCATTTCAGTAAGTGTAGAAGTAAACAGGGAAGTAGGAAATGAAATTATAATATGAAATGCACCTTTCAATAAACCATAAAAGAATAATAACATTAAAAATGTTTAAAAATGTCAAAAATAGATAATCAAGTTCTATTTTTCAAGTAAAAAGTGACTTATTAACAGTAATTAAATGCTTTTGTAATCAGCTGAAATACAAGTTTGACACCAGCCATTTGTTTAATTGGATTTGCTTGATAAGAAGACTTTAAAGGAACTTAAGGCAGCTTTACAAAATCTGACTCAGTGCTGCCGCGACAGGCGCTGTGGCTAACTGCAGCCACCAGCCAAGCCGGCACGGGAGCGCGCACAGACACTTTACAGACTGTTCGTCTTCACAGCACTGCACCGGGGAGGCTAACATACTTCACGTCAGGTCTCTCCACTCTGTTATTTGATTTGATCTCATCATTTTCATACTGTATCAGGCTCTAAACACGACCTATAATGTTTTCTCACCTGGTCACAAGGAAATGAGCCATGTCAGCATCCGTTTTCACTCCCAAATGCAGCTGAAGTTCCCTCCATGAACCGAACGCATATCCAATATTTATGCGGGTGCCTGCCCGGCTTCGGTCATATTTGTTTTTAGACTCACGAGATGCCGCTGATAAAGTGTTTTTTTTCCTCGTGGTGCCACTTTTTTGGGGGGTGAGAGTGGATGCAGGTCGTTTGCTGGCTGCAGAAACATCCATAAGTATACCTTCAGTGTTTGAATCCAAGTCCAAGGCGGCCATGTTCTTCCTGTTCAAGAGCTGTCGGCAACGCGCATGCAGCGTCAATTTACGTCACATCCCTACAACTGCGCGGGAAATTCGGACGCCGAACTGCAGCGCATTATGTAGCACACAGCGTGTCCAAGGCAACAGACATATATGCGGATGGCCTCGTTATTTTGGGTTTTTAATGCTTCATGACCCATTAGCATTGAATAAACTGGAAATGCATGTGTAGTTTTTCACAAATCTTGCCTTAAGTCCCTTTAAGTGGTTGCTCCAGTAAAACAGCCAAAATACAAAACATTCTCAATTAAAGTAATTTAATGAAAAAGTTTTACTTATTTAGTTTTCATTCATTAAATTTCCTGCCTGGATCCGATTGGGAGAAGGACGCTGCATTCCAATCTGACTGGAAATTACTTTAATCTGTATATTTTGGACTCTTTCTTTTTTTCTTCTTTTTTTTTTTGCTCTAGTTTCTTGCATTGAGAGAAAATAAAAGATGCTAAACAATGTTTTACCACTTGCTTGAGCCTGGTGCAGAAGACACATCCATCAACAATCCATCATGATACTTGAAATTTGGTGCAGCTTGCGTGTCCTTGTTGTCCCTGAATGATGAACAGGACCAACAGGGATATTATGGATTTCCTTACACAGCATTAATGAAAGAGCCTCTGCCTTTGATCAAAGTCTTAGTCTTTGTTATTTTGTCAGTGCTGCTTTTAAATAAGAGTTTCATGTGGCACGAGTGTTGCAGTGCACAGACCACATTGTAACAGGACTGGGTTGGGTTACACACTGTCGACCATAGTGATACTTGCATATTTGCAAAGTGGTACATATGGCTGTATTTACTTCAAACAGTACTTAAATATAAGCAGAAAATAAGGCCTTATGTCTCTCTAACGTAGCTAAACTTAAAACTAAATGGTCAGTTTGGTGCCAGATTTATGGAAACATGTTGCTTAAGACAATGTTTCCCAATTTTAACCCTCTGATTCGCTGTTCTGTATGTTTAATACACTTACATGTTTCAACACCTGATTTAAACTGAATCGTGATTAAAAGGCTTCTGCTAAACTTGAAATCATTCAATAATTTGAATCATGTGTATTCTAGCAGGAAAATTACTAAAAGCTTGCAAGACAACATGTCTTGAGGACTGGAAATGTCCTAAGAACTGTTAAAAACACCGTCCTAAAGCTCGGAACATACAAACTGTCTCTAACTCTAAACTATTTCACAGCACCTAAAAAGGAGTTAGGTATTGTCTGCATAAATGTCTAATGAAATTCTGTTTAACTGATGAATAATCTCTAATTTATGGAACAATTTTAGCAAGCTCATAAATGGCCCGAACACACAGCCTTGTGGTACTCCGTGTGATCCGATTTATACACTGAAAAACCATCCAGAGAGGTGTGAAAGGCCAGAAAAGTGTGAATCATCCTAAAATAACTCCCCACAAACTCAAACTAATTATATTTGTTAAGTTGTTAAGAACAACACTGTCAAAGGCCGTGACAGGTAAAAGGATTTTAGAATTTTTTTTTTTGCATTTTTTACTATCTGATGTTCCCTTAAACATGTGTGATATTTACTGTCACACTTTAGAGACTAAAGATTCAGTTCATATAAATGATCCATCCAACACTGAATAAGAGTAATAAAAAAGTTTTCACAGGCTAAAGCTAATCTCATCAGAAAGTATGTAAAATTAGGATTTTTTTTTAGATCAAATATTTCAGCCCATTTAATCTTTACTAAAATGTAGATGGTTCACTAAAATGAATTTCATCCAGTTACTTGAAGTTAGTCTTTCTGTTATGAGTCATACAGGAAGTTAAGGTGGATTTTTTTGAAAGGTGATGATAAACATTTTCACTTCATATTTGCACCACAGTGTCAGCACAAAAAACGTTTTGATTGTTGTTGCAGTTTCTCTGTTGTTCAGAGTTCTTTAAAACCCTAACCCACTGTGAATTGGGGAATTCAAACTAAATGAAACACATGAGTTGATCTCAAGCTGAATGGGGGCATATTTTGGAAAATGCAATCAGTTTCATTGGCAAGTGGCAAGTGGATCAGCTTCCCTCAAATCATCACGGCATGTGTTTTCAGTAAATGTGTACAATAACAGTTCCAAGTTTATAAATATCATTCTAAAGTTTTGGACAATATTTTCCACTAAATATAAAACTTTCTTTGACAAAATATACTTTAAGTTGCCAGAAACACTTTCCTGTTTGACATACTTTGGTGCCTAAATTCACAAACCATCTGAAGTGAAGTGGCTTTTCTGAAAATCTGCCTCACAGCTCTGGAACAGGTTTGTGCCTTTAATGACTCATACAGATGTTTTGATGGTATGCGGTCTTTGCAGAACCCTTTCTGCACTATGCTTCAGGATTATCAGGTCAACAAGTTTTCAGCTGACATGAAAAACTAACACTGTAAAATAAGTTTCAATTTTTGTTTTGGTTTTGAAATGAGACTTAAGAAATTAAATGTTTCAGAGTTTTGTACCTGTAGAATCTGCAAAAAATCCAACAATTTTCAATAATCAGCATTTTAAACACATGGTGCATGTAACCTGCCCTCTGTGATGAAGCTGTTTAGTATTTCTCACCTTGTGTGAGATGTTTCTCACTTACTCGTTTGTGTGCCTTCTCTCTCTGGTTTCTTTGTGGGGGCACTTCATGCAGTTATAAGAGGCTGGCTTGAACAGAGCTCACTTTACTTGTGCTGCAGCAGGACTTAAATATTTGAGAATCACTGTTTGGTGAGTTGTTTTACAAATTTCTCTCTAAAATGTTTAATTATTACAGTAACAGCAACAAACAAACTTTTCAGCTGAAGAAATAGTTTTATCACATGAGAATTAAACTAAGAGATTTGAATTTAATATGATAATCTAAACCGTTTCATCTTTATTGTAATATCACAAATAAATATAACTATTACCTAATATTTATTCTATATCTTCTTCAAATTTTCAGCTGGGATGTATTTGATCCACTGTCACTTTTAGGCGATCTAACTGCTTTGATATAATATATTACATATTTTCTATGACTTATAAACAATGACAGTGAAAGAACCACTGAGCTTTTTTAAACATGTGTTGCAATTTAAAAGGCCTTTGATGTTTCTTTTTTTGTTTTTGCTGTTGTTGTTTTCAAACAATATTTATTCACAACTTGACCTGTTATTTAGAGCTCAAAGAGTGACTGAGTTTCTATTTCTTATTAGACACATTTTTCATTTATTTATCTCAAGCGGGAAACAAAACAGATTATGAAGTAACTGTAAAAAATATTCTTTCACTGATTCTTTCAAATTGATTTAAATGTGTTGTCACGTTCTTCGCTCACAAGAATAACTTCTGATTTATTGACTGACTTTATGTCCACCAGTCATCTTTTTGTATTTTGGGACTTCAAATATTTATTACAAAAAAAATACCTTAACTTGATCTTTTTTCTTCAAAGTTTGAAAAATGTGTACAAAATATAATTTCCCCTGCAGATTGAACTAATAATTTAATGTTCAAATCAAAGCTGAACAAATGCAAGTGACTTAGTATAGTGTTGTTGCACAGGACAAACAGCGCCACCTTGTGGATAAAATAATTTTCATCTTTCAATTGAAACAAAAATCTTTTTCTGTTTTTCACAGACGTGGATGATGGAAACTACCACATATCTGTCAGACAACGACTGGGAAATTCTTTTAGATTATTTTCCTGAAGACTACAATTCCAGCTACGATAGCTGTTGTGAGGAAGGAGAGGTTTGCGACCTGGATGAAGGAATGAAATTTGAAGCAGTTTTTATTCCAGTTCTGTACTCGGTAGCGTTTGTTGTGGGTATTCTAGGAAATGGATTGCTGCTGGGAGTCTTGTTTCAGAGCAGGAAGAGTTGGAGTGTGACAGACACCTTCATCCTTCACCTGGGTGTTGCAGATAATCTGCTTCTGTTGACCCTGCCCCTCTGGGCTGTTCAGTCTGCCAGTAAGACTGGATGGGATTTCGGTACACCACTTTGCAAGATTACTGGAACAGTTTTCACGGTAAGAACTACACAATAATAAATGTGTGGAAAATCAACATTTTCCCTGAGGCTGATTTTTTCTTTCGCAATTTTTTTAGATCAACTTCTACTGTGGGATTTTTCTCCTGGCCTGCATCAGTCTGGACCGTTACTTGTCCATTGTCCATGCAACCCAGATGTACAGCCGCAGGAAGCCCTGGGTGGTTCAAGTGAGCTGCTTGGTGGTGTGGTTCATCTCTCTGGTCCTCTCCATCCCTGACTGGATATTTCTAGAAAGTATATTTGACGAAAAGCGAAACCGAGCAGAATGTGTTCGTAACTATTTAAGATTTGGCGAACACTATCATGCCTTAAAGATGTCATCACGAGCCCTTTACCACACACTGGGTTTTCTGCTTCCTTCAACTGTCCTGATCTTCTGCTACTCCTGCATCCTGTGGCAACTACGCTGTGGCACTCAAGGCCTCCAAAAGCAGAGAGCTTTCAAAGTCATTATCGCCGTGGTGGCTGTTTTCTTTGTCTGTTGGACGCCTTATAACATCACACTCATCGTGGACACAATTCATCTGAACAACAGCAGTAATTCTTGTGGAACTGCATCATCTCTGGACAAAGCTTTGGTTATCACTTCTTCTTTGGGTTACCTGCACTGCAGCCTCAATCCCATCCTGTACGCATTTGTAGGTGTGAAGTTCCGACGCCAGCTGCTGAACATCTTGAGGTCTATGGGCTGCAAGCTGAAGACAAACATCAAATTTGAATCTGTTACAAGGAGAAGCTCCATGTACTCCGAGTCTGCCGACACCTCCAGATCCATTGCGATCTGATAGAGACCGTTGTACCAAATCTAAACAAGCTTTTACACAGACTTACAACTCTCAGGAAGGCACAGGCAACTGAATGTGAATGTGTTGTAATATAAAATGTAAACAACTGTTTATAAGATTTGTCAGATTTAACAATGTTTAAGCAGCTAAACAACAAAATGATGAATGTTAAATATGTTTTTTTCTGTCACTCATGTTTCTACTTCCTCCACAGCAATGACATATTTTCTCTTTTCAAGCGTACCAGGATGAAATTCAGTTATTTTATTTGAGAATAAATTGTTTGCTGATGTCAAACTGGCTGGATTTTTAGATTCAGTTTTCTTACTGTATATAAACTGTACATATATGAAATATTCACCAAATAAATGTTTTTATAAAAAAAGTGTCTACGTTACAGTTCTAAAACAAGAGTTCAGGACAGTAAGAACATTTAAGGGGATTTAGCTTTCAGTGCCTTTGGGTTTTGGACTTTGGACCCGCATCCCGGTGTGCTCGGGGGTGGCTGGCTTCCAGTGGGACCTGTGGGGTCGTCGCCTGGGCATCTGCACTGCAGTTGTAGGGCGATTGCCCTGGGGGTTGCTGATGGTCTTGTCTGGGTGGGGGCTGTGGTCGCCCAGGTGGTGGTCTGCCTGGGCTCTGCTGATCTGGAGGGCCCCTGGATGCCTTGGGCTTTCCTTGTGGTCTGCTTCAGGGTCTAGAGGCTAGGCCTAGGACTTTTCACACCCACTGTCAAACAATTTTATGGGATAACTTTATGGTTACAGGTGTGTCCATGCACTCAGGTGTTCACTCAGGTATTTACACAGGTGTTCATAGACGCTAACTTGGGCTGCAGCTGACATTAACGATACTGTGTGTTAAGCAGTGTCATCATTCATTTGTATCTACAGTGACATTATCAGTGTTTAAATGCAGATGCTGGTCGATGCTGTGGTGTCTCTGCTCTTGTTTTTGTCTCTCAGCAGGTGTTGAAGCAGATCTATCTCTCCTACCTTCTCTCCTTCTACCTATTTCTATGTTTCTTTTTTCCCTCATTTCCTTTCTCCTTTTCAGCTGTGTCTGCTGTTTAAAAAATGTTTCTGTAAACAAAGATATTTACATAAAATCACAATAAATAAAAGTAACAAGCAGAACATTACAGTGATTGCTGCATTCTCAGCTTGTGAGAATAAATCTTTTAAGCATTTCAATGTATCCAGACATCAATTCCGACTGCTTTATTGCCAGACAGGACATGGAAAAAAAAAAGGTTTGTCTGATAACCTTGGCAGGAAGTTGAAGCTTCATTCCCTCCTTGACTCAGTTGACATGATCCATTCAAAGCTTTCTGTGTATTTCCATAAAACAGCAGCACTTCCTAGAGGTCAGTAGAAACACTTCAACTGGAGTGGGTTTGGATCTGTGCCTCTTTTCCAGCCACTGACTTATTTACAAACCACAGCAACCCCCCCACACACACACATATCATCAACAACTTCAGAAGATGACCTTTAAACATGACTGCTCAGTGTCTAATGCCGGGACATGCTGAACATTCAAAGGGTGGATACAATATACATAATCTTCCTGTATTGAATTGAACTGAATGCCTTTATTGTCACTATACGCTGACTCAAAAAATTTCGAGCCATTTTCAGCATCAGTAAAAAAAAAAAATAGTTGAAAAAAGACACAAAAGACAAAAATCTAAAGAATATTTGCAAAAAAACACATATTAGAAGTATAAAATGTAAACATGGAGCACAAATTGTTATATTATAATTCATTACACATGAGTAGGATCTTGCACATTGTGCATAAATTGTTAAAAAAAAGACAAATTAAAACAATGTGACATGATGTGGATAAATTATCCAAAACATGGAGGAAAAAGAAGCTCACTGAGATGTTGCAATATAGCAGTAGTAATAGTAGTAGTAGTAGTATTAGCACACACATTTGAAACACTGAGAAACTAAGAAAACACATGTTAATGTTATAAATTGTTCTGTGTTTAAAGTGTTTTCATAGAGATCACAAATCTTAAAAAAAATGTAAAAATGAAAGGGTCTTTTTGAGCTGCATGACAGGAAGATGACTCTAAATCTCAAGAGAACAGAGTTCAGTGAGTCTAATTGATGCTCACCAGGACCTTAATCAGTTCTTTTGTTCAGTTGGTCTTAGACTGTCAGGAACCAGGATCTAAAAGACCAAGTGTCAGACTGAATAGCTTCTGGAGGAAATTCCAGAGTATAGTGAACAATATTGTGTTATGTAATTTGCCGCCAATGGCAGACCAGTTATGTAACAATGTTTAATTTAAAAGTTTTTTTTAAGATTATGTAAGATTTGGCTTTGATTATTGTGCTTGTGATCTCAAGGGGTGTGTGGGTTAGAGATCAATCAAACAAAAAAAAAAGGTTTGTTATTATGTATGGTTTTAAAGCTGAACCTAAATGCATCTGCCAGCATTTTCAAAGTAATACATTTGAAGGAAAATAAATAGAGCAGCAAACAGGATGGTGGCGAAAAACGTCTCTGGAGCCGAGCAGAAACTCGTTAGTCCAAAAAAAAAAAAAAAAAAAGTCAAAACAAAGGAAATCACCTTGATTGAAAACTGACAAATCCAAAATCCAGAGTTGAGATCTTAGATCATAAACCTCCATGATCAAAACACTTGACATACTGTGACGTGCTATGAAGAACAGAGTTGAAAGGTCAGTAAAAATCTAATAGGAAGCAGACAGAGATCAGATCAGGTTGGCAGAAAAATTCAATACATTCTGTGATCTCAAACAGGAACCATGACATGAGCAGAAGGCCTGGAAAGATAGACGTAGCAAGACTGACAAACAATGTTGCAGTAGGAAACAAACTGCAAGGAGCTTTTATATGGAGGCAAACAGGTGAGTGGCATGAGGCTAATTAAATGAGACCAGGTGGCAAGAATGAGGCACAATTAAACAGTGAGTGCTGCATCTCACAGAGAAAGCTGAAACCAGACTATAACAGTGAATTACAATGACAAGATAAAAACAGAAGACCAACTAAAGATACATGAGAGAATCTCACAGGAAGCAACGTGATGAAAGAGATGCCATGACTGATAAAAGAGTAAAACTAGAAATACATAGCAGGAACAGAGGAGTGAAAGGATGATAGTAACAAATGAAACCCAGATATTCTACATACTAAATACAAGAGAATAAGAGTCATGAATAAAAATAAATATTTTTTGAACTTTAGAAACAAGCAAGCCTGGAATAAAACACACAAAACTGTTTTTTCAGTTTCTGAAAAAATATCTAAATTCAAATGGAAAGAAAATTTGAACAAAGTGGAAAAAAAGCAAAAGCACATCTTTAACCACAAGTTTTCAGTTGACAGGGTAAAACATACAGTCGCCTGAATTAAAAATACACCCACAGCTTTCATATGGTTTATTTCAGCATTTACATGGAAATGAAACATACTGTATGATTTCAGCAGGTTGAAAACAGCAGTGTGAAGAATTCATCACAAATTTCACTCTATGGAAACTCGTGCTGCAGCTCTGGGTTTGATGCATGCAGAATTACACGAACCAGTAAAATAGAAGTAATATTACTAAAGTAATATTTCTATTTGGTATATTATGTGTCATGTGAAGGGTTTAGAGCTGGACCCAATGTGCAATCGACTTATGGATAAAATTAAATAAGATACTTTTAAATTGGACAAAACAAAAGGCTGAAGAGGCACAAAAAAGGCAGTACTTACAGGCACTGACCAAACAGGAAACACGTGGGAATATGAGGGAGAAAGAGGGAAGGATTTATGCTGAGGTAGAGTGATGACTGAGTGGGGACAGCTGGCATGATCGACAAGACAGGAAAAGGTGAAACATTAACCAGGCTGGGTGAACTGAGGAGAATACTAGATACAAGGAAACAGAATGACTGTTATTAAATAACATAAAGACTGAAATAACACGAGGAGTATCAAAGCAAAACCAAGATGAGAATAAACTCGGGGAAATCCTAAACTGAAATATTAAAACAAACAGGAAGGACTGAGAAACTAATGGAACTATAGGAAAATATAACAAATGGGGGAAACTAAGAAAGACAAATGCACAACTCACCAGAGAGAAATGAACAAACATTCTGAACAACAATAAATCAAGAACAACAAGAAATAGAAACGCAAGAGACGAAAATATACAAGAGTGATTGAAACAAATGATACAAACAAGAAAGAATATAACAACTCCTGGAACAAAAGAAGTTACTAAACCTAAGAGAGAAGTAACATAAACAAGGAAACAGCCAGAAATAATGAATATTGGTAAAGAGCACAACAATAAACAAACAGGAAACACGAAAACCCTACAAAATAAAATTAATTGAGCACCAAAACCTCATGAAAAATAAAATGAAAACAAACTTGAAAGGCCAGAACTTTGACATTATTAGACCAAAACAACAGAAAAAAGATACGAGAGGATTGTGATTTCTTTTTGTGTTTTCCCACAAAACTAAACTAAACTAAACTAAACTAAACTAAACTAAACTAAAC
The DNA here is from genome assembly GCA_006937955.1 of Pachypanchax playfairii. NCBI lineage: Eukaryota > Metazoa > Chordata > Actinopteri > Cyprinodontiformes > Aplocheilidae > Pachypanchax > Pachypanchax playfairii. Next base: position 1,903,169 of record SSNP01000033.1, read on the forward strand.
TAAACTAAACTAAACTAAACTAAACTAAACTAAACTAAATAATCCACATTTATTTTTGAGAAACCTGTCAGTCATATGACTTCCAACTAAAACACATACAATTTGAATTGTGTTCATTTGTGTTGTAAAAATGTGGCACATTTACAAAAACGACATTTAGAACAAATTTAGTGGCAAATGTAGTCTTTATTATGATACACTTATTAATATTTTAAAGGCACATTCAACTTTTTAATAGTATCTTTAATAACATCTGTTGCAATCAATGAAAGTGTTTTAAGCAGCTAGAAAGTTTGTTTTTTGATCTACTACTTGGTTTTATTCTGCGATGAGCTCAAGCTGAGAGGAAATAACATTTTTAATGTGATGCTCTGTACAAATAACAGCAGGTACCATATATATACTGCTGCATTCAATCAATGTTTTTAAGTTTATATACAAACTCAAGAAAGGAAATTATAAAAGAGGAAGCTGTCATGTGCGATGGGGTGGAGGATTCTAATGACAAACAAAAAAAATCCCTGACTGAAGAACAGATAAAGCACACAATAAAGTAGGGAAACAGGAAACAAGAAATGCCTTCAAAATAAAATTACAGAAACTACTTAAACAACACATGAAAAAATTAAGGAAAACAAACTAATAAAACCTGTACAGCCCTTTTTAAATGTAAAGTTTATAAAATTTCAGGTTTAGCAGGAATAAAAAATATCAGAAAAGCAGAAATAAAAGTTCAAGCAAAGTAAAACTTTAAAAACCCTTTAAAAAAAACTAAGTGCTACTGTCTTCATGTATTTGGGTTACTCCTTCCTTTAGCAACTCGTATGTCACGTCTCTCTGTGGTTGCTCTGCGTGCAGTTATCAGCTACAGCTGACCACATGAGCTCACGTGTGTTGTAGAAATGTGGTAAGCTGTGATTTTACGTTGTCTTTTTGCAAACAGTGGAATAGTTTATTTTCAATAAAAATGCAGTTTCGATTAAATTATCAGTGTTTGATATACATAAAACAACCGATTCATTTCCTTTTCATCTACTCAGTACTGACAGTTGGGCTTCCTGTGTTTTTATATTAGTTTAATTCTATAATTCATCATTTAGTTAGTTTTCTGCTCCCCATGTCATTCATATTTTTCGTCCTCTTTTTTTCCCCTTGTGTAACGCTCCATCTTTTCATTCAGTTAATTACTTCCCAGCTGCAGCCTGTCATCTCATCAGACTCCATCAGTGTGGCCTCTGACTTTTCTCATGCTGTGTTGGACACTCCTGTGGTTTCCTGTGCCTCATCATGTCCACAGTCACTCACAGCTTGTTCTCTGTGCTTCTTGGGCCAATTAAAGTTTTCTGTAAGTTATTTTTGCTGCCATGTCAGTTTTACTTATTAAGTGGGAATTTTTCCCTCCATGGAGTTCAATGTGTTTTGCCCACATTTGAGTCCGTTCACCCCGTATCATAACAAACACATTGTTATGTGGCCACAGATTTGAAGCAGTTGTCTACATTAATAATATATATATATATATATATATATATATATATATTTTTTTTTTTTTTTTTATCAGGATGTACTAAAATAATCTAAACAGATTTGTTGGTAATCCTTGCATTAAAGTCGTGTTTCCAACTAAGTGTTTAAAATGAAGTAGTGCCTTGAAGCTTCTTATCGGCTGTTTTTCAGCATGTTTGTGGAGATTCTCAGTCATCCAGGACACATTAATCCCAAAAAAATTTTAAGTAAACGACACCTGGATTCTGTTTCTGCTAGAAACATTTCACGTCTCATCCAAAAGGATTCTTCAGTTCTGATTGTAGGTTGGTAGTTCCAGGCTTATAATTTGTGATAACCAAACACTCCCATCCCTTTTCATCAGTTTAAAGAAAATAAACATGCTATTTGATGTGTGATATTAATGTGTGTCACACTGAACAAGGATTAAAGTAGGAGTGTCCAGATCCAGGCCTCGAGGGCGACTATCCTGCATGTTTTAGATATTTTCCTGCTTCAACACACCTGATTCCAATCTGCAACATCTCCGCAAGTCCTGCAGAAACCTGTTAACAACCTGTTCATCTGCGTTAAAACATGCAGGATAGTGATCCTTGAGGCATAGAAGTGGGCACTCCTGAGGGGCTGAAATGATTACTTCACTTTGATTCTATCACTGTTTTTTCTTGTACATACAAAACAACTAAAACAACCTCCGATGCTCTGGTTTGTCTGTGTCTGACGTAACACACAGAAACCTAAAGAGCTTTAGCGCACACACACACAAAACACTAAACTATCTAATGTGTGCGTGCATTACTTTTAAGTGTTTTAATCTGCTTGTTTCATGTGTCATAGTGTGAGAGGTGTTCTGTGACTTTTGGTTTTGTTTATTATGTTAACAACCTCAGACATCCTGCAGATTCCACCATAAGCATAAAACCAGCTGAACAAGTACTGACAGGTATTTAGCTCCTGTTGGACAAAAGAATTTTATCAACATAAATAGCCCGATGCAACATTTGTAACATTAAGAGAGGGTGGTTTAACTTAACATCAACCTAATATGGATATAATAAATTAAGATTAAAATCAAAGAGAAATCTTAAAATGACGTAGCGTTAACGATTAAATTAGCTCAAGTCTACGCCTAATAATTTGGAGATCTCAGCTTAGTTAAAAATCATGACTTCACACAAGTTAGCGCACAACAAATTTGTCAATATATATGGGGATTTATTTACAGAAATATTTTCAACACATATTTAAAGAATAACATGTCCGAAAATGCAAAAAGTATTTTTCTAAAAAAGGTAACTGGATTTCTTTACTGTCTCTTGAAAATGTTTCACCTGTCGTGCAGTTCTGATCCGTGTTTAAGAGTTTCAGGTTTATAAATTGTTGTGGTCACAGTATGAAGTCACGAGGATTACTGACACACCCGTCCCTCATGAGAGTCGTCACCTGTGACTCGTCATGTGAAGTGCTAATCAACTGTTTCACCATCTGGATTGTTTTGAAGCTGCCGTGGACGTAGAAACAAAGTAATGCAGCCTCACAGCAGCCCTTTAAAGGGACATAAGGCAAGATTTGTGAAAAACTACACATGCATTTCCAGTTTATTCAATGCTAATGGGTCATGAAGCATTAAAAACCCAAAATAACGAGGCCATCCGCATATATGTCTGTTGCCTTGGACACGCTGTGTGCTACATAATGTGCTGCAGTTCGACGTCCGAATTTCCCGCGCAGTTGTAGTGATGTGACATAAATTGACGCTGCATGCGCGTTGCCGACAGCTCTTGAACAGGAAGTACATGGCCGCCGTGGACTTGGATTCAAACACTGAAGGTATACTTATGGATGTTTCTGCAGCCATCAAACGACCTGCATCCACTCTCACCCCCCAAAAAAGTGGCACCACGAAGAAAAAAAAGACTTTATCAGCGGCATCTCGTGAGTCAAAAAAAAAACATGACCGAAGCCGGGCAGGCACCCGCATAAATATTGGATATGCGTTCGGTTCATGGAGGGAACTTCAGCTGCATTTGGGAGTGAAAACGGATGCTGACATGGCTCATTTCCTTGTGACCAGGTGAGAAAACATTATAGGTCGTGTTTAGAGCCTGATACAGTATGAAAATGATGAGATCAAATCAAATAACAGAGTGGAGAGACCTGACGTGAAGTATGTTAGCCTCCCCGGTGCAGTGCTGTGAAGACGAACAGTCTGTAAAGTGTCTGTGCGCGCTCCCGTGCCGGCTTGGCTGGTGGCTGCAGTTAGCCACAGCGCCTGTCGCGGCAGCACTGAGTCAGATTTTGTAAAGCTGCCTTAAGTTCCTTTAAGAATCTACTGTTCATGACCAGTTTGGATGTTTGTGACCAGGTTGGTGTTCTGATCCAAGATTCTCCACAAATGCGCCACACAAACCCTCTGCGTACGCCAGTCGAATGTCTTCAAAACAACCGAAGCACAGCGCATGATGATCCATCCTTATTGACTATTTATTTCTAAAATTCTTGAGAACTGAATGTTTTTACAAGAATATAAAATAGACCAAGATGAAAAACTGTTGGTACCAGAAAATTATACTTCCTATTTTTCCTGATGCATGGGGCAACATGATGCAACGTCCCAGTAAAGGTGTTACAGTCCCTTCTGACTAGTGGTCCAGCTCATGGACCTGAATCCAGTTCTGGCTGTAGAGATGCTGCTTCTGGATCCATCAGCTTGACTGTCTTTTCTTCTGGTCAGGCAGGAGCTACAACAGGTAAATCTTCTTCATCTTGCAGCTGCAGCTGTAGAAGATGCAGCTGGAGTCTCTTGGCATTGTCATCTCAAAAATTAGAAGCTTTTCCACAGATTTCTGGGCAGACGTGATGATCAACACACAGAATTTTGGAGATACTGAACATTCCTTGACAAAATATGCTGACAGGTAGAGGATCTTCATAATGACTTGGGTTGCACATGAGAGGGTGTTCGCGTGTCTTATGACAATAATTTTTGTAAGATGGTCGTCAGACTGAAGAAAGGTTCTAACACACGCATATGAGGAGAGGAAGAAATCTGCAGCCAGCGTACGGCAGGAAATCCCCTCATATTTTCAAGAGTTCATCAAGTTGCTCATGCAGCAGCCGTACCAACTTCCTGTAGGAAACAACGGTTTTGTAGGAAGCAGGAGATTCACACAAACAACTGCTGGTAAGGTTCATTGTGACTGAGGCTTTAATCAGAGATTTTACCAAAAATGTATACAAATATAACTTTTTTTCTTTTTGAAATTGGTCCAAATTACTTCTGCACCAAGGCACGTTTTTTCTTTGCATAGACAAAAATCCTTATTGAAGCTTAAAGACCTTCTTCCTTCTCCTCTTTCTCTTGTTGTTATCAATAATCAATCTGTAGAGGTTGTGAATCAATACAAAAACCTCGGCACAATCCTTGATAACAAACTGACCTTTGAGGTACAATTTGACATCAGCGCATATTTTGTTCCTCAGGAAGGAACTTTGATGTCTACAAGACTTTTATGTGAATGTTTTATTAACTCAGTTCTTACTTTTTCTTTCGTGTGCTGGCTCGGGTCCCTCACTCTTAAAAATAAAAACATGCTGCCAAATCGTGCTGCAAAACATATTCCACTTATAGATCTGAATACTCTAAAGATAAAATAATGAAAAAGCAGATGTAAAGATTTTAATGAAGTGTATGTTGTTAGGTTAAGTTGTAAATGCTGTGTTTTATAGGCATGTGTATGATTCTACTGTCAGCTGTGCAACAAATTGCCCCCCTGGGATAATAAAGTTTACCTCGACCTTCCATCAGACCAGACAGGAAGATTTTGGACTAGTTTTAGAAACACATTTATTCCCATCTGCTTACAACCAGCATGTCGACCACAAACATGGCTGCAAATAAATTCACTCTGCTCATCATAAACTTTAGTGATTAAACTTTAGGGCAGAAGATAAGACTGTCTAACAAATGATTTAGAGGATTATATGAATTCTATGACAGTCTTAAGAGCAGAAGCAAAGAGACAATAAGTTGTGACTCGTAAGCCAACATGATGCAATTTCAGTGGAAAAACTTTTCAATCATTGTTACAGGAAACAGAAAGAGAAGGTGAGAAGCAGCAGAATCACCTCCTCAACCACGTTTGCAGCTGGAAGGTACAGCTGCACTATGATGAAAGACAAGACAGCTCAACTTCACTGCTTAATAGTTGCAACTTACAGTAAATGTGTCAACCCTCAATTTTTCCCTCCTGAAGCAACAAACAGCAGAGCAGCTTCACATCTTACATCCCTTGTATCTAATCTGGTTGTGTTTGCATTGCAAAGCAACCTAACGTCTCATCTGATCGACAGACCAGTCAAGCAGCAGCATTTGACCTTTTCATGTAATCCGATCTCACATTCTCCACTTATGACTACAAAACGAGAAAACAAAACATCTGCACTTGTTTGGTCAGTGGAACTGCTGTGGAGCAAAGATTTGCTTTATTTTATGGAAGCAAACAGAAGACTGATGACGTTTAATGTCCAACAGTGTGAATTTTAAATTAATTAAATATCATATGACCTAAAAAATATCATGTTGTCTTTATGGGCCTCTAATGAGTCAAATAAGCATTTGAGAAGCTTGTTTTCAGTCACGTATATGATGCAGGTGTGTTGGATTAGTTATGAAATTGAGAGTTTTTCAAGGTTTTGTCATTATAATATCATTAATTATTGTGAGGTTGTTTGTGGCCTTCTGCATATTTTGACAGATGTCTGATGATAAAGGCAGAGTACCTGAGTTTCGATGTTCGTCATCCTGATGGAGCTCAGGTTGTTGTTTTTGACGTTTCAGTTGTTGGTGAGGAAGTTTGAGGATTTCCTGTTTTCTTGACAGAACGTTCAAACCAAAAGACTTCTGGTCTTAATGGATTTAAGAGCTCTAATCAAGATCTCTTCAAACGTGTTTATTTTTGCGATCTTAAACCCTTTCGGCTTGCTTTGGTTTCAAAAGTTTGTTATTTGATTTGCTGCTTGTCTTTGTCACATTTAAAAAGCTACTGCAAAGCAGATCTCTGATTAAAAGTTAGAAACAATTAACTTCCTGTAGCTTTCTGAACAGAATCAGTTTGGAGAAATTTAGTTTAAATTCAACAAGACTGACAAGCTAAATGTTAAAAGACTGGCTTTTGTATTAAGCACTGTGAATTTGAGCATTTTTTGGACAGAAAACGATCCATTTTGGTCTTAGCTGTACTCTGACTAGCTGTTCCCTCATCAGTCAAGTTGAACATCTCAGGAAGGAAGTTATCTACTATAGTTATCTAGAAATGTTACAATGTTATCCACTTCAAAATGTTTCAATTAACATAAAAGCTTCAGCTCAGGCAGGAAAAGCTTGATGTGACTCTAAAGACTAATAATCATTAATGTCACATTAACGTGACGTTTGTCAGCTGTGAAAGTTCATCATTGATTCACATGTCAATGTAAAGTCATGTGAATGAAAATGAAGTAACAAATAGAAACAGGAAACAAAAAAAAGTTTTTTTTTTTTTAACCAGTGGAAAGTTACTGTTACTTTCCACAAAGGATCTAAAGCTTTCTTTTCTTTTTACTTGAAACCTTATTTTGAAGCCTGACTTTTAACTAGAGCTCAAAAATGAGGCTTTGCTGGCAGGTTGTAACCTGTAAACCATGTGGAGACAGAATAAAGTGGATTTTCTTACTCAGCACATGTGTTTTTGATCTCGGCAGTGGGATTTCTCACTTTGCTGTAGTACTTTACAAGTTCAGGCCAAATAAACACTGAACAGTTCTAACTGAACAAAAAACTAGATTATGATGCAGCTGCAGCTTCTAACCACAGTGGGGGGGTTCTGCCTCTCCAGGGTTAAACTCAGTCACATGATAGATTACGACCTGTTCCTATTCTCCTACATTCTCCCACACACCCATGTTGCAATAAGGTAAACAGTAAGAGGAGCAATTCCTAAAAGAAGCTTTCCTTCCTCTCACCGTGCTCACACTGTTACACATGTGAGTTCAGTGCAGCAGATACATTCCTGGGAAATTCTACTGATAACAGATTAGAAACAGAAACAAAAACTAAGAAATTGCAAAATAAGATTTATTATGTTAAATGTCATCATCTCTTCTTTAGTAGATAAAAGCAATAAAACATATAAGAAAACAGCTTATATTAACTGTAGATGCAACATCTGTGATATTGAAACTATAAATGATTGTAACAAAATACTTTCATTTTGACACAGTAACACAAGTAAATAATAAAGATGTGTGTACTTCATTACTCAGAGTGACAGATCGTGCAGATATTAGGATTAACATACTGTAAAATGATAAATGTCACTGTGATGTGGCTTTAAATTTTTAACAACATCACAGAATGAGTCATTCCCTTCTGTTTTTGCTAACAAATATAGATATCTACATAACACATTTCACATGTCCTTTTGTTTTCTGAAACCTCTGCACACCCACTGGAGTCCCCCATGTGGGCGGAGCATCAGTCTTCAGCACTTTCTTTTGATCCTATTAGACAAGCAGGTCTTGTTCCTTTGGACATGTCATTGGTTTTAGCTCTTCCATTTGCTGATTCTGGTTCTGTTGGGCTTCTTCATTCACACCCAGCTCCCACAGTGAGCTGTTATATTCCACTGTAGCACACTTGTACAGGCTCATTATTTTGTTTCGGAAGTTCCCACAAAGCAAAAAATATAACAGAGGCCTGAGGCAGGCGTTGATGCAGGCGACAGCTGAGGTGACCATAAAGGCTGTTCTCAAAGAATTTTCAGGTTGTATAAAAACACTGCTGAGGATGTTTTTGGATCTGTAACATAAGAGATCCAGAATGAGGGTGAGGTTGTAGGGTATCCAGCAGAGCAGGAAAACCCCCGTTAGAGTCACGATGAACAGGAAAGGTCTTTTCCTCTGAGAGCCTTTACAGATGCACTTGAGTTGTAGGAAATTTTGGGAACAGATGATGATTATGAGGGCTAAAGGTATTAAAAAACCTATGATGAGGTGGGCCAGGCGTAAAACCATCAGGCTGTCAATTCCAGACTCAGGATATTTGTGACTGCATATTGATTTCCCTTGTAATGCGTCTTTATTAGGCTGCAGGAAATGCCAATCAAAGCCAGTAAGGAAAAGGGAAACAAACCACACCAACATGCAGATGATAAAAGTAAAAGTGGCCTGGAAACGGGAAAAACAGAGAGCATGGGTGGAGGTCATCGAGTTATATAAACAGATAAACACCAGCAGAAACATCCCAATATAGAAGTTCATCTAGAAAAACAAGGAAAAACAGAGTTAGTCAAATGCCTTCAATTATCTACACTTTCTAGACTTTAATCCACTTCTCATAAATTCAGATTCTTATTTCTTCAAAAAAATCTATAATTGTCAAAAACTGTTCAATAAAAGGAATAAGATTCAGCTGGATAAGTGTTTAAAAAGAATTGGTCCTCAAACTTAGAATCACTGGTCAAAAATTTTCCATTGAAAACATATTTGCTTTCACTTTCAATTTTGGCACAACACTTACATTAAAAATAGCTCCAAATATCTTGAAGAGAATCTCTGGACACCAGCCACAGCGCTGATCGGCCTGTGCGCTCCAAAAGGGGAGGGTCACCAGCAGCAGGACGTCCACGATTCCCAGCTGTAGAATAAAGGTGTCCGATATACTCCATGATCTCCTCTTTTGAGCCAGAACCCACAGGAGGAGCGAGTTCCCCAGCAGTCCAACAATCACCACCACAGAGTAGAGAAGAGGGATCCACAATGGCCCCTTTACTTTTACCTCATCATCAGTATACCTATAATCGTCATCATACTCATAGGTATAATTTCCATTGAAAACACCATCCATGTCCGTCTACAATAAAGACAGAAATGACAAAGATATCAAAAAGATGTGGAGTTTCAGTAACTCAAAACACAAACCCGAACACTCTCCTCCCTTTTCAAGCCGTGTGACAGCAAATAAATGTTCCAAAAAATCTCCCCCATAAGAAAACCCAGCTGACAGCTTTAAAACATGCACATACTTAGTAAGCGATCACATGATGTGATATCATTGTGATGCAAGGGTGGAGAGAACAAAAAGAAGTGAATTCCCCATTAGTCATGCACACACATACAAATTCATGACTCCTGGAATTAACGTGTTAATAAGCAATATAAATAATCCACAAGACAAGAAGCGCAGTAAGTGTAAAGAAACTGATCAGCAAATGACATGAGATAACATGCATCAGATAACGTGACTACAGCTCCTAAATTAAAACACGCACGAGGAGCTCTACAAATATAAGATCACCTACCGTCTTCTCCTGAATACCTTCACTTGATGGATCTGATCTGAAGACGGATCAGTGACAAAAGATTGCATTTAAAAGGCAGCAACTTGTGCGCAACTTTTCAGTCGGTGGGATGGGAAATAACGCGACCGTCATCGTTTCTGGCACGATGAGTTCTGGCAGCTGTCGAGCGTTTCCTGTCAAATCCGGTAGAAAAACCGCACACGAACTTTCTCAGCGAACTAATTTGAACTTGCAACAGTATTGATATTTTCTGAGCTGCACAAATGCGCGAGCACTATAATTTTAAAATGTGCAATAAAAAACGGAACTGCGCTCACGGCATTACAGGCTACAGTATTCTGATTCGAACTCACACGGACTTACATTTTTTTCACTTTTTATTGTTCTGGTTATTCAAGTGCTGCTCAGTTAAACTGTGACCAAAACTACAACAAAGACGTAATTTTCCCCTTTGTTGCTTTTCAAAATAATCTAACAATTGGAATATGAAGAACTTAATAGAAACATTGTAATGCTATTGTACAAAATAGTTATGAAAATGCTCTCTGTGTGAGTCTAAAATACCGTGCGTTGATAAAATAGCACGGAGTTGTAGATCCAAGCAATTATGTTTGTAGACGGAAGTTTTATTTTGAAGGCAACTCCGTTTACTTTCACGTTGACATAAATTGACGCATCTAAAACTGAAGTCAAAACAACGTACTGCTCAGCTCCACCAGGGGGAGCTGTTGTCTTCACGAACGGTAAAAGCTGAAGCCAGCAGTAGTTTCTGTTTAGTGCACTAAGATGACTTTAATTAAATTAAAAGTTAGATCAAAAATGAAATTCATTTGTGAACTATTTATTACATGTCATAAATTGCTGACATACTCAGTAAAGTTCCTGTTCAGGGTTACAGGGGGAGCTGGTGTCTATCTCCAGCAGAGGAGGGATTACACCGGAACAGGGTGCGCGTCCATCACGGACAANGAGATTGCTTAATATTTTTTCTTACATGTAATTATAAGAAACAGTGCTTTTATTTTGAGAGACAAGTTCAGATAGATTTCAGGCAGGTAGATTTGTAATAAAATTGGTTGAAACTGGCTGAGAAAATATCCGTCCTCTTTGAGCACATCAATTCTTCCTTAACACTTCTGTTTAGTGCACTAAGATGACTTTAATTAAATTAAAAGTTAGATCAAAAATGAAATTAAATTGTGAACTATTTATTACATGTCATAAATTGCTGACATACTCAGTAAAGTTCCTGTTCAGGGTTACAGGGGAGCTGGTGTCTATCTCCAGCAGAGGAGGGATTACACCTGAACAGGGTGCGAGTCCATCACGGACAACCATTCACACAAAAAGATCCCCACACGTGTGGGGAGAACATGCAAATTTGCATGCAGAAAGGTCCCAGCACAGATTCAAACCCAGGACCGTCTCACTGAAAGGCAACAGTGCCACCAACTGCACCACCATGCAGCTGTTTACAAAAATTGTAAAACTGAGTCAGTCCCAGCTGTCTCCACTACATGTCCTCCTAAGACTGTCTTTGAAAAGAAGTTTGTTTATCTCAGTGTGTCTTTCCTTTTAAACAAATGTTTGGTAAGTACATTTAAGTACAGATTGTTGCCATAATCTAGTTCTTTTGCAATGGAATTGAATAAAAGGATGGAATGTGAATGCGAACATTATGATCACATTCATTATGATCAATATTTGCAGTCAAACTGTGAACCTTATTTATAGTCTTTTAAAATTCTCGGAATTACTCATCACTTGGTGATGAGTATTAAATTAACAGCTAGATATTAAGCTAAATACTAATTGGATAATTGTTTAGGAGGAACCTGCAGCTGAGTATAGTGTGACACAACATTTTCATTACAAAATATTTATTGCAAAAATCTTTGTACATCAGATAGAAAATTAGATTTTTTACAGCACAAAGTACAATTTAACACACAGTTGAGAGAATAACTATCTGATGAAAAATAAAACAGAGTTTCAAAACATACAGATTTGAAAACTAAATTGAGCTTAGTACAAAATACAACAAAAAAGAAAAAAATCCTGAGGCTAAAGTTTACCCATAAATTGCTGAACAAGAGTTCAGTGTTGAGAAATCAAGGCATTTCCTACGATTTGACCAATAGATACAAAAATCAACATGTTCTCATAAATTGATTTGATAATATGAGCAGAGATTTAAATTCTACCACATTTCAGTGATTGTTTGACAATACTGTGAATAAAAGATAATAAAATGATGTAAAGCTGCACCTTTTTCTGATAAAAGCACCGTTGTGAGATATACAGACACAAATTGTACTATTTCTGAGAACACTTTTAGTTTTTATTTCAACTTTCTGTATTTTGAAACACACAAAACCACATTTATATCCAGATCCGTAACCAGGGGTCACACCATGACAGAATATGAAGTGTTTTCGCTTTCTGCAGAGCTGAATGATCCTGTTGTTTTTCTCAGCTTTCTCTCCCTCCAGCCTTCCATTCCCAGCAAGCCTCTCTGTCCCAGAACCTGCTTGCACATTCTGAGCAATTCCCTCCTAAACTTCACCCCTATGAAGCCGTACAGCAGAGGGTTCAGGGCGCAGTGTGACAACCCGACGCTTTCAGTGATCAAAGTCCCGATGTCCATCACACGGCCAAACTGGCAACCTTCAGAGACAATACCCAGCTTCTGCAGGCTGTCCGTCAGCTGGAAGCAGTTGTACGGAGCCCAGCAGATGACGAACACAGACACCAAGGAGATGATGAGACGGAGAGACTTACGTTTTTGGAGACGAGAGGCATTGCACAGAGATTTGAAGATGTGGATGTAGCAGTAGAGCATGATCAGCAGGGGCAAACCAAAACCCAGAATCACACTGATGAACTTCAGACCCACCTGCCACTGAACGGGATTCTCAGTGTACCACACATTGCACAAGTCCAACCTCTCATTATCGTTAGTGTAGACCTCCCCAACATGTCTGAAAGCAAAGTCCACGCCACTCAAGCCGAGGCACATCACCCAGATGATTGCACATGCTAACTGAGCATGGCAGGTGTTGCGTTTCCAGCCTGAGCGGACAGCGTGGACGATGGCCAGGTATCGGTCGAAGCTGATGCAGGCCAGGAAGAGGATGCCACTGTAGCGGTTCATGGAAAAGAGGGCACCTGAGATCTTGCAAGCTGCTGTGCCGAAGACCCACCCGTGTCTCCACTGCACTGCAAACAGAGGGAGGGTGAAGGCCAGCAGGAGGTCTGAAATGGCCAGGTGAAGGAGGAAGGTGTCTGTCAGGGAGAAAGCACAAGCTCCACCACTCTGAGAGATTCTGTAGCGTCTGATCACACACAGTACCAGAACATTGCCCAGAACCGCCAGAACGAAGACAAGGCTGTACATAACAGGAGAGTACTTCTTTGCAAAGCCATAGATGTCGTCCTGGATGCACGGCGGTGCGCTAACGGGATTTGTTTCAGGTGGGTCGTCGTCTGTATAGTCATCATCAGTCTAATAAAAGAGAAAAACAGACCTCAAATTATTCAAGAAAGATTACATTGTTGGTGAAGTATTTAACTCCCTCAATGAAAGGGAAAAAAAAAAACAGATTATATTTTTAAACTGCAATCAGTTCTTGTTGCAGGACTGTTGAAGTCCACCTACCCAGTAATCTGGAGTTGTTGGGACTGGATCCATATTTGCAGCAAACGAAGATGCAGCAGAACAACTGAAACCATCCAAGAGAAGAGAAAGAACACGGAGCTCATACACACAACCAAACAATGCTGCTCACACACGTTCAGATTATGGATTAGAAAGAAGAAGTCTGAATTTCAGGAACTGAATCTTTGCACACTTTAGACAGATGTCCACAAAAACATAGTGGGAAAGATGACTGTTTTGAGGAAATTGTGACATTTATTTTTATAGTGTCTGCAGATGGCTAAAATCCTCTACATGACTCAGAATGCGAGAGCTGAACTCAAGATGGAAAAACACTCTGTTTTTAAGATGCTGAATAGAAAAATCTTTTACACGTCTGTTACATGTGAAATGGCAAACAAATTAAACAAGAAAGCTGGTTTTCAAACTAAAAGCAGAAACAGGTTATCTCTAGAGAAATGAAAGCCCTTTGTTGGCAAAATATCAGTGTCCACTATATGTTCGCTCTTTTGGTCAACACATTTTGTAATGCCATATTTTCCCAAAGAAAAACAGAAACAAAACAAAGTGAATAGTATTGTTTCAGAGGACTTACTTTTTGAGATCTCGCAAAGACGACTTAATGCAAACTCAGGCTGCTGATGCAGAAAAAACTGTAGTCAGCCCTTTACTAGATGTGCTAGAGGAGAACACCACAGGATGTGAAGTAATTTGTTTATCTGTGTGTTTAAAAAAGTACCACTGAGGGCAAATCAGTACAAAAAAGAACTGATATAACAAAACAATAATTAAAAAGATATACAGGAAACAAACAGTTTACATAAATATGTATTAAATATGCAAATATACATTGTGAACTATGCTGCTAATATATCTCATATGTGTAATATTGCTTGTTTATCTTTACGTACATATGTCTATAAGTAAGTAGAAACATGAACTGGATTCAGAGTCCCTGCGTGTGTAACATGAACCTGATTCTGGTTCTGATCTGATCTGCACTTGCCTGTTCAGTAGATAATTCACTGAGTTCAAAGCAGCCAATTAAACTTGTATTCTGTCCACATTCTGTTACACAATTTCAGAATTCAGAATTTAAATTAAGGTAAAAGGACATTTGACATTAAAATGTATGAGGTGGTTCAGACATGGAAATGTAAGTTTATGATCACTTAACTGTAGATATGGAGAACAAGTTCATAGATGAGTCACAGACTAAACCGCATGTGGTAACTGAACAACCCCCCCCTCCCTCAGGAAAAAAAAATCGAACACATTTATTTTAACACTAAGGTGTCATTTCTTCTCAAAACCAATTGGTGGACAGAATTTCTGAGGAACTGGCTACTCCTGTGGTCAAGCCCACCTCAAGTGAGACTTCTCATCTGAAAGTCTTCTGGAAAAAGATGTTTTATTCTTCACAAGATTCTTTACCAAGAAAAAACACGAAGCCTGAGGCAATAAATTTATAAAAGATATTATGGGGCAAATTTTTTTTTTTTTTTTTACAAAAGACATTGTGAAGAAAGCAATAACATAAAAAAATAAATAAATAGATTAATAAGTAAATACGAGCCCAGTTCTAAAAAGATGGGACATTATATGACATTTAAATAAAAACAGATGCAGAAATTTGCAAAGCTCATTAACCTGTTTTATTTCTAGTAGAAGATAAACAATATGTCTGATGTTGAAACTGAATAATTTCACAGAAAATTATAGCTTTTTCTGATTTTGATTGCAGCAACATGTCTTAAAAAGTTGGAACAGAAGCAACAAAATGCTCGAAAAGTAACAGAAACAAATAAAAACAACTGGATGAATATTTGACAACTAACTGACAGCTCAAAGTCGAATTGTGAAGATTTTGAGGACCCCCCCCCCCCCCCATCTACAGTGAATAATAATATCAAAATGTCCGAAGGAATCTCTGAGTATAAAGGACAAGGTCAAAGGTCAAAACTGGATGCTGGTGATTAGGGCCCAGAGGCAACAGTGCATTAAAACATGCCTGATTCTCTACTGGAGTTTTTTCAGCCAAACTCATTTAAAACGGTTTGAGTCAATGTGGAAAACTGTTTTATAATCAAATTTGTCCAAACTTTAAATTCTTTATGGTAACCATGGACACTATGTCCTACAGACTAAACAGAAGCGGGACCAATCACCTTGTTATCAGTTCAAAAACCTGAGTCAACATCGTCACTGTTCTTTGTGTAAGAACAATAAAACTGTTCCCAGTTTTTATTCTAATTGTAAATAAAATGTAATAAATCTAAAACTTTTATTTACATAAAGAAAAAACAAAACAAAAGACTCATCTAACTGTATGACACTATCCAAACATCTGGCTAAATATTATAATGTTTATGTGTGTTAAAGATGTTACAGCTGTTACGCAGAACTCTTTCTTAGATAATAATAAACTATAATCACTGTATTTTAAACTAATTTACTTCCATCTATTTAACTAAATAAGATGCATCATGTTCAGGGTGAGTCCACAGCGATTGTACAACCTTAAGTAAACAAAAAGAAAAAAGAATCTAATTATAATTGGCTTGTGGGTTTTTTGTTTTACATCAATTACATGTTGTGAGCTTGTCAGCAATGTTCAAATTCAAGGTTGCATATAAATGTACAGATTGACACCCTGATGTAAGAAAAAGGGATTGTTGCATAAGAACACAAACCTTTTTATTGGCCTTTGGTTGAACATCACAATTCATTTTTTAGTTATTTTTCATTCACCCAGTTGGACCCTCAGTATGTACACATACCACACCTCAGCAAAGTGGTCAAAATATAAATATGCACTATATGCCTGCTTTGTTCTTTAATTACTCACTGCTGATAAAGCCCGTCTCATGTTAGGTGCACCCTTTTTGACAAGCGTGATACGCCCCAAAACTAAACACTTTTTTCTGTACATAATGTTTGCACCTGGCTAAATGATCAAATTGTTTACCACAGAAACTGGGCAATGGCCTGTGTATGTTGTCACAGCAGGTATAAGAGCTGCAGCTGAAGTCTTCAGCGTGGAGATTCAGACTGAGATCAACATCAGACTGCAGAACATTATCAGAAGGTAAAATCAAAACCAGGATTTTCTCTGATAGAATATTTTTAGAGATGATAAATAAACTCAATTCTTTTGCTTGCAATGAAAATCTACCAGATTGATTGACACAACACTCGACACAGATTAAGAAACATGTCAGAAGGAAACAAATGTTGCTCAAAAATTCTAACAGTTATGAAATGAACAAGGATTTTTTTTCCTGTTTCACTAATTTCGCAATTTTTCTTTTCAGCTTGTAGCCATGGCTTTCCACCCTAATGCTGTCAGCTCGCAGCCTGTCACTGTGACGCAATACACCGTGTCCTCTGGACTGTCCGACTGGAGTACAAACGTGTGCGACTGCTGTGATGACTGTGGCATTTGTACGTGCCTTCATGTGTTTGTGAGAATAAACTGATTTTGTTCATGTATAAATGTGCAAAATGATTTTTTTTTTTTGGTCACTCTCCTCCAGGTCTTTGTGCAACATTTATTCCTTGTATCCTGGGCTGTAAGGTGGCTCAGGACCACGGGGACAGCTGCTGCATACCGTTCCTCCCAGGTGCAATGATCGCATTAAGGACAAGCATTCGACACAAATATAACATAGATGTAAGTGCGCTAAAGTGATCAAAACTCTAATCAAATCAAAAAGACAAACTCTAATCTAATTCTGATCTTAAAAAAATGCATTTTCATCACTATTGGAGATTAGTTCACATAATCCAGTTTATATTTTTGTGTATTAAAGTATGTATTTTTTTATTTTTCCAGGGTTCGGTGTGTGATGACTGGGTTATCATGGCCTGCCTGCCTTTATGTGGACTCTGTCAGCTGGCACGAGAGCAGAAGATGAGGAAATGAGGAATCACAGAAAAATTCACTAGAAATCAATTTCTATTATTTGGTCTGAAAACAAGGAAATGTATTTCAATTTGACATTTAAAAGCTTGACTGAAATTATGGAGAAAAAGTTGAAAGAATATCTGCTTTACTGATTTACTTTTATGTATATAGACAATAAGAAGAGGGTACAGAGAATCTCAGATTTTTTTTTAAATTTTAAGTTTAACAGCCATCGACTTTCTAAAAAAATAACTAAAAGCTGGAAAAGAAGGAAGATAAATGTTTGTATTTACAGGAAACTTTTCACATTATAGTAAAATCCATCATAATTTATTTAAAAATGCAAAGTGCTTCTTTTTCATAAAACAATTCAGCACCCAACATCATGTATGAGTCTGATTTGACATTAAAGACTTGATTTGTTTGTATTTTTTCATGCATTTTTTCAGAAACACAAACAGGAAATGACATGTAGGATTTATATTTGTAATTTGCTGCAGTTCAACCTGGAAGTTTGCGCTTTCTTCCTCTTTCAGATTGAATTCATTTTATACCGTTGCACTAAAACAAAACTTCCTGAAGAGACAAAGTGAGACAAACAACGTCCATTTGAGCAGGTAAGGGACTTTAATCATAAGTTCATCATTGTTATGGTTGTTTTTAAAATAAAGTATTAAAAATTTGTCAAAATTGGGAAACTACTTTCACTTTAACAACAACTAGAATCTGTAAAGGGATTTAATCTTAAATGTTAATGAACTACTATAAGCAAATTGTTGAAGGTCATGTTTAAATGTCAGTATTGTCATTATAACAAGTGTAAATGGATTTTCTGTGTTTTAGAAAGCAAATCCAGTCATGCAACACAAATGTTTGTAGAAAGGGAGGAACACAAGGAGAGAGCTGGAAAGCATTACAAACAAAGAAACTTTTTTATGACAAGGTTCTAGTTTCTTTCTAAAATCCAGCCACGCCTTGTGACTGAGACGACAAAGAGAAACAGGTGAACAGGAAGTTTCCCTTTGAGACACACTAACATCTGTTGCTTGTGCTTAGAAATAAAAGAGTTGATTCATTTTAATATGTGCAGAACTGTTCAAAAGTTTCAAATAATCTCTTCAGGAACCCAGAGTTGATCCAAATCTTTTATTGATTTAGAACAAAAACTTTGTTTAGGATTTAAGTTTGTTTTTAGACTTGAGCTGCTTTTTCAGTCATGTTCTGTTTATTTCTAGTACTTGATATATTTTAACGTGTTTTTTTTTTTTAAATGGAGAAAGTGATCATGTGAAACATAAAAGAAGTGTCAGATCTATAAAAGATCTAAAACATAACTTTCTACAGCAGACGAACAATGACTAATAACTTGTGCTTTTAACAGGAAGTACATGGGATTTTGTTCTTAGTGTGATTAAAAATGGTCTCTGTTCTCAGATTCCTGCACCATGTTCATCGAATCTACAACTCTTGTGCTTTATTAAGGGACACTTTCAACAAACGGGTCAAAGCATATTAACGTCTGTTTTTGGTCTGCAGGGACAAAATGTCTTCTCCAACTCATCTGCTGTGGCTACTCACGTGTATTCTTGCTGCTGTTCAGATCATCAGTGGTTACAGCTTTCAAAGCTGTGTAGCGGATCCCTCCTCAAACTGGAAAGCGTTCAGCTGCAAAAGTCAATTGGACAAGAACACGTCTGCTGTTGTCAACGACCTGCCGAGTTCTGTCGTTAATCTCACAGTCATTTTCAACCACCTGCAGTGCGTTCCCAACAACAGCTTTGTTCATCTGCCGAACCTCCAGAACCTCAGACTAGATCAAAACAAGCTGAAAGTCATCGATCCGTTGGCTTTCCACAATTTGCATCAGCTCAAGTTCCTGAATTTGTCTCTTAACCAGTTATCTGAGCTCGACCCTTCACTGTTTAAGAACCTACATAACCTCACCTTCCTCTCGCTGGTAAACAATGAGTTAAATGACTTCCCGCAGGGTATTTTTGCTGATATTCACAATCTAAACGCTCTATACTTAAAGGGAAACTATCTTAAAAATTTTTCTGAGATTGTGAGGTCTGTATCGAATCTGACAAAGCTGAAGGAGCTGGACCTGTGCTCCAACAACCTGACGTCTCTCCAACACTCAGATGTGTCTCTGCCTCAATCCCTCCGTGTTTTGTATCTGTGCAGAAATAATCTGCACACTTTGGGATGTAACTCGTCTTTTCTCAAGTTTGTTCAGCAGCTTGATTTGTCAAACAATATTCGTCTTCATACGGAGGCTTTTCGAGGACTAGATCTGAGGAACGTAAAAGATCTGCAATTGAACTCAACAAGTGTTAATATTGTAACGTTTTTAAACATCAGCAATATCGATGCAGGTCATGTTGATTTCTCTGGTACTGGTCTAAAGAGCAACATCCTGGTCATGAAACTCTGTATAATGCTGAAAACAAAACTGAAAAAAATCCAAACATTACGATTATCTTACAACGGAATTGAGAATCTATCAAAATTCGACCTGTCCTACTGTCCTAAAATTACAGGCGCTTTGAATTTATCCAACAATAAACTGAAGTCTATACGATCTCTGAAATTTCTCAAGAACCAAACTGAAATTACTAACTTTACTGTCGAGCACAATCATCTCACCTCCATTCCTTTTGGTAAAAAGCAAGAAATTGTTGAATTCAAACATTTGGAAGAAGTGAGCTATCGCTACAATCGCATCCTTTCAGTCAACGCTCATGCTTTTATTTACACACCAAACATTAAGACTCTCAAACTCAACATAAACAATATCGCGTTTCTCAGTCTCACAGCCCTCAAAGGGTTAAAAAGGCTTGAAACTCTCCGACTTGACAATAACCTCTTGACTGACCTGTTTAAGGAAACATTTGAAGATAACGTCAATTTGAAAATCCTCAATCTGCGCAATAATCGTATTTCAGTCATATTTAATGATACTTTTTCAAACCTAACAAATTTGACTACATTGGACCTCGGGATGAATAAAATCACTTATTTTCAGCCATCTGGCCTTGATGGTCTTAAAAGCCTGTCTAAACTCTACCTAGATGGAAACAACTTGAAAAAAATAGATTCTTCACTCTTTTCTGTTTTCCAAGATACTCTCACAGTTCTGGATTTGTGCAGCAATCAGATTCGTTTCTTCAAAGATGATAATATTTCGCCTTTTGTGAACCTGAGCAATCTCAGAGATCTTAAACTGGATAGGCAGAAGAATCACGGCCTCACAATTTTACCTCGCACTTTATTCCGTGGCCTCCGCTCACTGAGATCTTTGTATCTCACCAACAACAAAATTGCTCATCTTCCTCCCGATGCCTTCGATGATCTGACGGCTTTAAATTTCCTCACGCTGGATAGCTGCTGCGTCGGAGCGGTCCAGTTACAACCAGGAGTCTTTAAAAATCTCAAAAATTTGACCAAACTGATTATAGAAAATATGGGTATTCAGAACTTCTCTGGGGATGTTTTTGGGGATCTCACGCAGTTACGTGTTCTTCAGCTCAACCGTAACGTGATGCAGAGCATTCCAGTGGATGCTTTGAAGAGTTTACCTAAACTTCATTACTTGGACATTCGTAATGTTCCTCTGAGCTGCACCTGCAACAACAACCTCCTGAAAAATTTCTTTTTGCACAACCCAAATGTCCAGGTGGTCCATCTTTACACGCTGCCATGCCAATGGGATGAAAAGCACAAATTTTACAACTTTGACACTAAAGTCTGTTACATAGATCTAGGAAAATACCTGTTTTTCAGCACAGCAGTTGTAATCTTCTTGTTTACGGTCACTCCTTTACTTTATTTCAAACTCTACTGGAAAATTAAGTACAGCTATTATGTCTTCCGGTCCTGGTTTAGTGAACACTGGACCAGACTCAGAGAGAAGGAGGAAAACTGCAAATATGACGCATTTATCTCTTATAATTACTCCGATGAAGAGTGGGTTATGAATGAGTTGCTGCCCAACCTGGAAGGAAACGGATCATCCTTTAAACTCTGTTTGCATCACAGGGACTTCGAACTGGGCCGCAACATCGTGGATAACATCGTCTCTGCAGTGTACAGCAGCCGTAAAACCATCTGCGTGGTGAGCAGGAACTTCCTGCAAAGTGAGTGGTGCTCTTTGGAAATCCAGCTTGCCAGTTACAGGCTGTTCGATGAGCACAGAGACATTCTTCTGCTCGTGTTTCTGGAGCCCATCTCTGATAGGCAGCTGTCATTGTACTACCGCATGAGGAAAGTGATGCTAAAAAAGACGTATCTGCAGTGGCCCGGCTCAGACTGCACTAACCCTGCGCAGGCCCAAGAGCTGTTCTGGAATCAGCTACGCAGGGCGATTACAGCAGGGAGCCGACAGGAAACAGATGAACGTTACAAACGTCAGGACTTTGCTCCGGAACACAACGAACATTCTGAAGGATAAGTTATCAGATGGAAACTGTTATCGTAAATTTAAGTTTTATTTACACTAATACAGTCAGGATTCTGTTACTGACCATATAAATATACTGAATATGTCCAATTCAAAACACATTTTATTTTCCAAATAAAAAAAATAGGCAGATTTATTTCATATTTTGTGATATTTTTGTATTTATTAGTGTTTATACAGATTTTCAGATGTTATACACATTTCACAAATGTGCTCTCTTGTATGTAAAGAACTAACACTTCAACTAAAATGAATTTACTTTAGCTTGTGCATTTAATTCTGCATAATAAAAAATCCTCTAAAGATGCAAACGATGCATAATTGGGTGTTTCTTTATCTGAAGTGTTTTGTGATGACAGCTGTTACGTTTCCATTTGAAGACGACACAGAGGAGCAGAAATTCTTGATGGTAAAGTCAGAAAGTAACATGTCCATGCAGAGCTTCAAGAAGACATTAATACAGTCTCATGGGAGGAAAGGTCCAGTACTCAGGACTCGGTAAAGAAGAAGGTGGAGGTGTAGAGCTTCTTTCAAGCATGTGAGATGGAGGATAGAGCCTCATGTCAGTGTTACTAGACATGAACGTGGGATGACCTGATAGTTGATCAAAATGCTGATACTTGTAGCTCTGATGGTGGTACTGGATTCTAGCAGGAAACAAGGACGGAAAGGAGAATCTGTCTGCTTGTTCTTGTGGAAACTGTGTTAGATCTGCTGATTGTCCATCTTGGTAAGAATCAAAGGGTTTGTTGTTATTATCTTGCAGTATTTCACAGCTTATACCTCTGGAATGGTTTACGAAACTGTCTTGGAAGCACTCGAATGGAGCTGATCCTTCACTCTTAAACCCAAAGTCTTCCCAGAGCTCAGATGATGAGGTCTTTTCTATGTGAAATAACTCTGGAGATTGAACAAACAAATCACTTGCTGCAGCTTCAAATGGCTCAAAGTCCATTTGGAAGTGTTGAGAGAAACCTGGTCTGAAGGTTTCATCCAGAGAAGCAACCGATGTTTCCATGGGGTTCAGAAAGTCATCAACAGACTGAAACAGAGGAAAGAACATTTTTAATTCAAGATAACCTTTATTTACCCAAGAAGAATCAATAGATGAACAAAAAATAAAAACAAAGCAGCATTGAAAATATTTAAACTTTAAAAACTGTGTTTCCACTCATTTTTATTCTACATATAATCAAGCTTTGACACAGACCAACATGTACACAAGATATTTTAAAGATACCCTGTTTACATGGTCTAGTAAAAGGTTTAAAGGTCTTACCTGGTGCAGATTCTGGTTTAGCTGTGAACTGAACTCCAAAGTAAATTGTCTACTTCCTGTTGTTTTGAAAGTCGTGTCTAAAAGAAGGAAACACAACTGAAATACTGCTGACAAAATAAGTTGTGGTTACAATAAGATAATAATAAAAACATTTACTGAATCTCCATCAGTAGCACAGAGTAGGGGATTTCCTGTCACTATGCTTATTATGGTCTTTTCATCAAAACAAGTCATTTTTAAAACAGTCATTCAAGTTGATCTTATTACTCAAATCCTGTTAAAGCTAAATGTTTTTCTTGATGGGAACTGATTAAATACAACATTTTAGAAATCATAATGGTCATATCTTTTACCTGGAGGCTGATCCTCTTCAGACACAGTTTTGTCATGGATCAGGGTCTGTGTGGGACTCACATCATCTCCAACACATCGGTACATCTTCAGGTTTGTTTGAAGCAGAGGTCCATGCTTCTCCTGCAGGGATTTCAGCAGCACATTCCTGATTTCTGACAACAAGCTACGTCTTTTTGTTAGAGACGGGAGATGAAGAGACCCACACAAACGTGTTGCCAATGCACTGATAGTCTTTGATACACATTCAGTATCTTGTCTTTTGTCCTTTATGTCAAAACCCTCAGCAGTCGGTGATTGCTGAAGTGAACAAGATCTGAGACCATCTGTCTGAGTCTGGTGGTTCTGGTTCTTGAGAGGCTGCTCAAAAACCACATGTCTGGTTTCTTTACAGTTTAGAGTTTCCACATTGTCTATATTGATAGACGGAGTGAGACGACTTCTTCTTTCCTTTTCAGATGTAAAATAGTTGCTGTTTTTGGCATTTGACTCCACACTGTGAGGACTGTGTTTAGATGAGATGATGGTTTTAAAACTTCCTGAGGAAACATCCGGTTGTTGCTGCGGTCTTTGACCTGGTGTGAGATCGGATCCCTGAAGGTTTTTCATTGCTGTCTCTTGGGTATCATCATGGGTCTTTAAATCCAGATCAGCTTTCTTTTTAACTGAAACGTCATCAACATCAACACCCAACAAACCATCACTGGAGAGCGGAGCTGGAATGAGAGCGGATGAAGACACATTGAAGTTCTTATTGTTCTTTTCTGTCACTTTCTTTCCATTTTGCTCCATTTTACTCTCCTTACTCAACAAGCGTTCAATATCAATAGATTTCACTTCATGGTTGAACAGGCCATGGTGTCCAATCAGACGACTGTTTGTAATGATACTGGGCTCCTGTGCAACAGGAACAGAAACTGGTGTATTTCTCCTTGAGGTCCACTGACAACTACTGTGACAGCAGTTCTGGAAGAATGCAGCGTCTTTCCTACTTTGGCAATGACAGTGATGGTGATGTGACTTGATCTTTGACGTCTCTTTCCAACCACCTCTTTTCTGACTTCTCTCCTTGCGTGTCTTTAGACGTTTTGTTTTGTGCTGCCCGTCGCATTTATTAGAACGTTCAGCACGTTTGGAGTCTGCAGTCAGTGCATTCACAGGGCACCTTTGATCTTTGGTTTTCGACTGCTTGCTGGAAATACTGAATATCTTTTCTGATAAAGCCCCTCCACACCTGTGGCTCATGCTGTTATGGGTTCTGCAGAAAAACCCAAGAAATAACACATACAAACAAATATGATGATATAAAACCTTAACAGGATGTGGCTTCACATCAGCAAGGTCAATTCTTCCAGAATATACATGTTAATACATTTAAAAATTATTACAAAAAATAAAACAACATGGGGGAAAGTCAAGAGAGTGAAGAATGTGATTACTTTAGTAGTAAAAATCTGGGATACTTTCAGATTGCCTGATAAGTCTAGTGCAAATATGATAACTAACATTTTAAAGATAATAGTAGACGGTGTGATGAACAGTGTTGTGTTGATTTTTTGTCATGATTGTTAGCAGAATCGAAATTCAGTGAAGAGACGTCACCAGTATAAACGGCTTGGTATGCATAACGCCCGATACAGCCAGGGCTCCGTCCTAATACCTCTACAAAGCTGCTGACACTTAAAACCACAAAGCAGCACTTTAGCAGCACTGCAAAGGTGTTATCATACTTAAACATAACACTGGCTGAGGACGGATGTAACACAATTTTCTGAATTAATCTTATCTGTGTAGGCACAGATATATTCAGAGCTCGTTAGAGCTGAAGTATACACAAGTCATTTTATGTAGAACATCATTTAAGGGAATTTTGAACTATTCTAATATCTGCACCAGTATGGGGAAACCAAATGTTATCCATAATACAGCTAAAAAGTAAATAAAACATAAAACTGTTGACCAACTGGACAAAAAAAATGACTAATTTCAAACACATTTTAATTTTGTATCTTAAAGCCAGTGCAACACAAAATATCACCATCTTAGAAGTAAAAATATTACTACACAAGATACATACTATCTATAATTCATTAAACACCTTTATAGTGTTTGAGTGAAAAAAA
>SSNP01000033.1:1937967-1996536 GCA_006937955.1 Pachypanchax playfairii
AGACCATGTTTGGTGGTGAAATGGGTCGCAGCTGCACGACCTGAGGAAAGAAATGATAAAACTTAATCACATTTACAGTGTCAGATAAACTGGAGATATAATGAACTCTGAAAACACAGAGAAAAGATTTCTGAAATGTACTCACCTGCAACAGAGAAATTTTTACTTTGGGTAATTGTGATGTTTGTCACAGGGTTTTTAGCTTGACATATGTATTTCCCCTCATTCTTCTTTGTTGAAAGGAATGTGATAACTGATCCATTCCCCAAAGGCATTGACTGGTTATTTATGAACCAGTGGAATTCACTCTCTGGCTGTGAATCTGCAGAACATGTGAGAGACACGAAAGCGCCGTCTCTCTCTGTATCTGGACCAGAGATAGTAACATTCAGAGGGCCATCTGAAAAAAAAAAGTTTGTAAGAATTAAAAAAGTATAAATGTAATTTTTAAACATCAACATAATAATAAATCTGCTGAATCTAAAAAAATATGGAGTTTAAACAAACACGCTGTAAACAAACACGGCTGCGGTCATTTAAAATGGAGCGGTAGGATCTTCTTCTGAGCTTTTTAAACATTTTTTCTGGAAACATTTTTACATCTAAACCTCCAGCAGCACAATTGTGTCCAAAAAACTGACTAGTTTGGTTTCAAACCCTCCACGTTTTCATCCAGCGTCTATAAATGCCAACGTAAGATACGTTAACGCAGAATGTAACAGACGTGACCCACATTCAGAATAAGCGTTTACATGTGCAGCGATCAGATCAATTATCGGCATAACCCGCCTTTTCATCTGAACGAGTTTAATCTGAATGGCATGTTTACATGAAGCATTTTTAATCTGATCAGGCTTTTATTCTGATTAATTGTGTCCATGTAAACACACACTGAGTCTCTTGAATGCTGCCGCTCTGTGTGATGGAGTGAGGAATAATACTCGTGTCTGCCACCCTGTGGTGATTAGTGGAAGTGACAGGATTGTGATTTTGCTCATTACTGTCACCTGATGTTGGAAATAAAAGCCATTATTTTCTACATATTATGCCTTTAATTACTATCAGGTTAATAGAATGATAATGAAGCTTGATCAAGCACGATCATCTAGTTTATTTCTTTAAAAACTAAAATTAAAAGTTAATGAAAATGAATAAATAAAAATTGACAGTACTCACAGTTAACGACGAGTGTGTAATGGGGGCTCTTGTAGTGAGCAACCTTATTGGTAGCAACACAGTGATAATTCCCATTATTGTGCATCACCAAAGGAGTGAAGTGCACCATGTTCTCTACAAAGTGATACATGCTGGTGTTGGAAGCAGTTTTATTGAGGTTCATGTTGTCTTTTACCCAGTAGATTGAGTCATAGGGCCCAAGAACGTGACACGCAAGTGTGAAGTTTTTCTGGTTTATTGGAACTGTGTAGGTGCGGGTCATCACTGATGTTATTGCCTCTGTAAACACAGAAAACAAGATGTGAAGAAGGTTAAACATACAGTATATTGGCAGTTAGATGTTTACAGCACCACAAATTTCCTTATTACCAAGGCTCTAAATTAACACCCACTAACCCCCGACAGATGTGGATTCAAATGCACTTTGACACGTATCAATGAAAATGTAAAAGTCACTTTGGCCAGTGATGAAAGCAGCAAATTATATCAGTTATTTGTGCCGTCACTACTATTCCTACATTTCCCATGAACGTCTCATACAGCCACTGGCGGCTTGCTAACGTTTGCATGCAGTGTGATAATTATACACCAGTCAAACTCTTGGGAAAAAATACACAACATTTACAGGCTTCACATGGATGTGTAAGTAAGTGAAGTTATAACATTAATTTTACTCTTTACATGTTCAAATGTACGCGATGAAACTGTGTGAGTAAATGTATTCGGTTGTGTTTATAATCTTGTTTATTTTAACTGAATAAAAACTGGACAGTGGAAATCCTGATTGGCTGATAAATTTGGAAATCTACCAGCCACACAAAAAAGTTAATATAGAGCCCTGCTTATTATCATAACTAAGATATTTTATCTAGTGCTTCAACACTATAAGTTTAATACCTATGACTGTGAAATTTGTTGAGATTGAGCTGTTCCTTTCTGTCACATGATTGAAAGCCATACAAGTGTATTCCCCACTCATATTTACAGACAAAGGCCCAGTGTTAAACTCTGAAGTATTAGCCACCATAGATCCATTGAACCACCAACTGATTGAACTGGCAGGCACTGACATGGCATAGCAATTGAAGACAACATTGGTTTCTGTTTCACCAAAAGCTGGTCCATGAATGATGGGCGTGGCTGGTCCATCTGCAAAAGGACACAGGAAACTGTTACAGATCATATATTCCTACTTATACTTCCTGTTTGATAATAAACAAGTACTATAAATTCACATAACTGAAGATAATCTATTTTATCAGTTTTTTTGGTGGTAATCTATTGCATAAAAACTTTAAATGTCATACTCACAGTTGACAGTGAGGCTGTAACGAGAGCTGGTTGTGTTTTCAAGTGCATTACTAGCCACACACTGATAGTCTCCAGCGTCTGACTGTTCCACTGATGTGAACATGATCGTTTTATTCTCCATGTGGAAAATAATCCTGCTGTCTGCAGGCAGTGTCTTGCCATTTTTCATCCAGTAAATATGATCAACAGTCCCAGTTGCACTGCATGTTAATATATATGAATAACCTTCAATGGCAGGTTTCATCTGAGCTTGTATAATTAAATCTTTTATTGGAACTGGACAGAAAGAAGCAACCAAATCAGTTATTTAGACTTTACATTGTTTTATAAAAGCGTTGAAGAAAGAAAGATTTAAAAAAACATTCAAATGTCAATTCAAGCCTCACCAATGACTGTCAGCATCATGGAAGCAGAGCTGTTTTTGCCTGTGATGTTGTTAAAAGCTGTGCAGATGTATTTTCCACTCATCTCTTTGGCTAGAGGAGGTGTGACGTACTCAGACATGTTGGAGACCAGAGTTCCATTGAAGTACCAGCTGTAAAGACTCGGGGGAGTTGATTTTGCATAGCAGCTAATTGTGACATTGTCTCCCATCATTGCAACACTGGGTCCCACAATCACTGGCATCTCTGGACCATCTGAACACATGCACATTTTTATTCACATGCAGCAGACAAATGCAGACAAATAACTAGTATTTAGCAGTGGGATTAATTTAATCTGTCACTTAATAACCAAAACTCACTGGGATTTATTGACATCAAGAGATGATGTGGTAGACTGACCACCTCTACCTCCAACTTTCTTTTATATTCTTTGATTGCATATATACGTTTTTTGTCAATTAATGGACTGAAATTTGTCATGAACTCTCTCAGAAATGCGAGCACTAAACAAATATCCCTCCTTGACCTGCTCCTGATGAACTCGTATAGCTAACAAAAAGCACAATAAGTTCTGGTTTTTGCTCATTCTAATTGGCAAAATCTGAATAAATATTTTTGTTAAATATGTATTTTTTAACTTTATGTTATTGTGGCACATTCTACCCTTTTTTTCTCTTTATGTTGTGGTCAGATTTTGAGAAATGTTTTAAAAGAATTTTTAAAAACCTTAAATGTTTAGTATGTGCTCAAAGATCACTGTCCTGTTCAAATAACCAAACATTGTCTATTTTTAATGGTTTGTGCTTGACACATTCTTTTTTTGAGGCGTTTTGTTTGGATGTCTTGAACTTAATGTCTCCTGCTTTAATGCCAGTTCTGATATTTTTGTTTTCTTTTAGGCTGTTTTTGATGGTTGTAGTTTCTCTTCTCTTTCTGCAGAGAGTAATCGACTCTGGAAAACTTACTAAATGTTCCTTCACATTAAATTTATCGTGACCTCTAAACGGTAGCTATTCTGAAATGGCTATAAAAGATTCCAAACTTGCATAAAACTGCAATTCTCCTTTTACACTGAACTTCATGTACTTCCCCATTGTAATGTGTTCCTCAATCCAATAACTGAGGTCCAGTGCTTAATTTGTAAATCAAAAGTTACCGGAATGCAAATCGCGCTATGAGACCAGAATTCACTGAGGCCAAACTGATACCGGAACGCACACACATACACAACCGTCGGACCAGACCGGTGTAAATTGTCAAGCAGGGCGAGAAAGTGATGATAAGCCAAGAAGAAGTAAATTATACTGCCTTTTTGGCATTTTGATGCCGCTGTTATTTAACCCAACTGGCGCCGTTAACGGATCCTAGCAAACAGTTACCGGAACACACCCTTTCAAAATAAGACCGTTCCCGGATCTTGTTCCGATGTTTACTCTGGTTTAAGCTCTTTCCCTGTCTTCCTCAAGCTTTCTTTGCCTCACCTCCGTAGACATCACTCTTCTCCTTTTTCTTTCATGTTCTGACACGATGACAACGAAAAGCGAACTCCAGTCAGTGAGCTGAAAGAGCTAACTGCTAGCCTTTATAGGAGAGAATAGCAACTTCTGCTGCAACAAACAGCTGTCACAGTAAAACAGCAAAGGAACCGCCCACTCAAGGCTGCAACCCAAACCACTGAAGTTGCTCAGCATAGTGTAGGACCATCGGACGGTCCAGAGTGATGTCTATTGTCTAATATGAAGCTGAATGTCAGTTAG
Organism: Pachypanchax playfairii; assembly: GCA_006937955.1. NCBI lineage: Eukaryota > Metazoa > Chordata > Actinopteri > Cyprinodontiformes > Aplocheilidae > Pachypanchax > Pachypanchax playfairii. The sequence continues at coordinate 1,942,598 of SSNP01000033.1, forward strand.
TATCCATGTAGACAAGTTTTATAACAGTAGCTTAAAGTTTTCAAAGTTATTTAGTACTGCTTTAATTAACTATTATCACAAAAAACTATTTTAAACATGATCAAATTAGAAGTATTACAATACAAATGAATAAAAAATGAAAATGATGTCTTGTAGCATTAAAACTCAGTAGTACTTACAGTTGACAAGGAGTTTGTATGAGCTGCTGGTCATGTTTCCATATACGTTACAAGCCATACACTGGTAGTTTCCAGCATCTGAATGTTCCACTGACGTGAACATGACCGTCTTATTGTTCATGTAAATAATGGTTCTGTTGACTGTGTAAAGTTGTTCACCATTTTTCATCCAGATAATCTGATCAACAGTTCCTGTTACACTGCATGTTAATTCATATGAACCACCTTCCACCGCAGGATACGTGGGTAAGACTATTTGAACATCCTGAATTGGATCTAAAAACAAAATAAAACTCTTTAAGTTTGTAAAAAAAAAAAAAAAAAAAGAAGAATTATGTTTTACATGAAGATAAAAATGTTCATAATATTCTTACCGATAACTGTGAGCATTAAGGAGGCGGCGCTGGTTTTGCCTGTGATGTTGTTAAAGGCTGTGCAGTTGTAATTTCCACTCATCTCTTTGGTTAGTGGAGGTGTGACGTACTCAGACATGTCGGAGACCAGAGATCCATTGAAGTACCAGCTGTAGATGCTTGAAGGGACTGAATCTGCCATGCAGGTGAGATTTACAGTGTCTCCTGCCTTCGCCACGTTCGGTCCGTTGACAGTTACCATCCACGGTCCATCTGAACACATATAACTATTTATTATCAACTTTTCTAAATGAGCAAAAATGTTACAAAAGTATTCTTGTAAATTATTAATCTTGCTTTACTTACAGTTGACAAGGAGTTTGTATGAGCTGCTGGTTTTATTTCCGCACATATTAAAAGCCACACACTGGTAGTTTCCAGCATCTGAATATTCCACTGATGTGAACATGATTGTCTGATTGTTCATGTAAAAAATGGTTCTGTTGTCTGCGTAAAGCTGTCCATCATTTTTCATCCAGATAATCTGATCAACAGTTCCTGTTACACTGCATGTTAATTCATATGAACCACCTTCCACAGCAGGAGACGTTGGTTCCACTATTTGAACATCCTGAATTGGCTCTGAAAACAAAGCCAAACCCAGTTAATCTGATTATTTATAAAATACTTTTTATCTCAAATTTCAAAACTTTAAAAAAATGTTTGAAAAGGTTTAAAACACAAACATCCATTAAAATCTTACCGATAACTGTGAGCATTAAGGAGGCGGCGCTGGTTTTGCCTGTGATGTTGTTAAAAGCTGTGCAGTTGTAATTTCCACTCATCTCTTTGGTTAGTGGCGGTGTGACGTACTCAGACATGTCGGAGACCAGAGATCCATTGAAGTACCAGCTGTAGATGCTTGAAGGGACTGAATCTGCCATGCAGGTGAGATTTACAGTGTCTCCTGCCTTCGCCATGTTCGGTCCGTTGACAGTTGGAATACTTGGACCATCTGAACACATGAAAACAATCCTAGAACTTGTACCAAAACCACATTCACATACATTTACAGACATTTAATAATCGCATCTGCCTGGATGGATAATTAATTTCTGCAGAAAATCTGGTTCAAGTATTTGGATGTTTTGTTACAATGACATGAGAAAACATCAGGTTCTTACAATTTACTTGGACCATGTACGGGCTGCTGATCATGTGGCTCACAAGATTAAAAGCCTGGCATTTATAGTATCCCCCATCAGATAGTTGGATTGATCTGAGAATGAGTGTCTTGTTGTCAGTTCCAAAGTCTGTTGCACTGTCCGCAGAAATAAGATGTTCATCCTTCCACCACAGAATGCTGTCGAAAAGTCCAGTTGTTTCGCAGTTCAGCGTGAATGGCTTATTAAGGATGGCTGGGTCACTTCCTCTCGTGACAACAGCTGTTACAGGATCTATAGAAGAAGAAACAAATAGATAATTTAAGTTAATTTAATTTACTGTTAATATGTAGCATATTAGTTTTACAGGCTATTTCTATTCTTAGTAATTTGTTATGTACTTTTTAAATAATATGTTTGGTTTTCTTTGCAATATTTAGGAAATTTTGTTCTGGATTTTTATTCATGTACCATTATTGCCACTAGGTGCCCTCAATAGTCCTTGTGTTCCAGCTCCTCATACACCACCTGCATTATAATATTATTTAACACAGCTGTAGGCAATTTTACGGCGTACCCTCTACTGGGAAAAGAGATATCAGATGGTTTTTCTTCGTTTTTGTCAGATAGTCTGCTTACATCCATGTATTCTTGCTGATCCATAGTTTCTTCTTATTTATTAACATTTCTTGCTGAGATCTCATGCCTGTATTTGGGTACTTTCAATTATGAACCAGCCACTGCTTATAACATGAAGATTTTAGCCTATCTGCTCTCGAGAAAAGAAAGGAAATAGTACCACACTGATGCTTCCATTACATGCTGATCTAATGAAACCCGAAGCTTGATAACAATTTTCACATCTTGCTAGTTATATTAAAAAAGTGCAAGACTTGTTGGCTGCCTCACAAAGTCATGAAAACATGTTTGAGTGAGAGAAAGAAAGGCATTACCAGCTCTTTAAAGTCAAATATTAAATGAATATATCTGTTTATTTGTCTAACATCAGTTCACATAGTGAGACAGACCAAAATATCTTACCCATAATATGAATAGTTGTATTTGTACTGCTGAATCTCAGTGTGGCAGTGTTGGAAAATACACATCTGTAATTTCCTGAGTTGAGCACTTTGATGTTCTCCAGTTTAAGCTCTGGACCAGTTTGGTTCAGGTACGTGTCATTAATCATCCAGTGGATCGTCGCTGGTGGGCTGGACACTGCTGAGCATGACAGTGTGATGTTAGATCCTGATCTGTACATGTACTGCATCGGCACGGCTGTTATGTTTGGGTTTTCTGGACCATCTGATGACACAATAAGGGGAAAAAAAAAATCAAAATTGGTATTTTTGCTTTTAAACAGAAACATAGATGTGCTTTAATGTTGAGAAAGACTTACAACTGATGTTCAGATATACAGGGAGACTCACTGTATAACCAAGTCCGTTGGACACTTTGCACTTGTATGGACCCTGATTATTGCGAGTCACATTCATTATGGTAAGAGTGGAGTTACTGTTGCTGAACTGTACACCTACTCCACCAGACATTGTAGTGTTTCCCTCAAGCCATGTATAGGACAAAGATGAGCCTCTTAACACGGAGCACGTGAAAACTGCTGAGTCATTGAATTCCTTCAGATTCAGACTTTGTGCAGACACTGTCACGTTATAAATAGGCTCTGCAAAGAGAAAAATAAGTCTCATGTCAAGTTTGGTCAATTGCAATAGAAAGTTAACAGGTACCGATTCTCCTACTCTGTTTGGATATGATCATCCCCATTTACTCACCTGCCTTTTACACTATATGCAATAACAAAACAAAGTTTCTATATACTTTTTGCGTCATGTTAAGTAAACACTACCCTGCACAGATATTACCGCTTTGAACACTTTCTCCAGAAAGTCTCTTGTCTAGAAGTTCATACAGTAAACACAGCCGTGGCCAAAATTTTTAAGAATGAGGCAACTTTTGGTTTGTTTGCTGCTTCAGTTTTTATGATAACGATTTGCATTTACTCCATTTCAATAATCTTCTAACAAAGGTGAAATCAACTGGAAATCATTATGTCATGCGGATTGAGTTAGAATAACAGACTGGACGTGTTAAAAGGAGGTTGATGCTTGAAATGATTGTTCTTCCTGTTAACCATTGTTACCTGCAAAGAAACACATGCACCTATAAGATGCACCTAAGATGAACCTAAGATACACAATTTATTGGATCATCAAGAACATCAAGGAAAGAGGTTCAATCTTTGTGAAGTAGCTTTAGGGCACCCAAGAAGCGCCAGGACCATCTCTTAAAGATGATTCAGCTGTGGGATTGGAGAGGCACTACTGCAGAGCTAACGCATCAGTCCCGTGTCATTCCAACAGTAAAGCACTGGGCTGCTTCTCATCCAAGGGAGGGGGGTCGTTCATAACAATGCCAATAAAAACACAGCCATGAATAAACATAAAAACATCCTCAGACAGCAACTTCTTCTAACCATCTAAGAACAGTTTGGTGAAGAATGGCCTTTTCCAGCATGATGGAGCTCGGGGTCATCAGGATAACTCAGTGACTCAAAGAACAAAACATTGAAATTTTGGGTCCATGTCTAGGAAAATCCCCAGACCTGAAAGACCAAATCCGATCATGTTTTGAGCTATTTTGAAACATTCTCAGTGGTCATTAAATTACGACTATGACATTTTTACCTAAAATCACAAAACATGTTCGTTTTCTATGAAATAGTTTCTCCATAGCGGCAGTAGCTCATTAGCAATTCACCTCTGTGGTGAGGAGGATAAGTCCGCCCCTTTCCCCGTTGCTACGAGATCTCTGTTTATACTAGCGCTATAAGCAATCCATTTCATACATCACTAACGCATTTTCTTTCAAACAGCACTTTACAAATTACTAATCAGTAACAGCAATTTGAAAGCAGAAATACTCAAAAATGCAATTTTGGGCTTAATTTTCTCACGATACGTCCTCTATTATCAGAAAAATGCCACAAGAACGTTACCAACACATAAAGCTGCAAACTTTGTGTTATTCTCAAAACCTTTGGCCACAACTGAGACTGAAAAGCAGCTTTGGGTGCCTCGGTTTAGACGTAATCACATTTCTATCAATAATTTGAAAGCAATACTAATTTGCAAGTTTAAATAATGAATAAAATATTTACATGTACCTGTCGATATCTGTAAGACAGCAAGACAAGTCAAAATCAAAGGCAAAGATTATGATGATGAAGAGAAAGACATGTTTTGCAGAAATACTGTTCCTAGTCAAAATAAAAGCAGAGTTTGGTAACTAAACCGAGCAGGACTCCAGTTAGTTTAGCTACCATACAGGTTTACTGTATTCATTAATGTTCCACTTTGTGCAACTCTTTGCTTTGCAAATCATGTCTCTGATGAAAACTCAACATAGAAACACTATTTGCTTATTGTTTTTGTTGTTAGCGTGATGTTTTGTTGTAGCAGCAACAAATCATCAACAACAATCTCAGAGTTAAAAAGACCATTTGACCATCGACCCATCCATTTTCTGTACCCATCTAACCCTATTCCCAACATTTACTTTATATGGTGATGAATAAACATCTGGAGATGTGTGAATGGTCTTACCTTGAACTGACAGCTCTAACTGAACATTGAAAACATTCATTTCCTGCAATTTGTAGATTCCAGAGTCATTCAGTCGAGTTGGGGCTATCATTAGAGATGACGTGGAGAGATTGTATGTTAGCCTGTCCTTCCAATTATTATCAATGTGATAATCTCCTGGGTAAATTAACACAATTATATCTCCATTGAACGTCCATCCTCCCAATGTGAGAACAGTGTCACTGAAAATCGTCAAGTTGCTGCCCACTGCTGTGGGATTTTCTGAGGCATATATCCTTTGGCTGTGCACATGATCTAGAAAGAGACAGCAACTATATATTAATACTATAAATTAAATGTAATCAGTGAATAAATCTAATTTAGAAGATCATTACAGTTTACCTGTAAGAGTTATTGCAGTCAGAATCACGATAAACACCACATGAGATCCCATTCTTCTGTTCTCTCCCCTTCCAGTAACAAGAAGTTCTACTATAAATCTGGTGATATTATTTGGTCGCAGCACTCCAATCAGCAAATATTTGCTCTTCAGCTCTCCGTCCTCTTGATGCAAATGCTTTCCCTGCCTTTCATCCCCAATCCGAGTCGCTGCCACACCTTGTTTTGCCCTGATGTACCAAAGTTCCTCTGCAGCACACCTGCACCGGTGTTCATTTACCATAAACTTAAGTCTGTCATTTTTCAACTTCTAACCACCCAGAACGTGACACGGCTGGATTTCCTGAGATCAGTTTGAGCTCAGTTGGTCAAAATGAAACGAATATTATTCTTGATCAGAAGTCTTCAATTCTAGTTAAATCACTAAAGTTTATGAAAACTGATAAATGAAAAAATTAAACATATTAAATAAACTCTTTGAAAATGATCGCACATATTTTAATGTTGGAGAGTTTTAGTGTTTTCTGATAATGAGTTGAACAAACATGATGATGGAGGTCAGTCGACTCTCTGCGTACCTAAATGGACATGTTCTGATCTGTTTACTGTAAACACAAACACACAGAATGATATCATACTTTTCTATGAACAAAAGAAAAAAACAAGCAGCAGAATTTTGATGAGAATATTTTTTAGGAAAGCGAAAGTCCTTGGGTTAAAAATCTAAGTTATAATTTGAGAATTAATTTCTGTGTGAAACATGTTGCTTAAACATTGACGGTAAACATTGACTGTCAATATTCTACGTCTTGTTTTGTGACCTAGTCTGTGATTGTACTAGCAGGTTTCGGCTCATTTGAAGGCTTATTAGGCAGAATATTATCTGATGAGCATGACGTGAAAACTTCCTGAAAACATTTTTCCATTTATTCAAAACAGAAATACATTTACATAAAAATTATTTTGTTCTGACCTCTAAAAAGGTCTTTGATTTTTTCAGTCAATGTGACATTCCTCATGCAGAACTACATTTAGCTTTATTCCACACACTTAAAGTGGATTCTTAGAAATTAAAAATACATAGAATTGTACATTTGGGGACTTTCTAGATCTAGTTTGTGCAGGTGAGTCATGATGATGAGGGTTTATTTTCCTGCTGCAGGCACAACCTTCATTCTAGGAGTCGACAGAAAGGATCGGCAGGAGTTTGTGTTTAAATATTTGGGTGCAGAAAAGAAAACTGAAGCAAACACAAACTAATGGAAATAAAATGGTCAGCAGTTTTATTTATGTAACCATAACAGTAAGAGTCACTTCATTTTTAGATTATTACACTCTCTTACATACAGTAGAGAATAGATTTTAAAAACTTTTAACTTTTTGATCTTCTAATTAATGGAATGAAAAATCTACCAAAATAATTCTTAAGAATATATTTTTGATGTGATGAATATTTTTTTAGTTTAATTTTCAACTGAGGTTGTAAAATTGTGAGAAAGAGTAAATTAGACTTGTGTGGGACTGGGACTGTGTCTCACTGTATGTCACAGTCAGAAACAAAGAAATTAAATGTAATTGTCTGTATTCATATTCTTTTTACATTAACATACTTAATTTAAGCAAGAAAATGTGTTTTCTGTATAACTGAGAATGCACTAAGATTTTATTGTGATCAACATTTAAAAATGTATCAAGTATGGATGATACGTGTGCAAATCTGAGAGAAGCATCACTGTTAGGGATGCAACTATACCATTTTTCCAAACTGATACAATACCGATACTTGGTTCTGAGTATTGCCGATTCCGAGTACCAATACTTCTACTACACAAAAAATGCAATCAATTGGAAGACAGTTTTTTATTTTTGTCTCTGCTTATTACAACACATGACAGTTGTGATGACATGCTAAAACATTGTTTTCAGGTTCATGCTGCAGCCTTGGGTCATCTGCTGACTGGAAACATCTGGGCCCAGTGTCATCCTGCCTTTATAAGCTCCTCTCCACCTTCAGTTCAGGGCAAGAGCTTCTCTTTCCCCTGCAGACACATGGGCTTTGTGTTTGGCTGGGTTCCTTGCTCCCTCATCTTTGCTTTGATTGGTTTGCTTTGGTTAATCTTTTGTTTATTATTTTAATAAATTTCTTTAACTTGCTTCAAGTATGCTGGTGTCTCACCCTTTTGTAACGGCTTCGAGCCAGGTCATGACACGGTGAAAATGACCACAAAACTAAAATTTAAAGTGAAAAATAAACTTTTTCTGTGAAATTATTGCAGAGTTTCCACATTTTAAGTATCAGTTCATGGTATTGGTTAACTGATCAATACTGATACAAGTAAATTACAATGGTATTGGCACAGATACCGATACCAGTATCGTATTGGTGCGTTTCTAATCACTGTTTAATTTAGTTTGTTAAATCGGATCATGCAGGGTTTGTGCATAAATGTGTCAGATACATTCCAGTCTTCAAATCACAGATCACCTCTGAGTACAAATTAACAATATAATCCTTTGATTTCTGAAAGATCAACAATTTATTTCAGGGCTTCTTCACTGGAACGAACTCACCAGGAACCTGACTGAGCCGCATCAATCTGTTAATAAAGCAAAAGTATTAAGTCATTTACCAAAATAAAGATCACACTTACTACTGGTCATTACTGTTAAAATTTGATCTCTGTTTAGCTAACATTTGCAAATAAATTTTAACTACATTTTCACTGAAATTTGCCAAATTTCAACTTGTAACTCACAAAACGTTAGAAAAATCTACACAGCATTTCAAAATAAAGACTTTTTGTTTGAGATGAGGTGGAAATGTAAACATATTTGATTGAAAATTATAAAATAAAATAAATCTACTTGCCTGGCAGCGATACTAAGAATCCAGTCACTGACAGCAGAAAGAGGAGCAACAAACTCACTACCTGCTGTTCAGACTCTATACAGACAAAAAAACCCCCAAATAAACAAAAAAGAAACCGGTAAATAAACAAATCAAAATTCCTTCCTAGCTACTTGAGCTTGAACTTACTTGAAATCATGATGTTTGTGGTAATATTGTTTTGCACGTTGGTGTAATTATTAAAGGCCAGGCAGGAGTATGGACCACTATGTTCGGTTCTGACATGAAACAGCTCCAGCGATGGTCCGGACTGGTTCACGAGGTTTCCTCTGAAGGCCCACTGAAGCTGAGCTGCAGGTCTGGACTGTGCAGAGCAGAGCAGGGTCAGATTGGATCCAGCTGGGAAGGAGGTCACGTTCAGTCCATTTACTGTCAGAGCCATGTTATCTGGACCATCTGAGAGAAAAACAAACAGGAAGTACAACATACTAATTAAAACTATGTAGCGGGACTCAATAATTTAAAACTCAGATTAAAACCAACTCACAGCTGATGGTGAAGTTTACTGAATCACTGGTTCCATTACTGACAGGATTGGACACGTAACACCTGAATGGTCCCGAGTCATAGCGGGTCACGTTGACCACAGTGAGAGTGGAGTTTCCTTCAGTGAGCTGAACTCTGTTGTTGGCCGCAACCTCCGAGCTTCCGTTCATCCAGACGACAGACAGTGACGATCCAGAAGAGACGGAACATTTAATCTGAGCTGAAGACTTGAACTCAATCAGGTCGGTTTGATTCACGCTGAGCGTCACATTTGAAATGAGTTCTGAGGAAGAACAGCAAATAAAACAAAATGTTTGGGAAGTTACATTAAAAAACGTTTTTTTTTTTATTCATTAAATTACATACACTGTTAAAATTTTAAATAATTACTCATTAATGTTTCAATTAATATGTGTTTATATGATATTAATCAAAACAAGCTGCTGTTTTTCCTGAATTGTCTTCCTAAACAAGACAAATAAAATCTATAATAGAAAAAGAGAAAGGTGTATCATTGTATTGAGATTTAAAGGTGTCTAAAGTAATTTATTTAGAACTTAATGCAAACCATAAAGTGCTTTAAGGACTTATGAGAAACCGGATGTTTGTTTTATGAAAAATGTCCTTGTACTTAGAGAAACAGAACCCTTTCTCATGTTTCTCCCTGAGGGTTAGAGTTCTGGGAAACAAGAGGATCAAGTGCAAAGTGACACAACGAGACAAAGGTGAGTGTTGACAGAGAAACGAGCCAGAGGACAACGTGAGACAATCAGAAGAGCAGAAAAACCTAAACACAAGCTGACTATTAGGTAAGAACATTTTATTGGTTATTAGTCCAAATATCACGAGGCAGGAACACAAATTCTTTTAACCCTCTTGTCAACACTGTGACGGGAATCTATTTCAACAGGGACCTGTTCCAGTAAAAAGTGTCGTATAAACAAATAACAAGCACATGCTTTTCCCGTGCTTTGAACCAATAGGAAATATTTATTTCTAACCCTAACCCTTGCATGAATTAAATTTCAAAGTTTACAGAAATACACCTGATCTTTGCTGTGGAATGTTAAAGGGTTCAGAGACTGGTCGATGTAAATAAACCAGCATTACAACATCTTCTGGTTATTCTCACCCACAACAGTCAGAGACGCTGTGGCCTTCAGCACTGGATCACCACTCTGCACCACGTAGACTCCTGAGTCAGCCAATGTGAGGGAGGTTAGCGTGAGAGCGCTGGTGGTGATGTTAACGGAAGCCCGGCCGCTATGACTGGGAAAAACCGCCTGCTGGTCTGAGAGCCAGGTGAGGATGAGAGTCTCTCCCACTGCCCAGTTTCCACTTTTCAGAGTCACGGGTGGAGACAATGAAAGCGTCACCGTGCCTCCGACTACTGCAGGGTTGATGGATGGGATCACCTCCGCAGCACCAGAAACCTGAAAACCTGCTGCAGAAAAGAAAAATTATCTTGTAAAATAATCTAGTTTTAACTGATGAACCAGAATCAGAAAGTCATCAGGATTTACCTTCTAGTAAAACTAGAAACAAAAGTACTGAACTTCTGTTCCTCTTCTTCATTTTGAATCAGGGGTCTGAGACGATGTCTGCTGTTATGAGCCGAGTTATACTTGTCCTTTTTGTGTCCAACCCCCTCCTCAAACTTGAATCTTATCTCCAGGTGTTTCTGGGTGTTAAGTCTTGACAAATTTGCAAAAGGTGATAATGTTTCTGTTTGCCATCCAGGGTGAAGCTCTGTTAAATGACAAATTATGACAGGAGGCATGTGAGGCACAATGGGGGGAGTAATTCATGCTGTTTTTCTGATATAATTGTTTATCTTGTTTGGAGCCAGTATGTCTAACAAGGAAGAAAAAACAACATTATTTGTTGTTTGGTTGAATTAAATAAATCAGTGCTTGGCCCTTGTTTAAATCAAGCCTTTGTTTCTCTGTGTATAAGGACAAACTAAATATCTGTCATGATGTTACATCTTCTGTTGTGCTCTCAGAGCCCCAAATCTCACATTTAACAACAAAGAAGCAGATTATAATTTTTAAAACATACCCTGAATGTAACATCAACACACTGAATGATTATCACACTTGAAACTATGCGTTTCATATCTGTTTATTTTTTCCCACATCACACATGTTAAATAGGGGAACAGTAAAACACAAAAACACCTGCTAACATTTGGGATATTATTAGCACTGCAGTGGTTCAAAGTCCAGCACTGGAATGCAGCTGTGTTGACCTGCAGCTGAGTAATGTTCAGGTGGTTTGGATAAAGTGAAGAACACTCACTCCATTCCTGCAGGGTCATGATCCTAATTGTTGTTCTTTTTTGTTTCAACACGTCTAATTTAACTGAAGGTTATTAACAGATCCTGCTGAACCTGGTGAGTCACCGAGGTAACTGAACCATTTGAAGCAGGCGTGTTGGAGTAGGAAGTTTCCCTTGAGGATGACTGGTATAAAGTGTGATTAGCAGAGGACAAACCCAGAGACTCTGGGCTTAAAGTCACAGCATCCATCCATCCATCATCCACTGTTTTGTTGAATGGACAGTCACAAGAACTTGAAATCCACTCCAGCTGACATCAGATAAAGAAAGTGACCTGCAAGAAGCTACTAGTTCAGCTCAGGACACAGAAACACAGCCAGTCAGTCACTCTCAGACGTGTGGCTAACATAAGATAATCAGTTACATCCGCAGTTTCACGTATGGTCTGTGGGCGGATGTGAGAACTCCTGCATGAAAACATCCAAAGTCGACACAGGAAGGGAAAGTCACTGCGGTGTGACAGTTTAAACCACTTCACCACCTGCCCTCCATTCATTCATTCAAATTTCATGACATCAGACCCAAGTGTGTGAGCACACAAAGCTTAAACAACCATGTATTAGCATCATCATATGCAGCCCAACCCTTTCCCTAACCGTAACCATCATCAGCTCAAGCCTTACCCTGTATGTACTTTATATGACATCAGTTCGTATTGTTTTCTGATCCTAAGCAGGATCTATAGATAGATTGTTCTACCATCACACAGCATCTCACATGGTCAGGGATTATGTCCCATCATCATTCCGAAACTGATAATAACCCAACTTTAAAACCATCTCCTCAAATCTTCACATTGGAATCATGGCATCCACACGTAAAGAATTCTCTATATCCAAGTCATCTTCAAATAATTAAAAATAAAAGAGATCAAACACTAACAAATACCGTTCAATCAAAGGATCGATATGTTTTTATGAAATGTGTTGTGGCGGATATTAGAGTTCCCCAACAGAACGTGAAGTTTAACATTCAAAAAATAAAGACAAACATATCAGCCACAGTATTAAAGCTACTGGCAGGTCAAGTAAGTTACATTGTTTAACTTGTTACAACACGTTATCCTGGGAAAACATGCAACCTGACATTTACACATGGTGTCAACTTCTACTACCCGCCCAAAGATTTCGGCATTGTCCCTCTGAAGGAAATCCTACTTTTAACGACCACAGCCGCTACATACAAAAACAGCTTAGGAATGGTTATAAGAATACAACAAAGGACTGTAGGTGTTAATCTGGTCTTCAGATCACCTGGATGTGTCCTGAGAGTGTCTGTTAAAGGATTATAACATCTTGAAAATATCAGAATAACTTAGATGTCCTCAGGTGTTGTTGGTTAGGATTGATAAGAGGTCTTTCAGTATTTTATCTACAAAAACATCATCATCAGATGAATTAAAATGTAAAATCGGATTATAACAGATGAGACAGACTCTCTCATTGAACTCAGCTACAAACACGTATCTGATGTCACGTGTTTTGAACAAGTACTTTATGCAAATATCTTCACATTTAATGACAAAATGAATAATGACATTTCAAATGTATTCAAATAAAAGTGGACGGCAGCGAGCCGTCAGGTGACTGCTGAGTTACTCACTACCTGAATGAAAAGATCAACATTTCCCAGAAGTCTATTTTTAGCAGTTACCCTGACGACAACACACCTGTGTGTTACCTGCTTGAGTATTTTCCTTATAATTTACTGACATTTTTATCATGACAAGTAACATAAAAACCTGTATGTTGTATTTAAAACATATTTTTCAGTATGCAGTTTGTTGTTTCAGTGGTCAGCTAGATTAATAACTTATTAATTATTTATTTATACATAACCAAACGTGCCGTGGTGCACGCAACAATTCTGGATACATTTTTAACAACACAGCGCCACTTTGTGGCTAAAAAAAGCATTACACCATAACAAAAAACTTTTTAAAGTATTTGAATAACTTTTTGATGGTTAACTAATTAAATTGTTTTTGACAATAATACATTTAGTGCCAGTTTTCATTACTAATATAATTTATAACTTTTGTTTTATGAAGAAAAACACATCAGTTTAATATATAATAAGATTTTAACAGATAATCTAAGTCATTATTAAGGGAGATTGGTGAGTTAAGCATGTGGTTTAGTATAACTGCACTAAATTTACTGTAAATTCTTCATAATTTCATACTTTTCAGAATGAATAAAACTCATATGGTATATTTCTAATGTTTAAGGTAATATTTTCAAGATATAAAAATATCTGCCTCTTTATTAATAACAAGGTTGACAGATCTATCTCTAATTTGGATTACCTAAACCCAGGACCAAAACCAAGAGGTTAACATGAGCAAACTTCTGCACAGGATCAAAGTTTAACCACAGAGAAGCAAAATACAACAAAAGCCTCAGTTTCCTTTTGTTTGCTCAGAGTGAAACTCTTATCTCTTTTATTTGTTCAGTGTCAGACAGGTAAAGAAAAAATGAGAGAGACCAGTGAGTTGATAACAACAAGGGTTCTGTGTTAACAAGAAGGGTTTCCCACATTACATGGTTAACTTTATAAAGGTTTCTGTTCAGCTAGCGTGTAAATGAGTTGCACATCCTGTTCTGAGGTCAAACTAAGTTCTGTGATTTACAGACAGTGAGAGGCAAACTGAACATGAACTCTAAAATGGGGAAATATCTCTGGCCCAACATGCAGAATGTCAGGAAATGGTAAAAGTTGATCGTTAACCTATTAAAATCTTTACTAACAGTCACTGTAAATGCAGCAGTGATGTCACAATATCTTTCTAAAAACAGACATTTCCTGTGTGTACAGAGGTTAGAACAAAGAATCTGAACTTTCAAAATAAAGTAATATTTTAGATTTGATAACAGCAGGGTTTAGGATAGACAAAAAAAAAAAACAACTTACATACAATAAAAATCTTAAATATTTTTTCTGTTCAGTGCCGACATGTTCCTTCTTTTGTTTGGCACATTTTGCAGGTGAGATAACATAAAATTTACCCCAAAGTTTTTTTTTAAGACATATATTAATGAAGAGTTGAAACAAAAACATTTTTCAGTAGAAATAAATCAGAAGACAAATACTTTGTAAACCAAAAGTGACAAAAACATCAACACTGTCAGCTGACTGGGATTCACAGCCTCTGATCTGGAGATCGGAACACCTGCTTAAAGGTAAAACAGGAAAAAAGTTGTTAAAGTGAATTCAACATGCTGCTGAAACAAACACAAGAGCAAATTTAAAGAGTGTTGTTAATACCTTTAACTTCAACTGTCTTTGTGTCCTCAGCTGAGCGTCCAGCTATTTTATTTTCTGCGACGCATGTGAAGTTCTGAAAAGTCCGGGGAATGGACGGGACCCATTTAATATGATTTCTGTTGACTGAAAAGTAGGTTCCGATGGGGAAACCTCCTCTGAACTGCCACCTGACGGTACATTCAACATTTAAAGTGCAGCTGGTCAGACAGGTGAATTCACTCAGTTTGCCTACTAAGACGGTATCTGGCCCGCTGATGGTGACGTTCCATGGATCAACTACAAAGAAAGATAGAAAAATTCCCAACATTAAGGAACAATAGAGTTCTTATTTGTGATTTACTCCATCAATCTATCTAAATACTCACAGTCAAGTAGAAACCCCTGACTCTGAACTCTTATTTTCAGCGTTGGCAGGTAAGTTTCACAGGTGTAGAAACCTGCATCAGAAACCAACATGGAGGCAAAGTGAAGAGTTCGGTTGTTTTGTAGGAGCTGCATGTTTTTTTGTAGAATCACTTCCTGCCCGTCTTTGTACCAGATGAGTTCTGATGGACCTTCGGGGTCACTAGATGCCAAGTCATTGCAAACCAGACTGAGTGGCTGGTTGAGGGACGGGACCGTATGTGGACGGATTTGGACAGACATTTGATCTGTAACGAAAAAAGGGAGAAATTTTCATTTAGAGAACAAATCAATTTCCGTACACAAATCTAAGACACATTAAAATTAATTGTATCTATTATTACTTGTGAGTTTTAATGTTCTCCTAGTGCATGTGAAGTTTTCTCTGGATACTCCTGTTTTGTTTAAGGGGCAATGTTGTAGTTTTTTATCATTTGAATAATTCCTGTTCAGTTTTCTTGGGTTTCATCATATTTTAGAGTATTTTTTGTTATTCTGTCTTATTTAATTCTTATTTACTCTAAACGTTTAGATGCTTAATCATATCTATAATAAGGACACCTGTTATCACTCACTAATCATCCATCACTGAGTGTATATTCTCTCTGGTTTTGCTCAGTATTTCTTAGATCTTTGTGAAAACTCATGCTTGTTTGTTCTGCTCTTTGATTTTGGACCCTTCTATAAACGACCAACTTACTGTAATGTTTTTTAAAACTTTATGGATTATGAGAATCCTCCAGTTTCGTCTTTTAAGTGATGTTAAAATTAACATCATTGTAGGTAATATGACTCTCTGTTTGAAGCTCAGATGTAATGGATTCAATGTAAAATGCTGTCTTAAATAACTAAACATACACCAAAAGTACTTCAGTTTACTTACTGAGTCAAACATGATACTTACTCTTAACTTCTATAATGGAGGTTGCGCTGCTGGAGATTCCTGTTTTGGGATTGTGGACAATACACTGCAGCTCCACGGTGGCTTCCTGTCCATCTGGTGTCCACTTTAATGTGTTTGCAACGATTATCTTGCCTCTAAAGTTCCAGGTGTAGGTGCAGTTTGGGAAACATGAAGAAGAACATGTGAACGTGGTGGTAAAACCAGCTGTCACCGTTCCTGTCCAGGTGATCTGCACAGGAGAACTCCATCCGGATGCAGCTGGAAGAGTCAGATTGAAGGTTAATAATTTAGATATGAACTGGAGATCAAGTGTTATCACTCTGCGCCGATTAAACACATCTTTTAAAACCAAGTCTGACTTTGTGTTCATCATTATTAATTCAATTTCAACCTGCTATGAATAAAACATCAACTCAAAGATTCTTACTGAAAAATATTTTCACCTTTCTGACACACTGGTTCTCATATCTGTTTAAAAACAACTTTCTCACCTGTTAACGTCACCAACAGAACACAGCAAAGAGTTCTCCACATGGAGATCATGATGATGCTCCTCGCTGCTCTCTGAAGATATCCTGATGTTTTTACTTTTATAGGTTAGTTACACCCTGATTTCACAGCAGCAGAATTTACTTAATGACGAAATGATCACGATTTAGTCAAATGGACATTTTGCAACTAACATGAGGAGTTAGTCATCAACATATTCTTACTGAACCTTTTTCAGTGTTGCAATCAGATGTAATATTATTTTCTTACATTATTTTGTGACCGTTTGGATTATGTAAGACAAACAGGAAGTGTTGTGTGACTGTTATATCAGATTATTTGTTCCACCTCTAGATGATGCTGTTTAGAAGGAGTTACTCATTACTCAATGTCCTTCCTCCAAATGCAGCCTCCATAAAAAGCTTCCAGTAAATGTTTCCTTACTGCTGTCAGCTGTTAGAAACCACGTGATGTCATGAGAAAGTATCATCATTGTGCATAATTTATTCTCTTAAACATGTTTCTTTATATTTTCCTCCTCTCTCCTCTAGATAATTATCACTGTTATCAACTCTTTTAGTCAAACGCTGATAAAATTTACCCTTTAAATTCAATTGTTTCCAGTAACATCATATAACTTTTATTGGAGGAACCATCAGTTTTTATTGCATTTACGGTTAAAACTTCCTGTTCTCTGTCCGGCATGGGAGGAGCTTTTGTGATATGTGAGTCTGAGAAGCTGTTTTATTTTAAACTAACTTAAAAGTGCAATGAAACAATGAAAGACACGCCACTGATCATTTTATTAATTCATTAACCCAGTTGTTTTTTGCAGCTGTGTTAGTGAGGTGAATCATATTGCTAAGATAGCATTTGGTTTTCGTAACATTTTTTATTCAATGTGAACTTTGATTATATGACTGTGATGTGGGCTGATATAAATATAGTGTTTGATATGTTTGATGATGTCTGATAACTTCTTCCTCTTACAGCCTTCCTGCTTTCTGGTTTTATTATCTTTTAGGTTGAAGTGTTGCTGATAAGACAACGTGGTCATATATAGAAAAACATTGATGAGAGACCAGATAAAACCAGTTTTACAAATATTTCCAATTTCTTTTTGCAATAACTATGAACAAACTTGTTCAAGTAAACCTTAAATTTTAACTGCATTTAAACTCTGTCATTTACGTCAATGTAAATCCACCAAAGTCCACAATTTATTGAGGAAATTGAATAAATGACACAAAGAAACCAATGTTGAGTTGGATTGTGTCAAATTTGGCAAGAGAAAAGATAAAACTCTGAAGTGTTTGTGATTATTTAAATGCAAAATCTACAAGAACATAAAAACCATGATAATTTCAAAAATAGTTTATTTATAAAATTTAGCCATTACATTATAACAAATAAAACATATTACTTCATCCTGAGAGTTAAATTGAGAGCAGCGGATCAAGCATTGATCACATTTTTACTTTAAATAGATTTCATGTGTTTAAATGGTTAAACAGATAACATAAAATGGAGTTGGTTAAAGGTAAACAGGTCATGACTACACATAACAGTTTCTGTGCAAAAACAGAAGGAGTCACTCATGCAAAGACAAATCTGTTTTCATTAATGTTTCACTTCTAAGTGTCAGAAAACTACAAACTAACAAACTTTTAGAGTTTATGAAGAAGAAGATTTTGTTTCTCTGAGACTAAATACAAGTTCTGCATACAGTCAGAGTTAATAAATCTACAATAAATAATAAATCCTACTCAGAGAAATAATTAACAGTTGATCAAAGTGTTGCTAAGCAACAGTCTGAAAAGGACAGAGGTTAATGTTCAGTCGGATCACCTACTAATGCTAGCTCTGTCGTTTACGTTTTGGTATTTGGTGCACAACCAGTGAACGTTTTAAGCATTCACTTGGTTCCTAAATAATCATCAATAAATAGATTATTTTAAATTTGCATTAGTTACCAAATACCTGCTAACCAAGTATAGGAATATTAGTTCATTGAATATTTGGCTCAGTTTATCAGTTTAAATTCAATATTTGGATTTTTTACTGATCCTTGTGGTAGAAGATTTACTGATATACTTTGTCATGGTTCACATTCCTCAGAAGATGTAGGATACAACCACAGTTAGACATTACTAACATTTAAAATTCCCACATGGAACTTATTACAAATCAAAAAAGATTTAATTATTGGTTTTAATTCTGACTCTAACATGAATTACAGTTAAAACATCAAATTATTTGTACATAACATACACACATATTATTGCAAATATAATACATTTTTATAATTGCACTTCAAACACTTACTGACAGAGAAAGTTTTCATTTATCATTAAACAGTAAACTGAATCAGGCCACACAACATTTTCTGTATCTATGAAAGAACAACTTTTTACACTTTTAGGCCTTTTCAAATATTCTGTTAATTTGTTGTTTGGCTCAGGCAGAACAGCAGAAAAGTAATATTACTGCTTAGTGTCAGATACAGTGGGGCAAAGAAGTATTTAGTCAGCCACCAATTGTGTAAGTTCTCCCGCTTAAAAAGATCAGAGAGGCCTGTAATTTTCATCATAGGTATACCTCAACTATGAGAGACAAAACGAGGAAAAAAAATCCAGAAAATCACATTGTCTGATTTTTAAAGAATTTATTTGCAAATTATGGTGGAAAATAAGTATTTGGTCACCTACAAACAAGTAAGATTTCTGGCTTTCACAGACCTGTAACTTCTTTAAGAGGCTCCTCGGTCCTCCACTCGTTACCTGTATTAATGGCACCTGTGTGAACTCGTTATCAGTATAAAAGACACCTGTCCACAACCTCAAACAGTCACGCTCCAAACTCCACTATGGCCAAGACCAAAGAGCTGTCAAAGGACACCAGAAACAAAATTGTAGACCTTCACCAGGCTGGGAAGACTGAATCTGCAATAGGTAAGCAGCTTGGTGTGAAGAAATAAACTGTGGGAGCAATTATTAGAAAATGGAAGACATACAAGACCACTGATAATCTCCCTCGATCTGGGGCTCCACGCAAGATCTCACCCCGTGGGGTCAAAATGATCACAAGAACGGTGAGCAAAAATCCCAGAACCACACGGAGGGACCTAGTGAATGACCTGCAGAGAGCGGGGACCAAAGTAACAAAGGCTACCATCAGTAACACACTACGCCGCCAGGGACTCAAATCCTGCAGTGCCAGACGTGTCCCCCTGCTGAAGCCAGGACACGTCCAGGCCCGTCTGCGGTTTGCTAGAGAGCATTTGGATGATCCAGAAGAGGATTGGGAGAACATCATATGGTCAGATGAAACCAAAATAGAACTTTTTGGTAGAACCTCAACTTGTCGTGTTTGGAGGGGAAAGAATGCTGAGTTGGATCCAAAGAACACCATACCTACTGTAAAGCATGGGGGTGGAAACATCATGCTTTGGGGCTGTTTTTCTGCAAGGGGACCAGGACGACTGATCCGTGTAAAGGAAAGAATGAATGGGGCCATGTATCGTAAGATTTTGAGTGAAAACCTCCTTCCATCAGCAAGGGCATTGAAAATGAGACGTGGCTGGGTCTTTCAGCATGACAATGATCCCAAACACACCGCCCGGGCAACGAAGGAGTGGCTTCGTAAGAAGCATTTCAAGGTCCTGGAGTGGCCTAGCCAGTCTCCAGATCTCAACCCCATAGAAAATCTCTGGAGGGAGTTGAAAGTCCGTGTTGCCCAGCGTCAGCCCCAAAACATCACTGCTCTAGAGGAGATCTGCATGGAGGAATGGGCCAAAATACCAGCAACAGTGTGTGAAAACCTTGTGAAGACTTACAGAAAACGTTTGACCTCTGTCATTGCCAACAAAGGCTATATAACAAAGTATTGAGATTAACTTTTGTTATTGACCAAATACTTATTTTCCACCATAATTTGCAAATAAATTCTTTAAAAATCAGACAATGTGATTTTCTGGATTTTTTTTCCTCATTTTTGTCTCTCATAGTTGAGGTATACCTATGATGAAAATTACAGGCCTCTTTGATCTTTTTAAGTGGGAGAACTTACACAATTGGTGGCTGACTAAATACTTCTTTGCCCCACTGTATGTTGTTCAGTATTATGTAGATAATGACTTCTCATGAACCTATACTGCCCTGTGATCTAATTTCAATGGTAAAATGACAAGTTAACAAACTACACTGATGTCAAGTATTATCCAGGAGTATCGAAGTTCAGACAAAATCAATTAAATATCACAGTATACTGCATATATACAGTACATATACTGTATATCAATATGGGTGATATCTAAGATAAAATATTGTTGTTGTATTTTATTTAAAGACTTATACCTATTATCTTCCCTCTGATTATCTTCAATATTACTGTATCCATATTGTCACACACTGTATCAGTATAATGACAAACTAGTATCAAATCAAACAAACAACAAACATAAATGAAATGTTCATGTTCACTTTGGTTGTAGTCATAAAGTAATTATTAGGTATTGTTCTGCTTTTCTGACCCTGTTGGAGCAGTAACTTTAAAACTTATTTATTATTGAGCTCTAATGTGCCAGAAACAAATAAACTCATGGTTTAAGTTTCATAACTAAAAAAAGGTGAAGCTGGAAGTACAACAGTATTAGTTTTCTGTCTCAGTCTGACCATAAATGAGTCAGATTCAACGCCTTTGGTTTTTTTGTACCTGAGCATATAATTGTGGTTTTGCAGCCAGAGGTGGGGGAGCAGGTCTGTTGCCTTTTTGCATGTGGACTTTATAGGTGGGAGGAGGGGGAGCTGGAGCTCTGCTGCTGTTCTTTTTGACTTGAGCATAGTCTGATGAAGAGATCTCTAACTGCACGTGGACTTTCATTTCTTTATTGTTGTTAGTAGACCTGGGTTCTGCTTGTTGCTGCTGCTGCTGCAANTGTTGTTCAGTATTATGTAGATAATGACTTCTCATGAACCTATACTGCCCTGTGATCTAATTTCAATGGTAAAATGACAAGTTAACAAACTACACTGATGTCAAGTATTATCCAGGAGTATCGAAGTTCAGACAAAATCAATTAAATATCACAGTATACTGCATATATACAGTACATATATTGTATATCAATATGGGTGATATCTAAGATAAAATATTGTTGTTGTATTTTATTTAAAGACTTATACCTATTATCTTCCCTCTGATTATCTTCAATATTACTGTATCCATATTGTCACACACTGTATCAGTATAATGACAAACTAGTATCAAATCAAACAAACATAAATGAAATGTTCATGTTCACTTTGGTTGTAGTCATAAAGTAATTATTAGGTATTGTTCTGCTTTTCTGACCCTGTTGGAGCAGTAACTTTAAAACTTATTTATTATTGAGCTCTAATGTGCCAGAAACAAATAAACTCATGGTTTAAGTTTCATAACTAAAAAAAAGTGAAGCTGGAAGTACAACAGTATTAGTTTTCTGTCTCAGTCTGACCATAAATGAGTCAGATTCAACGCCTTTGGTTTTTTTGTACCTGAGCATATAATTGTGGTTTTGCAGCCAGAGGTGGGGGAGCAGGTCTGTTGCCTTTTTGCATGTGGACTTTATAGGTGGGAGGAGGGGGAGCTGGAGCTCTGCTGCTGTTCTTTTTGACTTGAGCATAGTCTGATGAAGAGATCTCTAACTGCACGTGGACTTTCATTTCTTTATTGTTGTTAGTAGACCTGGGTTCTGCTTGTTGCTGCTGCTGCTGCAAAAAAGAGGTTATATTTATTGAAAAGTTCATCGTTTTGTGGGGGAATTAAAAAAGAAAACAGTCATACACACACCAATGATTTCGTATGTGATATATTTACAGCCCTCCCTTTAATCTGCTTTCAGAGGGAATAGTGAGACACTGCAGTTCACTCCTTTGCTTTTCCTTTAATATTGATTATGGATTTCTGAGGTATATTTTGGCTCATTATCCTGCTGTAGGATGAATCAGGCCCTAACCAAGTGCGATTCGCTGGGGTTTCTCACCTTAAATAGTTGCTCTTTTTAATCCAAAGAAAATGTTTTCTGGTCATTTTAATGAACAAACAAACAACTGCTGATCCTGCACATACTAAACAACAAACTCAGCATGTAAAGAATAAGCATTCAACTAGAACTCTAACTGTATTGGAAAGGGCAGCACAGTCTCCAGATGCTCCAGTAAACATCAGGTGGAATCTTAGATCACCTTAAAAAACTGAGAGCTAAAATAAGATCTGTCAAGCTGCAAACTGAGATCTAATATTGGTCCATTCAGTTACTTTGTACACAAGAACCCTGGTGTACTTACTTGCTGTATGTGGTTATTGTAAGTAGGAGGGTTAGATACTGGAGGTCTGTTGTTCACTTTAACTTGAGCATATTGTGTTGAAGTATCTTCTAACTCCACCTGGACTGTATTTTCTTTTTTATTCTTGAAGAACTTGGGATCAGCATAATTTAGATCCTGTAAAACAAACAAACAAACAAACAAACAAACAAACAAACAAACAAACAAACAAACAAACAAACAAACAAATAAATAAATAAATAAATAAATAAATAAATAAATAAATAAATAAATAAATAAATAAATAAATAAACAAACAAACAAAGAGAGAGAGGGAAAAGATTTGGGTGAAATGTGTTTTCAAAGTCAACCTCAAAACTCCTGTTATGGATCTATTGTACAATTTAAATTTGCCCAAACTACAACAGTATAGGAAATCAAGCAAATTATTTGGTATTGCCTAAGAGAGCGATTGACCCTAATGCTCGAAAGTTATCCAGATTAAATATTCTGCTTATTACAGAAGAAAAACAACCAGCCTATTACTAATTAATTGCTGTTGTTTTTAATGAAATTTGAACAGACAGCACTTTGTTTACTATTAAAACAGTAAATAAAGTCTGATGAATGAAAAAAATATGAAACCAAGTTTATGTTTTTGTGTTTGAATGAAAACAGTTTAAATCATCACAACACAGACGTGGAGAATATTTTTATAAGGTAGAAACTACAATGTGATGTCCTCATGTACATAAAGTTTGTGTTATTTAAATATAACAATAGTGATGATTCTTACCTCATCTGCATTATTTCGTCTGCCACCACCTTTAAAAATATTAAAATTTGTAGAAATAAATCAAAAGAATAAATAAAGGAGCAAGAAGAACACACATGCACATTTCTATTATTACACTCACCTGTTCTGCTGAAAATGTTTCTAATGGAAGATTTTCCCCCAGTTAATCTGTTGAGAGATATTTTCATTAAACACTAAATATAATGCACATGTTCTTTAACTTATCATGAGAAATATATTAGAAAGATTTGTGTTTATTCAGCACCACATTTTCATAAGGTCACAGTTAGTTATCACAAATTAAATATATAATACCTTTTTAATTATTAATAGTTTCAGCAATGAGTGAGAAATACTATTTTTTTAAAGTTTTCCATACAGATGCTCTGATTCATAACAGCAAAGCTGAGGTTTTGATCAAACGTATATAACAAAAGCGGCACAGTGGCAAAAAACCATTTGCAGCTAATTTGAATTTCATTTTTTAGACTGAATAGATCACTCTATTACATTAAATTACATAATTTTTTTACTTGTGATACCGGTAAATGGATTAATAAGCTGAAACGATTGCCTGGTTTTTGTTCCACAGCTAGTTTCTGCTTACCTTGTTTTGTAGATGCAGTATCCAACACCGACACCAGCAATGAAGATTAAACACATGACTACTATTCCAGCGATGAGACCACCAGACAATCCAGATGATGAGCCTCCTTTTAAAAGAGTATTTAAAACAGGGTTAGCTGTTTCATGCACATTTTTCAGAATATTTAGATAATCATTTCATCATTTTATATTAGACAGCAGCATTCTGGATTCTGAATGGTAAATTAATGTTAACAAAAGGATCACAGATCACATCTAAATGAGATCTAAGTGAACATGTCTGTTTTAAGAGGATTATTTTAAACTTTAGAATAATGCAAATGTGTTTTTGTTTTTATGAGATTATATTCATTTGCATAGCAAATGTATTTAGATCATTAAGATATAACAGGAACATAATGGAGCCAAAATAAAATAAGGCCGACTGTGATTACAGTTTTAAGTCTCATCCTCTCCATGAAAACTTTTTCCTGCAAAAATCTTTAAAATACACTCCAGATCTATTTTGAAGGTGTTGATTTATGTAGTTTATACCTCGTAGTTGCATGTTAAAATGTTTATTTTTGTAGTGTGTTTAGTTGTAGTAAAAATCATAATTGTGTGCAGGTAAGTATGAAGGACTTTCAGATCCACATCCCTAGCGTGCAGATTTGGGAATTAAATAAAACATGTCAGTGACTGTAAAACTTGATATAATGGCTTAAGTTTTCAACACATAAAAGTGGATGAATCATCATCATCATCATATACAGTTTAGTTTAGCTTACCTTCAATAGAGATGAACAAGGACTGAGATGTTTCATATCTCTTAGTTTTGCTGTTAAAGGCCTGACAGCTGTAGTTTCCACTCTGACTCTTCTGGATCTTCCTCAGTCTGAGTTCTGATCCAGAATCAGGCAGCAGGAGTTTATTGTGAAACCAGTGAAATGCTGCAGCAGGTCTGGAGTCAGCTGAGCAGGACAGTTGGACGTCTGAACCTTCTTTATAAGATTCTTGAGACGATGATATTTCTGTTTTTTCTGGACCGTCTCCATAGATGAAGGAAAATAATTAGAACGTGATGATGGAAGCTACAGAACAAACAACTTCCTCATTATGAGGAATACATACATTAAAAGACAAATTATCAATTAACAATACAGAAACTCACAGTTGATGAAGAGGTTTGCTGGATTACTGATGCCATTACTGAAATAATTGGACACATTACAACTGTATGGTCCCGAGTCATATCGGGTCACACTGATGACAGTCAGAGTGGATCCTCCATCAGTGATCTGAACTCTTTCACTGGCTGTAACATTAGAGCTGCTGTTCATCCAGAGGAAAGAAGGAGAGAATCCAGATGAAGAGCAGGAGAGACTCACAGAGCTGTTGAACTCAATCAGGTCTGTGTCGTTTAGTTTCACCACAACGTTGGAGATTCGTGCTGCGGATCAAACAGAAGGATTTTTACATGCTACTGTAATGTTATTTTTCAGTTAATGTAAAGCAAAGGAAAAACTTATTTTTCAATTAAATTGTAACAATGTGTTACCAATTTCAAATTGACACAAGTAAAAATTTTAACTTTCAAAAATCAAACTAAATAACTGTAAATGTAGTTGGTTCTTGTAAATTTTCACAATTTAGTTCTGTTTATTTACAGCACTAGACTGCAACAAAAGTAATTTCATTACGCCATACAAAAGCAAGAAGTCCAATTTATAAAGAGGTCCAGATTCAGACCAGTTATATGCAGTCAGTTCAATTCAATCCTCATATGAAGAGATTGAGTGGAAATTAAAACACCAGTTGGTAAAAAGCTTCCTAAGGTAACCAGGAGATTCAACTGATACGTCTTTCAACACAATCCCTCATTCATAGCAATGTGCACTAAGACTACAGCTGCTTTAACAAAGTAACATTTGTAGTTCTCAAAATATCTTCCAACGTTTAACCAACAAATTTCCAACATTGTGAAGTTTTGGGGTTTTTCAAACCAGACTATGCAAAGCAAGCACTTATTGATTAATTCCTAAGATATCCAGTTGCTCTGTTTTGCAGTTATAGACATTTTGCTTCATTGCTCCATTATCAGTACTAACAGGACAATTAGGGATCAGTACCTTTTAAAACACAGTTGTGATCGATAATCGAGGAGTCATTAAATGGATTAGGGATTTAGAATTTACAGTAGAGGTGTAGTTTTCAATAGTTTCTGTTAGTATGGTAACCCAAATTTTCACGTACACAGGATTTAAATGATTAGAAGTTGCTTCAATATGTTACAGCATTGTCTAGTGACTAGAGAAAAGTTTGAATCACATCTGTACGTCAAAGTGTGTTAACACATTAATATCTTAAAAAAGTGTTGATTTTAAGGAGCCCTTTTAATTATAAGGTTCCAAATGATATTGTTTTTTTGTAAATTATGTTGCCATGGTAACTCAAAATGTCACAGAACCATAATAGTGCATCTCTGATGAGCAACCCATTTAGTTTTGTGTTATACATGGAATCACATCTGGCAGTTGGTGCTGTTTTTGGTGAGCTGCACTGTCATGGTAATGCAAAATTTCATCTACATAAGATAGCTCACTTCTGGTGGCCGAACTGATCAGATCGATGTGTCACATGTGGTCACATGTCCTACTGTCTGTCTTGTGAGCTCAAAGGGTGTGTTTGATAGCGAATGGCATTGCCATGTTCAATCAGTAGAAGTTTTGAATGAAATTTTTAAATATGGGATAGACTATATATATTTGAGCAAAAGAAAATTGGAATGGCATCCATAGATAAAAGTATGATGATGAAGTAGCATCTGAAAAATGATTACGTTTTGATCTTTGTTTTTTGAGCATTTTACGTTCATTTTAAATGAGAGGAAGGTTTTTTTGTGTAAAAACCATTGCCAAGGCACCTGGAAACACCATGAAACCATGATAGTACACATCTGGTCTCCAAATTGATCAGTTTGATGCATAATATGAATAAAAAACATCTGGAAGTTTTTGCTGTAGGGTACTTCAAGTGCATTTTTTGGCATGCTGTGTCGCCATGGTAACATGGATCACAAGTAAAAGTAATCACAATTGACATTTTGCGGGCCCCTCCCCCAAAACGGCCATTGTCCATCACACATTATGGCAACCATTACTTTGTTATGATCATGTTTGATTATTTGTTTGTCGGATGTAGCAACAGTAACTAAGGGGGGCGAGGCTCAGCAAAAAGTCAATTGTCCCAGGACCGAGCTGGACGTTTTGATGTAGGATATGTATGGATGCATCTTTCTGTTTGGGCCGCATTAATGTCCGCTGAAGAATACCAAAGCAATAAATCTGCCTATAAAGAGTCTGATTTGTTCAAGGCAGAAAGGACAACATTCTCTTACACATACACTCACACTGCACACATTATAATCATTTCCCTCTGATGTCCTCCCAATGTCATGCGATAATATGTGTAATCCCTGCTGAGGTGTTTTTTTTTTTTTTTGTAATCTCACACAGTGCCTCCGATGGCTCTGGGAGGGAAGATTTTTTTTTTCCTCTCTATCCAAATGTTGTCGCTCTTCTTCTTCCATACACCTATCTCTACCCTGGCGCTGGAAAAATGGCTGCATCTCTTTCAAATCAACTTCCTTGTATTGTGCAAATGGTACTTGTCAATTAAGTCTGATTCTGATTCTCATTCAGATAAAAAAGCCAGTTTAGAGGTGCCACCATACTATTCAAAGTCATTATGGCAGAACCCAAATAGAATATATATTTTTTGAAAACATGCCCTGCCGTGACAGAATTTCAGAAACGGTTAAAACAATTCTAACCTGAAGCTGTTCTGGCAGCAGATGGTAGCTCAACACTTTCTAAGACACTTCATGGTTTATTTTTCTTGTTAACATGTGAATGCTAGACAAACACAAATAAAACTATAAATTCATACAGAAAGCTTTTTATTAAAACTTACCAAGTACAGACACAACAGAAGGTTGAGATGTTTGATATCTCATAGTTTTGCTGTTAAAGGCCTGACAGATGTAGTTTCCTCTCTGACTCATCTGGATGTTTGTTAGTCTGAGTTCTGATCCAGAATCAGGCAGCTTGGTTCCATTCAGAAACCACAGAAATTGTGCTGAAGGGTTTGACACTGCTGAGCAGCTCAGATTAATGTCTGATCCTTCTTCATGATGTTCTTTTGATGGAAACATATTTAATTGGATATTTTCTGGGCCATCTGAGTTTAATGGAAAACAACAGTAAAGTCATACAGTATGTTGATTTATTATTCTGAATCAGATATTTTTGGAAAATGTATTTGAAAAAATTTGTAAAAATATTCTATAAACAAATAAAAACTCCACATTAACATGTTACAATAAACGGAACTCTCATGTTTAATTTAAAAAGTAGATTATTGACTTACAGCTGACAGAAAGGTTTACTGGGTCACTGGTAGCAGAACTGACAGGATTGGACACGTTACATCTATATGGTCCCTGATCATATCGGGTCACATTGACTACAGTCAGAGTGGATCCTCCATCAGTAAAACTGATCTGAACTCTGTCACTGACTGTAACCTCAGAGCTGCTGTTCATCCAGAGGAAAGAGAGAGGAGGTCCAGATGCAGAGCAGGACAGACTGACTGAACTGATGAGCTCAAACAGATCTGAATCTTGTGCTGTTAGTTTTACATTGGAGACCGATGCTGTAGATGGAAAATAAGATGGTTAAACTGTATGTATGTATTTGATTTTATTTTGATATTGGAAATATACTCTGTGAGTTACAGTACAAATGTCAGGTGGTGGGGTTTTGTTGTGTTTTTGCAGTTCAACCAGGAGTTTCCTGTGATTTTATTTTGAAAGCCTTCTTGTTTCCTGTTCCCTTATTTTATTTATTCTTTTTCTTCCTTTTTCTGTGGTTTGCTTTGTTTTATGTGTCATGACCTGACTCAAAGCCATAACAAAAATGAGGGTGAGATGCCATACTTCAAAGCAGGTTAATGGAATTTATTAAAACAATAAACAAAAGAATAACCAAAGCAAGTAAAAGTGAGGGAGCAAGGCACCCCCCCAACCCCCCAAGCCCCAAAAGTGTTTATAATCCATCCAAAGTGTTTTATTTTAATCAATCCTTTGAGCCTCCTGTATCTACCTGTACCTGTTTTGATAAATTCTCTCATCAATGTTACTTCTTAAAGAAATCACTGATTCATCAGAATAAGCTGTTTGACATTTGCAGGGAAGATTCAGGAGGTCTAAATGTGGCTCAAATTAAGAAGATAAACAGGGTTTCCAAAACAGTGGTGAAGGTTCTCAGTCATCCAGAGTAAAGTAATCATAGTAAGAATATAAAAGGAGACATGATCTTTTTGTCCCTGATTCTTAAAGAGGTTTTGCTTTTCAGGATTAAATTAAACCATCTTTGTCAAAAGAGAAGAATCATCAGAACCTTCCATACAGTGATAAACTTAATCCCCCAACAGTTTCCCAACAGTTCATGTCTTCAGACATGTGAACAAAACATTTCACATGCAAACCAACAAAAACACCAACAGCCTATGGAGTAAGGAGAGGTCTCTCTCTCTACAACTTAAAACAAAGGTAAATGTTTTTACAAAGAAGTATTTTTACAACAAATAATCAACCAAACACAAATGTCCTCACTTACAAGCAGCTTTCTAATGCAGCATCCAAAGATTTCAGACATGTTGGACTCTACCTGAAATTTTCTATCCAAGAGGTCAAGTGAACTAAAACTCTGTCAGCAACATGTAACAATCTCTGACATATTCAGTACAGTTTCTTACTCTAACAAAATCATTCTAATTCATGCTCATGGACATCTAATATTACATCTTTTAACTTCATTGTTCCACATTCAGATACATTCAGAGTAGCATTTTAATGAATTATAAAAATAGATTTTTTTTTATTGAACTTTGAGATAATTTTGTTTTTACAACTAGAATTGGCAAAAGTGCCACAAATGTTGCTTATTTTTAGGATATATCATATTTTATTTAATAAATAATATAGGCACACATAAAAAACAAAACAAAAACATTTTATGGAAATCTTTTTGAAAAACATTTTTCAGACTCACCAAGTACAGAAACAGTAGCAGGTTGAGATGTTTGGTATCTCAGAGTTTTGCTGTTAAAGGCCTGACAGCTGTAGTTTCCACTCTGACTTGTCTGAATGTTCATCAGTCTGAGTTCTGATCCAGAATCAGGCAGCAGGTCTCCATTTAGAAACCATGTAAATTCAACTGAAGGTCTAGATTCAGCTGTACAGCTCAGGCTGACATTTGATCCTTCCTCATGATGTTCTTTTGATGGAAACACCTTCATTGTTACATTTTCTGGCCCATCTGAGAGTCAAAAAACAACAAAGACAACAAGTTGAAAATTAAACTAAACAATGAATAATTTAATTTGAATTTCTCTATTAAGTGACTAGATTATTTTTGAATTTTGTATTTAATGTTATCCATGTTCAATCTTCCCAATATTCACATCAAAATGGTCACATTTACTTGTGTGTATGTATCTATATATATAATATAAGGAATATGCAGAAATATAAACTTATTAATGCCAAACCTAACCTTTTTATACAAAACTTAAAGGTTGAAGATGGAACACGAACACCAGCATCATCCAGTGTGTGGATGCTGCAACCACAACAACAGAACAAGGCCTCCAGCCATCGGGGCGCCAGGCTTGCGAACCCTGTGTGCGCTCCAATGCCATGAAAATTCATCACCCAAACCACAATGGTGCCTGCTACTCTGCCAACGCTGTGCCCGTCAGAATAAATATTTTATTATATTTTTCTTCAAATATAAATGTTAAAGAAAATACTGTATTTTCATTCTACACCCCTCTAAACACCCCGTGGAGGTATTATTTTGTTAAAAATATTACTTTTTATAAAACGGTCCATATTGCACCTTTAACCATGTATTCAATTAGAATTTGTTGTTATAGGATCTTTTGAACTGGTATTTGGTTTTAATTTATTTTGGGAACTTTACAGATCATGTTTAATGAAGAGTTTATTCCATGTATCCTGTATTATTGATCATTCTAATTGTTCTTTTCTACATTATGTTTGTTTGTATATTTGTTTTGTATGTGTTTCCTCACACCTCCACAGTAACTAAGTTCTGGTAGTAATTAACAATATAAGGTTAGGGTTAGGGTTTCTGAATCGTGATGCCTCGTTTTCCCCAAGTTGGTAAAACTCTGTCATTGGCCTTCAAACACACTGAATATAGTTTCCTGCATATTTTATGATACAAGGTCTCACCAAGAAATCTGATTCAATTTCCTGTCTCTATGTTCCAGATGATTTTCTGTTTTTCTTCCACAGTTTCCAAATACCACAAATTTAGTTTGATCTAAATTTAAGGATAGTTTCAAACCACTTTTATTTTAATAATGTGATTTGTCATCACCTTCAAACCTGCTACAAATCCACTTAAAACAAGAAAAAAATTTTTTTGATTTGCAAACATAACAAACTTTTTGATTTTTGATATTTGGCATTCATCATAAACATTTTATACCTAAAATTGTTCCCTGAGGTAGTGCCCCAGATTCAATTTTCATTAGTCTGGATTTTTACAAACACAATTTTTTCCTGTCCATCATATAACTTTTTATAATAATATTTCTGAGAAGATACTTCTCCATTTTTCATGACAATACATCATGATTAACATTATCTAGAAAAAAACCATTTTTAGTATCAATGCATTCTTATTTCCTCTTTTATTTAAAATTTTCTCTCTTTTTTGAATCTATTTTGTAGTCCTCATTCACATTCTTCCTGTGTAATTGTGTTTCATATTCTAAAGTACAATATTGTACTAGAAAGTCACACTTAAAATTAAATGTTATTTTAGCTATTTTAGCTTCTTAACTGACAACATGTGAGTTGTTATTTACCTATATGTGTTGCATGGAATCACCTTTTACTGAAAAATATTGTTTTGGGTCTGATTTTCATTAAGAACATACAACATAAAAACTTATCAGTAAAATATGAGAGTAAAGAAAACTCTAATATTTAAAAGCATTTTTGTCACATCATATAAACGTTAGAAACTTACAGCTGACAGAAATGTTTACTGGATCACTGGTTGCAGAACTGACAAGATTGGACACGTTACATCTGTACGGTCCCTGATCATATCGGGTCACATTGACTACAGTCAGAGTGGATCCTCCATCAGTAGAACTGATCTGAACTCTGTCACTGACTGTAACCTCAGAGCTGCTGTTCATCCAGAGGAAAGAGAGAGGAGGTCCAGATGCAGAGCAGAACAGACGGGCTGAACTGTTGAACTCAACCAGATCTTCTGTTTGTGGAGTTACTGTCACACCAGAGACCGGCTCTGTGGGTCAAACACAAAATGGCAACATCATTACCACAGTTTAATCTAATTTTAGATTATAACATAAAAAATAATGAAAACACATCTAAAACTTACTGTGTGTTTGACAAAAAATACAGCTGCTTTGTTCTCAAAACATTACCGCTAAATTTTCATGTAGAGTTTATCCAGCTAATAATTAAACTGTAACTCTATCAGAAGTGTATTTCATGTCTTTTTATTTTATTGCAAATCTTAAATGTATATTAGGGAAGCAAATCTGGTGCATCATCAACTAGAATAAGAGTCAACTAGGTGTAATTGATTTTAAACGAGTGTCAAAAGAATTATTGAAAAGTTAATTATATTGTAATATAAAACTTTTTAATAAAAGTATCTTCTACAACTTCGAGAAAGTAAAGAACTGATTTTATCTGCTTACCATATACATCCAGTCTGGTTTCTCCTGGTATTGCAGCACCAACAGCTGGTAGAATGTTAACTCTGTACACTCCACTGTCACTGAGTTTCAGATTCCTGAGCTCCAGAGATCCAGTAGATCTGAAGAGAGTGATCCTGTCTTCATACTCTGGTGTAGTGATGTTTAATGATGACAGTGAGGATATTATAGGTCTGTCATCAGCACCATAAAACCATGACACAGAATCAAATGGTGTTTCTGTTGGATCCAGATTTGTTCTGAACAGCACCGTCCCTCCAACAGCTGCATTCAGAGGACCATCTGGTAAAACACCAGCTCCTTCAGATAAACCTGATAAAGAGTGTTTTTTTTGAAAGAAAGACAAATCTTTAAAATTATCCCCAAATGGTTTAATATATTTTCCGGTTATACATTTTTAAGTAACCGTCTACTTTACAAAAAAAAAAAAAAATCCACCCAAAGTTAATTGCACAATAAAGTCATGATGGCTTGTCAGCACTGGAGTTAACATCCAACAATTGTCAGAAATTTTACTTTTATTCTTTTCAAATTATTTGTCAATACTTACAGGATGTGACATTTTTATCACTTTTACTACTCTGACTCTCTATTCCAGATTCCATGGTAAAAAATAACATGAGTTTAACTTACACAAATTTCTACTAAAATCATTCATACTCTTTAGAGTGAGATTCCTACCTGTAAAAGCCACAACCAGAAAAAACAGCAACAGAAACATGGCTATTGATTTAAACCTCTGTACAGCTCAGCAATCTAATCGCTGTCCTGGTAACTCATTATGATGAATATCTGCTCACACCTTGAGTTGTATTTTGAATCTATCATAAGAACCACCCTTTTCATCCATTTAACATCTTACTGTGATCATAGAGTCACATGCCTCCCTCCAGTGGTGAATATATGGTCATACAAGTAAAAGTAGAGTTAAAGTTAAAGTAGATGTTTGTTTACTAAATATGATCTCTTTCACATTATTCTGCACATCTTTACAAGTCAATTAAACCAACAAGAGGCCAAAAATTCAATGTTGTAAAGGTTTTATTGTGCACGTACCCTTTTAAACAAAACACTGGAAAATTCATTAACCAATTAAAAGGCAGACAGACTCTGCCTCAAACATTATTTTGATGATCACTTAACATATTGAGCATAAAGATTTTAATGTTTTGATGCCGAGGATGATTGTTGTGGCTCTTCCAATTACAAAGGAATGGCTCAAACAGCTGTTTTGTAAATTGTTTGTTGAAGGATGGATGGATAATGTGGTTTTGTGTTTTAATTAGTTGAAGTAAACTTTAAATTGTGTTGCTCAGTCGTAGTACATCAGAGTTTTTTCCTGTAGAAGCTGTAAACAGAGACTCAGGGGACATTTTAGTTAATTATTAACATGTACAGAAAGACAAACCTTTCAGCACTCCGTAATGCAAAGTTACTTCCTTATGCTACCCTTATAATCAAGAGTCACTGTTAATAAACTGCTTTTTAAAAAGTGATAATCGCAGAGTGAAAGCGTGAAAGAGGTGATCTGAATTTGAGGAGAGAAAATGGAAACAGTCGTGATTTACGTCATTATCCTCGGAGCCCTTTCAGGTGAGCTTTGACATTTAGACAGATAATAACGTTAAAAATATTTATCTTAATAAATAATTAATAAATAAATAACATGTTTGCATGGTTTGTCATTCATGTTTAGTCCCAGAGTAGAATGTCAATGGTTGTATATAATGAAACGCTTGTTAAATTAAGTTACATACATTTGATAGTTGTCCGTGAGGCTTAACTCAGAAAGTTAGTCTCTTTAGTTCTGTTTGAATATCACATACAATTCTTCAGGACTTTTAGGACTGACAAGGTTTAGGGAAATTACCATGTGCAGTAGCCTACTTGAGATTTAGCAGCTGTATCGTCTTACAAAACATTTACTATCATAACTTATCAACATTTTTTTTTTTTTTCTGATCTGAACAACATTTTAGAATTGTGTCTAAACGGAGATAAAAACACACACAATTGCACAATTATTTATAACATATGCCTGTCTACCACAATTTTAAAATAAACTCTTTTGTAAAAGTTTATATAGTGGGGCAAAGAAGTATTTAGTCAGCCACCAATTGTGTAAGTTCTCCCACTTAAAAAGATCAGAGAGGCCTGTAATTTTCATCATAGGTATACCTCAACTATGAGAGACAAAATGAGGAAAAAAAATCCAGAAAATCACATTGTCTGATTTTTAAAGAATATATTTGCAAATTATGGTGGAAAATAAGTATTTGGTCACCTACAAACAAGTAAGATTTCTGGCTTTCACAGACCTGTAACTTCTTTAAGAGGCTCCTCGGTCCTCCACTCGTTACCTGTATTAATGGCACCTGTGTGAACTCGTTATCAGTATAAAAGACACCTGTCCACAACCTCAAACAGTCACGCTCCAAACTCCACTATGGCCAAGACCAAAGAGCTGTCAAAGGACACCAGAAACAAAATTGTAGACCTTCACCAGGCTGGGAAGACTGAATCTGCAATAGGTAAGCAGCTTGGTGTGAAGAAATCAACTGTGGGAGCAATTATTAGAAAATGGAAGACATACAAGACCACTGATAATCTCCCTCGATCTGGGGCTCCACGCAAGATCTCACCCCGTGGGGTCAAAATGATCACAAGAACGGTGAGCAAAAATCCCAGAACCACACGGAGGGACCTAGTGAATGACCTGCAGAGAGCTGGGACCAAAGTAACAAAGGCTACCATCAGTAACACACTACGCCGCCAGGGACTCAAATCCTGCAGTGCCAGACGTGTCCCCCTGCTGAAGCCAGGACACGTCCAGGCCCGTCTGCGGTTTGCTAGAGAGCATTTGGATGATCCAGAAGAGGATTGGGAGAACATCATATGGTCAGATGAAACCAAAATAGAACTTTTTGGTAGAAACTCAACTTGTCGTGTTTGGAGGGGAAAGAATGCTGAGTTGGATCCAAAGAACACCATACCTACTGTAAAGCATGGGGGTGGAAACATCATGCTTTGGGGCTGTTTTTCTGCAAGGGGACCAGGACGACTGATCCGTGTAAAGGAAAGAATGAATGGGGCCATGTATCGTAAGATTTTGAGTGAAAACCTCCTTCCATCAGCAAGGGCATTGAAAATGAGACGTGGCTGGGTCTTTCAGCATGACAATGATCCCAAACACACCGCCCGGGCAACGAAGGAGTGGCTTCGTAAGAAGCATTTCNACGTTACATCTATATGGTCCCTGATCATATCGGGTCACATTGACTACAGTCAGAGTGGATCCTCCATCAGTAAAACTGATCTGAACTCTGTCACTGACTGTAACCTCAGAGCTGCTGTTCATCCAGAGGAAAGAGAGAGGAGGTCCAGATGCAGAGCAGGACAGACTGACTGAACTGATGAGCTCAAACAGATCTGAATCTTGTGCTGTTAGTTTTACATTGGAGACCGATGCTGTAGATGGAAAATAAGATGGTTAAACTGTATGTATGTATTTGATTTTATTTTGATATTGGAAATATACTCTGTGAGTTACAGTACAAATGTCAGGTGGTGGGGTTTTGTTGTGTTTTTGCAGTTCAACCAGGAGTTTCCTGTGATTTTATTTTGAAAGCCTTCTTGTTTCCTGTTCCCTTATTTTATTTATTCTTTTTCTTCCTTTTTCTGTGGTTTGCTTTGTTTTATGTGTCATGACCTGACTCAAAGCCATAACAAAAATGAGGGTGAGATGCCATACTTCAAAGCAGGTTAATGGAATTTATTAAAACAATAAACAAAAGAATAACCAAAGCAAGTAAAAGTGAGGGAGCAAGGCACCCCCCCAACCCCCCAAGCCCCAAAAGTGTTTATAATCCATCCAAAGTGTTTTATTTTAATCAATCCTTTGAGCCTCCTGTATCTACCTGTACCTGTTTTGATAAATTCTCTCATCAATGTTACTTCTTAAAGAAATCACTGATTCATCAGAATAAGCTGTTTGACATTTGCAGGGAAGATTCAGGAGGTCTAAATGTGGCTCAAATTAAGAAGATAAACAGGGTTTCCAAAACAGTGGTGAAGGTTCTCAGTCATCCAGAGTAAAGTAATCATAGTAAGAATATAAAAGGAGACATGATCTTTTTGTCCCTGATTCTTAAAGAGGTTTTGCTTTTCAGGATTAAATTAAACCATCTTTGTCAAAAGAGAAGAATCATCAGAACCTTCCATACAGTGATAAACTTAATCCCCCAACAGTTTCCCAACAGTTCATGTCTTCAGACATGTGAACAAAACATTTCACATGCAAACCAACAAAAGAGAGGTCTCTCTCTCTACAACTTAAAACAAAGGTAAATGTTTTTGCCAAGAAGTATTTTTACAACAAATAATCAACCAAATACAAATGTCTTCACTTACAAGCAGCTTTCTAATGCAGCATCCAAAGATTTCAGACATGTTGGACTCTACCTGAAATTTTCTATCCAAGAGGTCAAGTGAACTAAAACTCTGTCAGCAACATGTAACAATCTCTGACATATTCAGTACAGTTTCTTACTCTAACAAAATCATTCTAATTCATGCTCATGGACATCTAATATTACATCTTTTAACTTCATTGTTCCACATTCAGATACATTCAGAGTAGCATTTTAATGAATTATAAAAATAGATTTTTTTTTATTGAACTTTGAGATAATTTTGTTTTTACAAGTGCCACAGATGTTGTTTATTTTTAGGATATATCATATTTTATTTAATAAATAATATAGGCACACATAAAAAACAAAACAAAAACATTTTATGGAAATCTTTTTGAAAAATATTTTTCAGACTTACCAAGTACAGAAACAGTATCAGGTTGAGATGTTTGGTATCTCAGAGTTTTGCTGTTAAAGGCCTGACAGCTGTAGTTTCCACTCTGACTTGTCTGAATGTTCATCAGTCTGAGTTCTGATCCAGAATCAGGCAGCAGGTCTCCATTTAGAAACCATTTAAATTCAGCTGAAGGTGTAGATTCAGCTGTACAGCTCAGGATGACATTTGATCCTTCCTCATGATGTTCTTTTGATGGAGACACCTTCATTTGTACATTTTCTGGCCCATCTGAGAGTCAAAAAACAACAAAGACAACAAGTTGAAAATTAAACTAAACAATGAATAATTTAATTTGAATTTCTCTATTAAGTGACTGGATTATTTTTAAATTTTGTATTTAATGTTATCCAGACATGTTCAATCTTCCCAATATTCACATCAAAATGGTCACATTTACTTGTGTGTATATAAGGAATATGCAGAAATATAAACTTATTAATGCCAAACCTAACCTTTTTATACAAAACTTATAGGTTGAATATGGAACACAAACACCAGCATCATCCAGTGTGTGGATGCTGCAACCACAACAACAGAACAAGGCCTCCAGCCATCGGGGCGCCAGGCTTGCGAACCCTGTGTGCGCTCCAATGGCATGAAAATTCATCACCCAAACCACAATGGTGCCCGCTACTCTGCCAATGCTGTGCCCGTCAGAATAAATATTTTGTTATATTTTTCTTCAAATATAAATGTTAAAGAAAATACTATATTTTCATTCTACAACCCTCTAAACACCCCTTGGAGGTATTATTTTGTTAAAAATATTACTTTTTATAAAAAGGTCCATATTGCACCTTTAACCATGTATTCAATTAGAATTTATTGTTATAGGATCTTTTGAACTGGTATTTGGTTTTAATTTATTTTGGGAACTTTACAGATCATGTTTAATGAAGAGTTTATTCCATGCATCCTGTATTATTGATCATTCTAATTGTTCTTTTCTACATTAGGTTTGTTTGTATATTTGTTTTGTATGTGTTCCCTCACACCTCCACAGTAACTAAGTTCTGGTAGTAATTAACAATATGAGGTATACAACACTTTCTGAATCGTGATGCCTCATTTTCCCCAAGTTGGTAAAACTCTGTCATTGGCCTTCAAACACACTGAATATAGTTTCCTGCATATTTTATGGTACAAGGTCTCACCAAGAACTCTAATTCAATTTCCTGTCTCTATGTTCCAGATGATTTTCTGTTTTTCTTCCACAGTTTCCAAATACCACAAATTTAGTTTGATCTAAATTTAAGGATAGTTTCAAACCACTTTTATTTTAATAATGTGATTTGTCATCACCTTCAAACTTGCTACAAATCCACTTAAAACAAGAAAACATTTTTTTGATTTGCAAACATATCAAACTTTTTGATTTTTGATATTTTGCATTCATCATTTACATGCATAATAAACATTTTATACCTAAAATTGTTCCCTGAGGTAGTACCACAGATTCAATTTTCATTAGTCTGAATTTTTACAAACACATTTTTTTCCTGTCCATCATATAACTTTTTATAATAATATTTCTGAGAAGATACTTCTCCATTTTTCATGACAATACATCATGATTAACAGTATCTAGAAAAAAACCTTTTTTAGTATCAATGCATTCTTATTTCCTCTCTTATTTAAAATTCTCTCTCTTTTTTGAGTGTATTTTGTAGTCCTCATTCACATTCTTCCTATTTAATTGTGTTTCATATTCTAAAGTACAATCTTGTACAAGAAAGTCACACTTAAAATTAAATGTTTAGCTAATGGAAAAAGAAAATAAACTTCTAGATCTTAACTGACAGTATATGTGTTGTTATTTCTATATGTTGCATGGAATCACATTTTACTGAAAAATATTGTTTTGGGTCGGATTTTCATTAAGAACATACAACATAAAAACTTATCAGTAAAATATGAGAGTAAAGAAAACTCTAATATTTAAAAGCATTTTTGTCACATCATATAAACGTTAGAAACTTACAGCTGACAGAAATGTTTACTGGATCACTGGTAGCAGAACTGACAGGATTGGACACGTTACATCTGTACGGTCCCTGATCATACCGGGTCACATTGACTACAGTCAGAGTGGATCCTCCATCAGTAGAACTGATCTGAACTCTGTCACTGACTGTAACCTCAGAGCTGCTGTTCATCCAGAGGAAAGAGAGAGGAGGTCCAGATGCAGAGCAGGACAGACGGACTGAACTGTTGAACTCAACCAGATCTTCTGTTTGTGGAGTTACTGTCACACCAGAGACAGACTCTGTGGGTCAAACACAAAATGGCAACAAAATTACCACTGTTTAATCTTATTTTAGATTATAACATAAAAAATAATGAAAAAACATCTAAAACTTACAGTGTGTTTGACAAAAAATACAGCTGCTTTGTTCTCAAAACATCACTGCTAAGTTTTCATGTAGAGTTTATCCAGCTAATAATTAAACTGCAACTCTATCAGAAGTGTATTTAATGCCTTTTTATCATTTTGCAAACTTTAAATGTATATTAGGGAAGCAAATCTGGTGCATCATCATCTAGAATAAGAGTCAACTAGTTGATTTTAAACGAGTGTCAAGAGAATTATTGAAACGTTAATTATATTGTAATATAAACCTTTTAAATAAAAGTAACTTCAAGAAAGTAAAGAAGTGATTTTATCTGCTTACCATATACATTCAGTGTGGTTTCTCCTGATATTACAGCACCAACAGCTGGTAGAATTGTAACTTTGTACACTCCACTGTCATTGAGTTTCAGATTCCTGAGCTCCAGAGATCCAGTAGATCTGAAGAGAGTGATCCTGTCTTCATACTCTGGTGCAGTGATGTTTGAAGATGACTGTGAGGTTATTATAGGTCTGTCATCAGCACCATAAACCCATGACACAATATTAAATGGTGTTTCTGTTGGTGTCAGATTTGTTCTGAACATCACCGTCCCTCCAACAGCTGCATTCAGAGGATCATCTGGTAAAATACCAACTCCTTCAGATAAACCTGATAAAGAATTTTTGTTTTAAAAGAAAGACAAATCTTTAAAATTATCCCCAAATAGTTCAATACATTTTCCGATTTTACATTTTTAAGTAACCGTCTACTTTAGAAAAAAATACTTGTAAGTAAAAAATAAAACCCACCCAGAAGTTAATTGCACAATAAAGTCATGATGGCTTGTCAGCACTGGAGTTAACATCCAACAATTGTCAGAAATTTTACTTTTATTCTTTTCAAATTATTTGTCAATTACAGGATGTGACATTTTTATCACCTTTACTACTCTGACTCTCTATTCCAGACTCCTTGGTAAAAAATAATATGAGTTTAACATAAATTTCTACTAAAATCATT
Organism: Pachypanchax playfairii; assembly: GCA_006937955.1. Lineage (NCBI taxonomy): Eukaryota > Metazoa > Chordata > Actinopteri > Cyprinodontiformes > Aplocheilidae > Pachypanchax > Pachypanchax playfairii. The sequence goes on from SSNP01000033.1 coordinate 1,983,846, forward strand.
CAAACTTTTTAGAGTGAGATTCCTACCTGTAAAAGCCACAACCAGAAAAAACAGCAACAGAAACATGGCTATTGATTTAAACCTCTGTACAGCTCAGCAATCTAACCGCCGTCCTGGTAACTCATTATGATGAATATCTGCTCACACCTTGAGTTGTATTATGACTCTATCATAAGAACCACCCTTTTCATCCATTTAACATCGTACTGTGATCATGGAGTCACATGCCTCCCTCTAGTGGTGAATATATGTTTATACAAGTAAAAGTAGAGTTAAAGTAAAAGTAGAAGTTTGTTTACTAAATATGATCTCTTTCACATTATTCTGCACATTTTTACAAGTCAAATAAACCAAATAAGAGGCCAAAAATTCAATGTTGTAAAGGTTTTATTGTGCACGTACCCTTTTAAACAAAACACTGGAAAATTCATTAGACTCTGCCTCAAACATTATTTTGATGATCACCTATATTGAGCATAAAGATTCTAATGCAGAGGATGATTGTTGTGGCTCTTTCAATTACAAAGGAATGGCTCAAACAGCTGTTTTGTAAATTGTTTGTTGAAGGATGGATGGATAATGTGGTTTTGTGTTTTAATTAGTTGAAGTAAACTTTTAATTGCGTTGCTCAGTCGTAGTACATCAGAGTTTTTTTCCTGTAGAAGCTGTAAACAGAGACTCAGGGGACATTTTAGTTAATTATTAACATGTACAGAAAGACAAACCTTTCAGCACTCCGTAATGCAAAGTTACTTCCTTATGCTACCCTTATAATGCAGAGTCACTGTTAATAAACTGCTTTTTAAAAAGTGATAATCGCAGAGTGAAAGCGTGAAAGAGGTGATCTGAATTTGAGGAGAGAAAATGGAAACAGCCGTGATTTACGTCATTATCCTTGGAACCCTTTCAGGTGAGCTTTGACATTTAGAAACAGATAATAACTTTAAAAAATATTTATCTTTCTAAAACATGTTTGCATGGTTTGTCATTCATGTTTAGTCTCAGAGTAGAATGTCAATGGTTGTATATAATGAAACGCTTGTTAAATGAAGTTACATACATTTGATAGTTGTCTGTGAGGCTTAACTCAGAAAGTTAGTCTCTTTAGTTCTGTTTGAATATGACATACAATTTATTACGACTTTTAGGACTGACTAGGTTTAGGGAAATTACCATGTGCAGTAACCTACAAAACATTTACTATCATAATTTATCAATTGTTTTTTCCTGATCTGAACAACATTTTAGAATTGTGTCTAAACTGAGATAAAAACACACACAATTGCATAATTATTTCTAACATATGCCTGTCTACCACAGTTTTAAAAGAAACTCTTTTGTAAAAGTTAATATATATATATAATTGTCTGTAATAATTTAGCTTTTCTCTCCAGGTTTATCTGAAGGAGCTGGTGTGTTACTATATGATCATGAGAATAAAACCGTTGGAGAGACGGTGATGTTTAGAACAAACCTTGATCCAACAGAAACACCATTTCTTATGGTGAGCTGGCGCTTTGGTGCTGTCACACCAATAATAACTTCAAGACCTTCTGAAAACATAACACAACCAGAGTATGAAGGCAGGATCACAATATTTCCATCTACTGGATCTCTGGAGCTCAGGAATCTGACACTCAAAGACAGTGGGGAGTACAGAGTTACCATTTTCCCAGCTGATGCCTTTCAAGAGACAGGACGCATCAATCTAGATGTACATGGTGAGCAGACATCAACAAGTTATTTTGTTTTGGTCAAGAAAGTTGTGGGAAAAATCAATAAAACCAAATCTACACACCTGCATACTTACTCACAATTTCTTTTCTCTGTTAATAAAATACAATCATTTAACATCAATCATCATAAACAAGGTTAAAGGTGCAATATGTAAGAATTAGACCTTGTCATCAAATCAGAGTCCAGTTCATGTAGAAAACAAAAAACATCCACTCTCACCCCCTCCCTGATATTTCTGCAGGGTTGCTCTAATGTTGGTTCTCATTTTATTACTTTTGTATTTGTTCAATTTTTGGGAATGATGCTGTGGTTTGTTCAGGTTTACTACAAGTTACCTCAGGGCTGCTTCTTTTACTGGCTTCCATTCCATCCACAGTGCTGTTACTTTTTGCTGCTGGTTGTTGTCAAATTGCAACTGCTTGTGTTGAAGACTATCATTCCATCCCAGACTATTGTTTTTGAGACCAAAATCTCTTACAATGTAACTTTACTTTCAATATCAGTGGGACATCAGACTGTTGTGTAATTATTTCACTTTAAAATTCTCTCATATTGCACCTTTAAAGGAAACAATGTTTATTTATAACCATTTTATCAGTATTGTAATGTTTGTTATCATTTACCACTTCATTAAATGAAAGCTTCAAAATCTTCATGTTTTCTTCCACAGCACCAGTCTTCAATGTAGTTGTAACTTCACAGAGTTCAGATCTGGTTGAGTTCACCAGTTCAGCCCATCTGTTGTGCTCTGCCTCTGGATCTTTTCTCTCTTTCCTCTGGATGAACAGCAGCTCTGAGCTCACAGTCAGTGACAGAGTTCAGATCAACACAACTGATGGAGGATCCACTCTGACTGTAGTCAACGTGACCCGATATGATCAGGGACCGTACAGATGTCAGGTGTCCAATTATTTCAGTAATGACACCAGTGATCCAGTAAAACTCTTAATCAACTGTAAGCTATTAACCTTCATGCTCCTTCTTTTTTTTTTTTTTTTATAAAATCTACATGCAGCTATCAGAGTTTACTGTCACAGTTTAGTGTTTTATAATTAATTACAACACAGTTTAAATGGCAGCAGTATTTGGTGAGTCATATCAAACAGTTAGTTTTCACTTACTAAATTGTGCACTTTACATTTTATAAAGGATTTGTTTTGATTATAAATTTATAAATACCAATTTTTGCACAAGTAATTTTCACAGACATTAAATTACTGTGTACATAGATTTTGAATTCTTAAATTTCTAACTTTACTTTTTTTTGTTGTTTCATGCACTTAGATGGACCAGAAAATATAAAATTGGAAGGGTCAAATATTACATTGAAATGTTCAGCAGATTCTGTCCCTTCTGCCATATTTTACTGGTTTTGTGATGGTCACAAGCTGCCTGATACTGGACCAGAGATCAACATGCAGAAAAGTGGAAACTACACCTGTCTGGCCTTTAACAGCAAAACACTGAGATTTCAGACATCACAAACTGAAGTTATCTATGTTGAAGGTAGGTTAAATTAAGAAGAAAAATATTATGATTATTTTTATTTATGTTGTTCTTGTTGTTTTCATGATTTCTGAAAGGAGTTTTCATGTTCTTCCCAAGCATTATGTGAGTTTTTTTAGTTAGACTCAGATCCTAAATGTACCTTAGGTGTGGGTGTGTAACATGTCTGCACAATTATACGACCAAATCGATTGTGAAAGCTCCAAGATCACATCATATTTGATGTGAGGTCGGGCTCGAGTGTGAGCATGCCCATGTGTCTTGTGTATCTCTGTATTATTTCGATGTGCAGAATGTATTGTTTACTATATCTAACCTCTGTGCTGGTTAGGCATCAGTCCTCTGTGATGAGTGCCTAATGTAAATAGCATTCAGGCTTATGTTGCCCAAAGCTGTTTGGAATTAAACAGGTACATGAAGCTGTATTATTCCAGGAGAAAGATAAATAAATTCCACATTAAAGAAAAGAATACATTTTCTAAACTAATGGTACTCATATGGTAATTGTCTTTAAATTTTGTGGATTATACATTTTTATATCTTTAAAACCTGCTTTTGTTTTTTTATAATTTTCACAGTTACTTCTGTACAGTTTGTACAATTATTATGAAATGTTATTTTGTGAAAATGACATACCTATTCATTATGAATAGGTATGTCATAGGTGATGAGTATATTTAGAAAATTGCGTTAAAAGTAATTTTCCCATTTGTTCTTATAGGAACTCCCTCTTCATCAGGATTATCTACAGGTGCCATCGTAGGTATAGTGATCGCATGTCTGGTTGTTGTTGCTGCTGTTGTTGGTGGAGTGTATTACTGGTATAGCAAAAGATAAGTTGAAATAGTTTAGAAAGTTTAGAACTTCAATTTAAAAAAATCCTCATATTTTTGTTATTATGGAATCTTACTCAAAAATGTGTTGGAAATTATTATTAAAATATGTTTTTCAAAACATTGGTTCATTAAATAATTGCCTAACAATGTTTTTTTTCTAATTTAGTTCTCTAAATTCTGTGAAGCTCTGCATATAGTTTCAGCTTTGACTACATTGTTTAAAATGTGACATCCCCAATCAAAAGCTTTCATCTTCTTAAAACTTATCAAACCCTTTTGTAAAAGTAAATATTTAAACAGATATTTATCAGTCATTTTTTATTGATACTTATTAAATGGCTGCAGACAATAACTGAGAATATCTTTAGGGTGAAACTCACCTGTTACATTCAGTAATTAATTGTTTAGAGTTTCTCTGCAGTCTCCACTTTGTAACCAGATAAATTGAGTGAAAGGAGTCTCCTATTTATATATTTTTATCTTTTAATCTAAAAAAAATGACTCTATTGTTATATTGTTGTTTCTGTTGTGCTTGTTATTTGCTGTTTTTGTCTGTAATGTCTTCACTTGTGTATCACAAGTCTTAATGAAAAGTGATTTGCAATAAAAGGTTAATTGGCTGAATAATCTACAATAAATCTAAAATAGTGACACAACATTTGAGGTAACATCTGGAGTTTCTCTCTCTCTCTCTCTCTATCTCCCCCCATTACTTTTGAAGAGGATCTATTAAGTTTTTTTAATTGGAGAAAATGATTATTTATTATTTCAGATTACTTATTTTGTGAAAATTAAATAATTATATATGGATATATGTCTAAATTGTTTTTCAAGAGATACAGTTTGAACAATATTAAACAACATATTGTTACCAGCCACATGATTCAGGGGACAGACTTCTTTGTTTAGCCCAAAAGACTTTTATTTGCCACATTACAATATGGTGAATATTTGTATTTGTGGTTGCACTAACTTGATTTTTTCTGGATATATACTTCACATATACTTTCATATATACTTTCCCTCAGAAAAATCCTACTTTTCAAGCATTGGTGAGATTAGTACTGGTAAAAGGGCAAGATTTTGCAGCAAAAAATGTGGCCCACGGTGCTCACTTTCGAGAAGAAGGCTTCCTGCCAGAATTTCTATCAGAACAAGTTGCTCCATCAACACAAAATCGAGAAAGAGCTATCAGTCAGTGCAATGAAAGTGAAGGCCAGTGCTCAAATTAAAGTCTCCCATGATGACATACATGTCTATGTTATGTTGACAAATGTCAACCGAACACATGAAATAGGCTGTAAGTCAACAAAACTCACTAATTCAAGCTTCTCAGTCTCTGCACATGATCATATTCCCTCACCACCTGTTCTTGTCTTACACCATTTAAAACATAACTTTCAAAGAAAGGGCATTCTGTCTGGCTGTAGGCTCAAAACTGTCTGGTTATGGACAGTTAAAAAGAAAGTTGAAATCAAACTCCTCCATGTCACTGCTTGATGCCCTGTTGGGTGAATGCATTTCCCCACTCCAAAGACACTTCCGGTATTTTATGTTCCGACTCCATTTTTGAGTGAGTGTGCTTAAACTTGCATAACCCTGAGAAAACCCATGTGTGCACTGGAAGATCATGCAAACTCCATGCAGAAAGCTCCCAGCTCGGCTGTGAATCCAAGACCTCCTTGCTGCAAGACAACAGTGCTACCAACTGCACCAACGTACAGCCCCAAGCTACCATATAAAAACAGTTCACAGTCAAAACATGTGATAGTTTAATGAAACTACTTTCATATTAAAGCAAGTGTAAGGAAGTTTGAAATTTTTGGGCTCAACCAAAGATCTTCTTCCTAAGAAGATGACTCACTCAGTACAGTCGCTCACAGAACCGATCTTTACCTCTGTCGATCCGACTCAAGTTTCTCTCTTTTTGTCATGCTGGAAAAAACTCTTGGTTTGGGGTCTGGGCTGGAGTGTGTCTCTTGTTCTTGGTAGAATCCAGGCTTCAAACACGACTCTCTCTGCAGTTTTAGCTAGCGATAGTAAACGCTACGCCTAAGCGTGGACGCGCATGACTCCATGATGCATTCAAGTGCCTCTGGAAAGTATGGTGTGTCCAAATGCCTGGGCTCTTTCTAGTGACCAGGACATTGTTGGAGCATGTATGAGGAAGATATGGTACAGTTCTATAAATTTATTTGTGGTTAAACTTGCTTAGAGTCCCTTTGTGGACAGGTGCTGAAGATGAGGTAACTGCTCACAGGTGGAGATGGTGAGTTAATCAGTGAGCAGCAGACTGAGACATGACAGGAAGAACCAAACACTAAATTACACTAAATGCAAGTCACGCTCTTTGGTGCTCTTCCCCCAAGACACACTTTCTATTTCTTCTTAGCTTTTATGATTTTATTGTCTTCTTATTTAGTACTAAACTACATTTATAGCTGCCAACAGAGTCCAAAGTTTGGAGGAGCAAGAGGAGTGGAGTAATATTTATTTTTCAAACATGTTTTTGCTTTATCAGTACCTTTAATGGTACTAATATCATGGACTGTGGGCTTGTCACGATACGACACAATGCACAAAACTTACACTGTCATTTAACTCTTTTTATCACTTAAAACTGACCAACAGAGCAAATTTTATTCTTAAAGGGGTCATAAACTGTTACTACCCACACTCTATAATAGTTATACTGGCCTAAACAAATGAGAGAAAAAAAATTGAAAAGCCAATTTTCTGACCCTATTTTATAAATACAATATTGTCTCGCAAGAATACTGCAATATTTTGGCTGTAATTGATGGTCATTATAACAATCCAAAAATGGGTGCATTTATTAGTGCTCGTAGTCATGTGTCCTACTTCAGTTTTCATTGTTTTCGACCTTGAATTATTTCCAATATGGCGCCCACCATCCTGTATTCTATGAGCAAGTGTATAGTCATATTTTCAACGTATTAACAACTTTGTGCAAAAATAATTAGCATAGTATAATATAGAATAGTAGGCTTACTATGTTAAGAAAATACAACACGAATGTGTGTGTGAATATTTATTGAACTGCTTGCTTAATGACATCATGTGCATTCAACATTGATTTCTTTGTAAACTGCTAACAGCATAAAGTGGACACGAGGTTGAAGTTAATTCTCGTTTCTACAGTAGCTTCCGATTTGGAGAAATGGCTAAAGGACAGTTGCACCAAATTTTTTCTCCACTTGAGTGTTTTTAATCTGCTCTAGTTTAAAAACTAACCTAGACATTTCAAACCTAGATTAGATTATTTTACACTAATAGTAGAACAACTAAAACCCACTCTGGGATTTGTGAAACTTCAATAAAGGCAGATTTCAGAACTGAGTTGTATTTACAATTAACATCATTCAAAAAGGGAAAGATTATTTCAAGTTCATTTACTTTTCTTGGATTACCGTCTTGTACAGTTGACAAAAGCATCAATTACTATATATTTTGTTGTTTGCAGCAATCCATCATGCATGTAGCAAACAAGGACAGCAACAACTGCCAAATCTGGCCTCAATTTGAATGGGCCTTTTCCACAAATTAGTGAAAAATTAAGAAGTTTTTAACCCTTTTCTCTAAAGTGGATGTATTTTTGCCTTGTTTGACGAACCTCATTCTCCATTGCAGCGTGTAGTTGTGTACAAGCCAACACGCCAGTGAACTGGTTCCTGCACAAGACCCCCCCTTCTCTATAGCAATTGGCTAAGACAATCTAATATCATGCTCCCATTGGCTATGACAGCTGCACTGCTGACTCTTGATGTTGTGTTATTCAAGCTAGATTAAAGTGCCTCAGACTGTAATTTGCAGCCTGATAAATACATTTTGCCTGTGCCACTGGCCGGACCTGTCCTCAAGCCGGAAATCCGGCCCCCGAATATAAAAAGTTAATGATCACTGCCCTTTCAGTTGCATGTTACAGCATGATTTTTATCTTAGAACTACAGTAAATAGGATCAAAAAGGAAAGTGAGAAGTAGAATTAAAAGGAAGCTGCAGGGAAAATTAAGTTCCTGTTCTCTGTACAGAAGGTTTTTGAAAACAAGCGAATTATACCAACCAGCGGTTTTTTGCATGAGTAACAATGAACACATAGATTCAGCTTTTAATGTTTTAATTCAGCTGTTTATGACTTGGTGGTATTTTATTGTTGGAGAAAACTGAGAACTAAGTCTAAAGTCTGTAAAAAGTCAACAAATTTAATCATCAGCATATGGTTTCCTTACTTTACAACAACAGTAATATAATCCAGTAACGTCTTGTGTTTGAGTTGAAACTTCAGCTGATCTTGAGCAGACAGTATGGCTTGTTTTTTACCTATTTTGGTAAAATTTTGACAGAAGGACAAAAAGCCAGAGCAGGACAGATATAAATGAAAGAATTGAAACCCAAATATTTTATTTTATCTCATAAATAACCAACTTAAAAGTTTATAAAACTTCTTCAACCTCAATATTCTCTGGCCAAAATAGTAAAAACGGAAGGTTTCCCAGAATTAAAGCTTTAGTGTCAGTGATGTGAACACTTGTATTAACCAAATGTTTTATCTATCAATGCAACACAAAGAGCTTTTTGAAGCTGATTACTGGCTGTTTATTCATGGTTAGATAAGTAACTGTTTCCTTATTTCCTGTGAAATCTAATGATCATTTAACTTTTACAATTTACCAGTAAACAATTCTAACAGTAGAAAAATTCTGAATATTTATTAAATGGAAGATTTTGAAATAAATTGTCTGATAGTGGTTGTTTTGGTTTTATGCATGTAAACGATAAACAGGACGGCTCTGAGAGAATGAAAACATTTGTTAATGATTAATAGATGCAGTGAAACAAAGTTAACGAACCACTTGGCGGTTTAGAGCTTTTACTTCCTTTAATTTTGTTCTCACAACAACAAGTCAGACCAAGGAGGAAAACTAAATCTTTTTTTCTTTTGGATCCTTAATAAAACATGATGAAAACATTTATTATTTATTTTATCATCACTGGAATCAGCTCAGGTAAGTTTTAACAAACAAGATAAAATATGTTCTAATTTTCTTTTAGATTTGCTAAAATGTCTTTATGATTAGGACAATGTGAATATGGAGACGCAGGTCTGATGAAACTTAGTTGAATTACTTGTTAAACTACTGGAGTCAAATAACATAGAAAATAGTAAAAATATTATGTTTAACATCTTTATTTATACATACAAACTCTTCCTCTCCCTGTTCCCTCTCTGGACAATTAATTGTACAAAATCTAACATGGAAATATTTTGATTTAAAAAGCTTTATGGGATTAATAAATTGATATTTAAATTAATATACCACATCTCACTGAATTGAATAAATATTAATTAGACAAATGTGACTTTATAAACACACTGTGAGTACAACATGTATCCTAAAAAATACATTTAAAACTGAATAAAACACAACAAACTTGTACATTTTTCAAATTAACACACATTAACATTAAATCTGTTTCTTATCACACATTAAGAGAAATATGTAAAATGGCACTTAAGATCAGTGCAGCATGTTGTAGTCAGAAGCAGGTCAATGAATATTTTCTCTCCAGGTTTATCAGAAGGAGTTGGTGTTTTACCAGATGGTTCTCTGAATGCAGCTGTTGGAGGGACGGTGATGTTCAGAACAAATCTGACACCAACAGAAACACCATTTAATATTGTGTCATGGTTTTATGGTGCTGATGACAGACCTATAATAACATCACAGTCATCTTCAAACATCACTGCACCAGAGTATGAAGACAGGATCACTTTCTTCAGATCTACTGGATCTCTGGAGCTCAGGAATCTGAAACTCAGTGACAGTGGAGTGTACAGAGTTAGAATTCTACCAGCTGTTGGTGCTGTAATATCAGGAGAAACCAGACTGAATGTATATGGTAAGCAGATAAAATCAGTTTTTTACTTTCAAAATTTTTTAGAAGATAAATTTTTTAAAATAAGGTTTACTTTAACTAATTAATAAACTGTTCATTAATTATTTTGAAATTCAGTTGTAAAATAAATGATTTTGTAGATGATGATGCATCAGATTTGCTTCTCTAATGTAACTTCAAGGTTTGCTATATGATCAAAAATGTATAAAAAACACTTCTGACATAGTTGCAGTTTAATTATTAGTTTCAGCTTCAGCTCACTTTGTCTAATTATGCATCAGATCAAATTAACTTCAAATAAATTTTAAATAAAGCTTTCATAAACACAAAATATATAATTGACCTAGTAACACTTTAAAGAGCAACTAACCCCCAAATCAACTTTTTTTTGCTGATAAACTGTCTAAACGGGTGTCTAGTAGTCTTAACTACATGTCCCAGTCATTATTTTGATATTTTAGTGCATATTTGTTAAAATCTTAACTTTAAGCCAAAAAACGTCTGTGTGGCTCCCTCCTAAGGTTAAACAGTGTACTGCATTCGAATTTCGAATCCAATTTGCTGATTGGCTCTGAGGTTCTTAAGATTTTGTGACGTGGCAGCTCTGCCGCTGCCGAGTATAAAAACGGCTCAGCCTTAGACACGCCTTGTATCGAGCTGGAGTTTGAATAGAGAGAACTGTGAACGTCTTCGATTTTCAGGTTAGCGTTATTAACTTAGATTTTAGTTCCAATATTTAGTGTAGAAAATTATATGCCGGAGTTTGCAGACAACATTTTACCCGCGATTCCTTCACCAACTTGCTGGAGCATGAACGAGGCTTTGTGAAGAAGCTGGTTCTGAAGAGGGAGACTGTCCCGTTGCTCTTACACGGCAGAGCTAAAGGACACCAACACTGCTGCCCCGCCAACAAGAGGATTTAAGGTGCCAGTCTGAGGTGAGTGAGCAAAATAAGGAGCTAAAAACGGCTAAGAATTACGTTTTACCAAGGTTGATACAGCAGTGATAATAGCAGTGTTTGTGGTTTATACCTGCAGTGTGAGACACTCGTATATTACCTTGTTCTGTCAGCTTTGAATAGTATCTAGTATTTCAGTCATGCAAATGCTAAATTACAATATGAACGAGTCTGGGCGTTATGACACTGAGCTGCAAAGGTACAGGCATGGTATATCCACTATCCACTTTGTGTTGATATTTTATACTGGGGTGCTGGTTTCAGGCCCGGAGTGGCTAATCGGGAGGACCGGGACAATTCCTGGTGGTCCGGTGATCACTCCCTCCCTCCCTTTTTCTTTTCTTTTTTGCGGGCCGGTGTTTAGTCATGTTTCTGTGTTGATCACGTAACCTACGCTGCTACCTGGTCCTGGGCCGTCTCCACTGTCGGCTCTGTTTTTTTTTTTTCTTTCAGTCGCACCTGACGTAACACGTCCACCAAGCACCAGCCATGAACCCACAATTGGGCAGATAGTATTACCCACTGACTGAATATTAATATGATAAAGTCTGGAGGCCTGCTAAGTATCCTCAGATGCTGGACAATTCAGCACTACATTTGTGAAACTGAATTGATCAGAATTGTTTGTAAAAAGGGAGCTTGTACTGAGTTATGACCTAAAAATATGATTGAGTGCCAGAAGCAGAGCCAGGAAGTGATGAGGAGATGCTCCTGTCAGTAGGCTGGTAGGAGCAGGTGAGCTGTTGTAACAGAGTATGTGAACTAGCAAGCATTGGATAACCACTTTCTATGAGTCTGTTGATAGTTTCAATCACACTCAGTCACAGAATATACATTTTTTTCTTATCCTCATCAAATATTGCTAAATCAATTACAGTGAATTAAGGCTTTATGTAACAGTGCACCATTGTAGATTTAACATGTAAGGTTAAGATTTTATGGTTTTAATAATAATAGGTTGTGATCTAAAATGGGCCGGTCTGAGACGTGGAACTCCAGGGCTGAAGATGAGTCCCACTCCGGCCCTGGCTGGTTCTGTGTTGTACTGTGTGCATGGTAACATCATATTACACATGATTTATATTGCCGAACCCATAAAACTAATTAGACATGTATGGTTGTGCTGGTTGTTCAACCTTGTACTAGTATAAATGTGTGTTTTTTTATTTTATATATACATATATATATATATATATATATATAGCTCCACACCTCTTAAAAGACAGAGGTTTGATGTGTCAGACCACAGCTTCCTTCTGGAAGGAAGTACAAGCTATGTGGACTGTTCAAGGTAAACAACAAATTATCTATAAAACAATTATGTAATTTTATGTATGGTGTTCTGTTATTAAACTATCATACTATTATTTTGTGTTTAGAATGGCTACATTTTGTCTTTTATTTTATTAACCCAGCAGAAAAAATAAATCCTTTATGAGGACCAACTGTTGGGGCTTTTTCGCTCATGTCCTGTCTGCACTCGTCACTGCATTGTGGAAACAGTGACAGTAGGCACAATCCTCCAAGTGAAGCAGCAATGCCCACACTGTGAGTTGTTCAACCAGTGGTCCAGCCAGCCCATGGTGAACAGCATCCCAGCTGGAAATCTTCAGCTGTGTGCAGCTGTTCTTTTCACCGGGTCATCTTTTAGTCAGATTTCAAAGGTAGAAGCAATAAAAATGTTTGTTTTGTTTTTTGAATATCTGACACATGACAGCATCTTATCAATTTTTTTT
>SSNP01000033.1:1999302-2041349 GCA_006937955.1 Pachypanchax playfairii
TGAAAAACGTGTAATATATATATATATATATATATATATATATATAGCGAGGGTTCGGTGGCAGCCTCCGCAGCACCGTATGGGGCCTCGCTGGAGCTCGCGGCTCGAAGCGATACGGCTCAGGGCCGCTAGCGTCCACCACCGAACCCTCCTCCAGAACCTCCATCTCAGGGGAGGGAGGTAGAGAAAAATCTTCCACCTCAAAGGATCTCTCTGTTGCAAAACTTGACTCGCTATCGCTTGCCATTATGCACTTTAGCTGTCAGTGTCAGCGCCAAAGCCAACTGTCAATCACAGCCCAAACCCCGCCCACTAGCCCCCTCCCGCTCGTGCCCCTCAGTCCTCCCGGCACGCCCATTTCAGAGCCAGTTTTGAAATCTCACTGAGGCGGAAGTAAGTCTCTGGCAGGGGGGGTTAGTTGTTCTTTAAAATAATATTTTAAATGTGAGTAAAAGAGACTCATTTACATTTCTAACCACAAATTCAAAGCTGATTTTAGAACAAAGCAGCTACATTTTCAACAAACAAACTGCAAGGTCTGAATGATTTTTAATTTCTTATATTAGAATTCAAATTTTGATTAAACAGTGGTAATTATTTTACCATTTTGTGTTTGACCTACAGAGCCGGTCTCTGGTGTGACAGTAACTCTACAAACAGAAGATCTGGTTGAGTTCAACAGTTCAGCCAGTCTGTCCTGCTCTGCATCTGGACCTCCTCTCTCTTTCCTCTGGATGAACAGCAGCTCTGAGCTTACAGTCAGTGACAGAGTTCAGATCAGTTTTACTGATGGAGGATCCACTCTGACTGTAGTCAATGTGACCCGATATGATCAGGGACCGTACAGCTGTAACGTGTCCAATCCTGTCAGTTCTGCTACCAGTGACCCAGTAAACCTTTCTGTCAGCTGTAAGTCAATAATCTACTTTTTAAATTAAACATGAGAGTTCCGTTTATTGTAACATGTTAATGTGGAGTTTTTATTTGTTTATAGAATATTTTTACAAATTATTTCAAATACATTTTTCAAAAATATCTGATCAGAATAATAAATCAACTGTATGACTTTACTGTTGTTTTCCATTAAACTCAGATGGCCCAGAAAATATCCAATTAAATATGTTTCCATCAAAAGAACATCATGAAGAAGGATCAGACATTAATCTGAGCTGCTCAGCAGTGTCAAACCCTTCAGCACAATTTCTGTGGTTTCTGAATGGAACCAAGCTGCCTGATTCTGGATCAGAACTCAGACTAACAAACATCCAGATGAGTCAGAGAGGAAACTACATCTGTCAGGCCTTTAACAGCAAAACTATGAGATATCAAACATCTCAACCTTCTGTTGTGTCTGTACTTGGTAAGTCTGAACTTTTTTCATACCAAGAAGTGTAATTGTTTTAAAGTGTATTTGGTAAATTTACATTCAGGAAACCTTTTTGCATTTCTAGAGGTTAAATGATCAATAATAGATCTCCTAAAACAGTGTAAATAAATTAAGTTACAAAAATTGTGAGTTAAATCAGAAACCTTCTGTAAGTGGCCAGAAACATTCTGACTAATGACTAATTTGGACTGAAAAAAAAAAAAATCTATACTATATACTATAAACCATTTTGTTACCACAAACTTGTTCCACGCAGCAGCTTTGGTTCAACTGTCCACAAGTCTTTGTTTATCGTCACACTAAATTTTTAGGATGTAACACACATAAACTCAGAGTAAAGTTTACTTATGTATATAAAAAATAAGCATTGTATGTGAGTTAAAATAATTCTGTATTTATAAAGGAAAAAAACAAAGGTGCCAAACCTTTGTTGTCATATCAAAAATCTAGTTTGAATACAGACATGTGGAAAAATGAAACCGATAAGAAACCAAGTCCTCAGTAACTCCGCCGCCTGAGATCTGTGCAGCGAGTTGAACTCCAGAATTTGAGTTTCTGTGAGAAAATAAAGAAATGGTGCATCTGTAGGTGATAAATGAAGTTATAAAGGTTTGAATGAGGGAATCACTGACGTGATCAGTGGTGTTGGTCTTTATCTTTTTTTTGTAGTATTTTTGTTCATTTGAAACAAGAGTTAACTGAATACATGTTTAATGAAAAAAAACATTTGCTCCATGTATTTACAGAATGTGTAACCTCAAACATAAAACAAAGCTTCTTACTTCAGTCAGGGTGGGAAAGACTAAATGAACCATAAGAAAACCAGAACAATTAAATACACCAGAACACAACAAAAGGGCAATACTAGACAAAACTAAAACTCTAACTGTCCCAAAAGAGTCACACTTCACAGCAAAAGCACTGAATAACAGAAAAACTTAGACTAAAAGAGAAGTAAAGCTTGAAACTGGAAGCAATGGTAACAGGAAATGCAAGACAGCTACAAAATAAAATCACAGGAAGTACCCAGAAAAATGCCCATGAAAAAAATTCAATGACAAAACAAACTCAGACTCCCAAACCCTGACAAATATCATACATTTTAGGAATTAAACAATTATTTTTCTATTATTTTGGACAAAAATAATGTGCACTGAATAAGGGACATCTAAAAATACAACTCAGTTGAAATTATTTTTAAAGTTCAAATACACAGAGTGATTCAAGGTGATGGTTTCCTTAAAGTTTATTGTTAAAGTAATGACGACGAGGAGCTGGAGAAGATTAGGATAGAATTAGGATTAGAAGTCTCATAGGATTAAGAGTCAGAGTCTGGGTGTGGCACTTACAAGGTAAAAAGGAACCAGCAGAAGCAGAGTCCAAAAACAGGTCACAGCCAGGTAATCCAAAATGGGCTGAACAGAACCGACAGGGGAAAAAAGGAGACGTTGTCTGGAACAGTTCGGGTTTGACGCACACTGATACTTCAAGATGCTGTGAAAATCCAAAAAGGAGCCGACAGAGACCTGGTCAGGAAACAATCCATGATCAAGACACAATAGTATATCAACAACATGCAGACAGATACAGGAACTGTGCAGAAGTGTGAGGCAATTGAATACAATGGCAATCACACAGAGACTCACCAAGATTTAAATAAACTAAATTACAGAGAGGGATTGAGATGAAAAACAGACGTACACACAACACTGAGAAAGTAAGTGCACAGAAACTATAATAATTAACACCCACCCAACATAAGAGGAAAAAGCCGAATACAGACAGATAGGTGACATCGTGACGGAACTAAACATGAGAAGATTATAGACTCTGACATTCACAGCTGTCACAAAACTGCCAACACAATCTTTTTATTCATGTTCTAGAAAAAGTTGGAGGACTCTCAGCTGGTGTGGTTGCTGGAATAGTGATTGGATGTTTGATAGTAGCTGCTGCAGGAGCTGCTGGAGGTTATTTTATTTATAAGAGAAAGTAAGTCTTCCTGCATTATAAACTTTATATTTTGCTTTCCTGATGTTTAAAATTACAGCATCAATCATGTTGATTTTCATCATCAGAAGCTTAAGTAATTAATTTGAATATTTCTTGCAAATTATTTCCATGCTTATTCATATTGTTACAAAATATTGTTGCTGCTTTATAATAATATTCTCCATGTTTTTTCCTCTTTAAATGAACAAGATTTAGACACGATGTCAAAGCTCAACCAGCTTCAGGTAAAACATGTAATATGTCTGATTCTTCTTCATAAACCAGCACTGAGTCAATAAACAATTAATTCTAACATCATTTATAATAAAAACAAGTATTATTCAGTTAAACTAGTAAAATTATTTTCATCTTGTTTTTGGTTTATTAACAACATTAAAGTGACATTAAAGACTTTATTTTAACTTTATACTATCTGAATCTAAACCATTTAAATTATATAAGAAACACTTAAAATACACAAACTTCTGTTTTAAATTCAAAATATGTTGTTTTGTGTTTTGATAGCGGGGCTTGAAATTTAAGAATCTATGTAACACATCCAGTATTGAGTCAATCTAATCAGATTATGAAGACATTACAAACCTTTTTTATTTATTTATAAACATATAGCACGTCTCTAATCTGACCTTTCTGATTAAATACAGATTCTGTGTTCAATCCATCAAAGTCCTCTCACAGTGTTAAAGCTTTGGAGATGAAACCTGAAGGTAAATAAAATAAACTGTAACTAAATATTTTGTATATCGGAACAAGATTAAATAATCTACTGAAACATAAAAATCACAGTATTTTACCAGAAACCTGAAACTTTCTCATCATCTGTGCTCCAGATTCTGTCAAATAAAACTGCTGTCTGTCAGTGTTAATACAAGATAATTTATGTATGTATGTAAGTATGTGTGTGTGTATGTGAGTGCGTACATGCATGCATGCATGCGTGTGCACGTCTGTCATATTTATTGTTCAATAGCCATAGCACACATTGTTAATGTTTTCTTTATTTTGTATTTTCAACCAAAATGTTTCGTTTTTCTCAGACAAAGAACACGTGTATGTGAATATGCCAGGAATTTATGACAAACGTATATAAAGTCAAGGAATTTCTTTATCTTGAAGGTGAGTTCTAAACTTTTTTTAACAGAATAATATGAAAACATTTGAAAAGACCCTAAGTTGTTTTTTTTTTTTAGTAGAAACTTTTACTTTAGAGAACAAAATGTGACTGACTATTTCATTTTTCTTCCTCTATGTGCTGCAAATGATCAGAAGACAAGGAAAATATGTAAATAAATAAATATAAACTAAACTAAATATCAGATTTCAAACACAGCAGTGGGTAAAAAAGAGAGAAAAATATATATTTTTGCTGTTGTTTTTGTTGTTATATGCTGTCTTGAAAATGTTGTTTATTTTGTTATTGCTTCTGGTGTTTACATATACTGTATTTGTCCCTTTATTTTCTGGTAATATATATACATATATTTTTTAAATAATGAATCAGACTGAAACAATTGACTCTGATAAACAAACAAAAATGTATCATAAACAACAATAAAGACAACATTTCTAGTTTGTAAAATGTGTCATTTATCGTGCTGCCTAAATTGTAGATATCATACAGTAATATTGTAAAAAATAATTAAAAACTGTAATACCATTATATTGTAACAGTAGATCAGATTTTCAAGATAATATAACATGTTTACATTAGGCTCTACTGTGTGTGAGTTTGTTTGTGTGTTTGTTGTTTATTTAGGGTAATATATTAATTTTGTTTGTCAATAAAACCTTTAGAAATATAACTTAAACAGACTGCAAATAATAAACCTTTTTTCTGGTTGTTTTAGGCAGTTTAACCAACAGAACAATTTTTCTTTTTAAAAGACTTCAAATTATTGATATTATCACATACAGCTGCACCCATCTGTCCTTCAACCCACCCCCCCACCCCAAGATGTTAACAGGCTGTAAAATAATTGTTTTATTATTGTTGTTTAGTCTTTCACACATTGTTCAGAGTGAATATAGATCATTCTTCATCAACCTGATTCTTAGTGACATATTTACTTTTTATCATTTTATTGTCCAGCAGTTTATGATTTGATTCAACTGGGATATCATTAGGGAACAGGCTCAGATTTAAAGCCCAAGCTCTTAACTTAAACTCTTAACTCAGATCTAAATATCTGTTACTGTGGTGATTATGATGCACAGTCTCCTTCACAGCACTGATACTTTTACCTCATCATCAGTCACCAAGTAAGAAATATGACCTATACAGGCAAAATCTACATAAGATCTGATTGTGAAATCTGTTCTGTGGGCAAAAGGGAGAAAAATGAGAACCTCAGAAGTAGAGAAATCTAAAAAAATTTGAACCATTATTCTTCAAAATATGAAAAGTTAGTGACCATTGCACTTTCATTTTCATATTACAGCATGATTTTTATCTTAGAACCTGATTGGAATAAGTCAAAAAAGAATGTGAGAAGTAGAATAACTGTATTATCACAGAAAGTGTTTATGACCAAGAATTTGTACCCTTCTTGTCGCTGGGGGTGTACCCTGTAGTCCAGGTCCATTTTTGTACCTTATGAAGTTGTTCCACTAAAACAGTAAAATTATGCCACATTTTGAAGTCTTAAACCAACATTCTGAAACATAATATTGAAAATGATGGAAGAAACTTAAAGCTGGAGTGCGTAACTTTTACATGTCCGTGGATGTCCGTTTCAGCCAAGCCACTATCAGAGGAGATGACACAATGCAGATTAAGCCGATCGGCTCCTCAAACATCTCACGGTATTTTTCAATATATATAATTTTTACTTTGCGTGTCGACTGCGACATTCCCGCGCTGTCGCACATGAAATTACGTCTTTTATGTCACAACAAGAAAAATAATAAGAAATAGAACGCAGTGTCTCGTAGCAGCCGGCAGAACGTGAAGGTCGACATGGCGGAGAATCCAAATAAACAGCCGAGAGACACTTATCAGGAAGTGGATCCTACCACGAAAAAAAATAATAATTCCTGGACGTTCGGCAGAGGGACTATTGGCTAAGAAGGAAAGTGACCGAAGGAGAAGGCAAACGCGAATTTGTATCGGCGTCGCTTTCCTCGGTGGAGAGAAGAGATCTGGCTGATGTTCAGGGGTGCATAAGTGGTCCGCAGGTCCGCACACACTGTCAAAATATAAAATGCGCACCAGATGAAACCCAGAGCACCGAAGTTCCAGCTGATCAGCTGATTCTGTCTCTATCTGTGTCAGTTTGTGTCTGTCAGTTTGTGTCTGTCAGTTTGCCAGTGTAACGGTTTTTCAGTCAGTCAGATCAGTGCAGCTGATTGCAGGATTCTGCATCGTGTCAAAACTGAAAAAATTCACTGAATAAGACAAATAGATCATTGTGGCCCCAACAGCTGACTAATAAATTTCAACACCAAACTGTTAAATGTAGATTAAAGTGAACAATCAAACCTGTAAACAATCCAACCTGAACTCTGAAGGTTTTTTTACCAGTATTTTTATATTTTACTGATTTCTCTTGATTTTTTCAACAATGAAATGATATTTATTGAAACAAATATAGAGCCAGGTAAAGTAAACAGACTGAATTTGAAGCTGGATTAAGACAGATACCGGTTGGAATAACAACGGCAGAGATAAAGCGGTGGCAGCTGGGCTTACGTCATATGGAAGCGCCAGCTTTATTGTTGTAATGACGCAAAAATTCCGCTAGGGGGCGACAGAAGTTACGCACTCCAGCTTTAATAAAATGGAGATTAACCAGCCTTGACCAGGGTTGCAGGTGCAGTTGAAATGGTACAAATTTGTACTTCATATCAATTTTAACCCTCAGAGGGACATTTTTGACCTTTTAAAGACCAATATTGTACTTTTGCGGGAACAATTTACCTATAGGTACAAAAATGTACTTGTCTCGTACCTCTATTTCTGAGAGTGTAAGAGCTGCTGTTTGCATGAGTGAGAATGAACATGGAATATTAGAATCAGCTTTTATGATTTAATTATTCAGCTGTTTATGACTTGATGGTATTTTATCATTGGAAAAAACAGGGAACTGAGTTTAAAGTCTGAAAACAACTACAGTCAACAAATTCAATCACCAACATGTGTTTTTTATACCTTACAGCAAAATAAATATAAATGAGCAACTTCTGTTTGAGTTGAAACATAACGTCAGCTGATTTTGAGCAGATCTAATTACATAACTTATCTTTTAATTGTGGGAGAATTTCTGGGCTTCTAGGTTATTTCCAACACAAATATTTGATTTAATCTCATTACTAAAAAAGTAGTTAAAGTTAAAAGTGTTCTTGAACTTCAGTATTTTCTGGCAAAAAAAATAAAAAAAAATAAAACCTTTTGGAGGGAATTCTTCATTAAATTGAAGTTTTAGTGTCAGTGATGTGAACACTTGTATTTACCAAATGTTTTATGTATCACGCAGCACAGAAGTGATGATCACGTGTTTATTTATGTTAGATGACTCTCCATTTATTTCATCTGAGATAAGAAGGAACACTTATTTAACTTTTACAAATTACCTGTGATCAATTTTAACAGAAGAAACAAATCTGAACATTTAAACAATTAAAAACTTTTCAAAGAAATGTTGTTGTAGAAGTTATTTCAAAAACACAGTTTTGGTTTCATCGATGTAAACTAAAGGCAGGAAGGCTCTAAGAAAATAAAAATATTTGTTAATGATTGATAGATGCAATGAAATAAACCACTTAGAGGTTTGGAGATTTTACTGCCTTCAATTTTTTTCTCACATAGATAATAGAACTCAGACGTGGAAGGAGAACAAATAAATCACTTGTTTTAATCCTAAATAAAACATGATGAAAACATCTATTATATATTTTATCATTATTGGAATCGTCTCAGGTAAGTTTTAAGTTTTTAAAAATATTTTCTAATTTTCTTCTGAAAATTTAACAACCTTTTGGATTTGCTAAACTGTCATTATGATTAGGACAATGTGAATATGGAGTCAAAGGTCTGATGAATCTCAACCTCTCAATACTTAATAAACTACTGGAATCAAATAACAAAGAAAATAACAACTGGAAATTTACTTTTAACATCCTCTTTATTTGTACATAGCAAGCTATTTCTCTCTCTGCCCCTTCTCTGGACAATTTATTGTACAGAATCTGAATATTACATAATACAAATATTTTGTTTAAAAAGCTTCATGAGGCTAATATAGTGGCATTTAAATTAACTTACCACATGGGACAGAATTGAGTAAATATTCGTTGCTGGAAAACGTTATAAACACACTGTTATGAGTAGAACATGTATTTTATATAAAATATGTTCAAAACGGAATAAAACACAACAAACTTGTACATTTTTTCAAATGAACACAAATTAATTTGGTTTCTTATCACACATTAAGAGAAATATTATGAAAAAGGAAAGTTAAGATCAGTGCAGCATGTTGTAGTCAGAGGCAGGTCAATAAACTTTTGTACAAAGTAAAATATTTTCTCTCCAGGTTTATCTGAAGGAGCTGGTATTTTACCAGATGGTCCTCTGAATGCAGCTGTTGGAGGGACGGTGATGTTCAGAACAAATCTGAATCCAACAGAAACACCATTTGATTCTGTGTTGTGGACTTATGGTGCTGATGGCAGACCTATAATATCCTCACAGTCATCTTCAAACATCACTACACCAGAGTATGAAGACAGGATCACTTTCTTCATATCTACTGGATCTCTGGAGCTCAGGAATCTGAAACTCAGTGACAGTGGAGTGTACAAAGTTACAATTCTACCAGCTGTTGGTGCTGTAATATCAGGAGAAACCAGACTGAATGTATATGGTAAGCAGATAAAATCAATTATTTTCTAAACTTTTTAAAAGAGACTTTTATTACAAAGGGTTACATTTATTAATTAATTACAATCATCAATTAATAAACTTCTCTTTTTTTTCTGATAAACTGGCTGCCTTGGTGAGAGAAGTGTCTGTGTTTCTCTTCCAAGTCAAATCCCTCTTATTATGCAAATGATACTTGAAAGTAAAGCTGATTCTGATATTCCTGTGTAAAATAGACTTTAACTAGTTTAATTTCATTGTAGCAGATTTATTTCCCTAATATAAAGTACATTCATGCACATATACAGACACACGCACAGGTTTGAATGTCTCCCGAATTCTGAGGTCTCAAGGTTGACATATACATGTATAGTGTTGTTGATATGTTTTTTTTGTCTTCTCTATTTCAAAATGTCTGACTGTAAGTTGTTTTGCACTTTTACTTTGTTTAAAATCACAAAAAGACTTAAATAGTTAATTAAAAGTTTTGTGTTTCTAGATTTAAGTTAGGTTTGAGCCACGAGGGACTGGAATATATGGCAACAATATATATAATCTTTTAGATTAAAGCTGTTATGGGCCAACAGCAATGAACTTTGTGACAGTAATCACACTGTTAGCTGTTAATTAAACTATTTAAACTATATTGGATCTAATACATATTCATTTAATGTTCTTTCTGAACCCTGTAACTTACAGAGTCTAGTTAATTATATTTCATCAGATCTAATTATCTTCAAGTAAATTTTAAATATACTTTCATAAAGAAAATATATAACTGACTGAGCAACACTTTGAAATAATATTTTAAAAACATGTCAGTTAAATTGGCTGATTTACATTGAAGATTTTTTAACCACGAATGCACTGATGTTTTTAGAACGAAGTAGCTGTTTTTTTAAACAAACAGGGTTTGGATGATTTTTTTTTAATGTTATTATCCAAACTTTATTTAAACAGTGGTAATTATGTTGCCATTTTGTGTTTGACCTACAGAGCCGGTCTCTGGTGTGACAGTAACTCCACAAACAGAAGATCTGGTTGAGTTCATCAGTTCAGTCAGTCTGTCCTGCTCTGCATCTGGACCTCCTCTCTCTTTCCTCTGGATGAACAGCAGCTCTGAGCTTACAGTCAGTGACAGAGTTCAGATCAGTTCTACTGATGGAGGATCCACTCTGACTGTAGTCAATGTGACCCGATATGATCAGGGACCGTACAGATGTCAGGGGTCCAATCCTGTCAGTTCTGCAACCAGTGATCCAGTAAACCTTTTGGTCATCTGTAAGTTACTAACATTTATATGATGTGACAAAATCTGCATTTATGAGAGTTTTGTTTACTCTCATACTGATTAGTTTTATGTGTCATATCCTTAATGAAAATCTTACCAGAAATATTGTTTCTGTAAAAGGTATGATTCCTAGAAGCAAACTTACATATTTGATAGATTGATAGATAGATAGATAGATAGATAGATAGATAGATAGATAGATAGATAGATAGATAGATAGATAGATAGATAGATAGATAGATAGATAGATAGATAGATAGATAGATAGATAGATAGATAGATGGCAAATATCTATTATAATTCCAAGTATTTTTCCTTATAAGTGCAAGTAAAGTAACAATGATGCACCACAAAAATATGTAAAATACAAAAAAACATAAATGTGTCTGGGGTGGCCAGAACTCAGCACGAGTTGGCTCTGGTCACCCCCCCAGCTCCGCCCGAGGTGTGCTTCCACATGCAGTGTGAACCAGGAGTCAGGCTTCACAGTGATTATCAACGCGCCGGCCCTGCTGCTACTAGCATTTCAGCACTAGCAGCACTTTTACTGAGTAACAATAAACAGCCTTTTACCATTGATGACGCCTCTTTCCCACCTTTAAAAGAGGAACAAAATCATTTAAATTATTCATTGTTTAGTTTCTCATTCAGCTTGTTTTCTTTGTTGTTTTTTGACTCTCAGATGGGCCCGAAAATATACAAGTGAAAGTGTTTCCATCAAAAGAACATTATGAGGAAGGATCAGACGTCATCCTGAGCTGTTCAGCTGAATCTAGACCAGTTGAATTTACATGGTTTATAAATGGAGACCTGCTGCCTGATTCTGGATCAGAACTCAGACTGATGAACATTCAGATGAGTCAGAGTGGAAACTACAGCTGTCGGGCCTTTAACAGCAAAACTCTGAGATACCAAACATCTCCACCTTTAACTGTATCTGTACTTGGTGAGTCTGAAAAATCATTTTTTACTGAAAATATGTTTAAAAAAGTAAATGTTTTTGTTTATGTATCCCTATATAATTCATTAAATAAAATATGATATTTCCTAAAAATAAACATTTGGGGCACTTTTGCCAATTTTCGTTGTAAAAACAAAAATGTCTGAAAATTCAACAAAAAAAAATGTTATAAATTCATTAAAAATGCTACTCTGAATGTATCTGAATGTGGAACAATGATGTTAAAAAAAAGTAAAATTAGATGTGCATGTGCATGAATTTGATTGGTTATGTTTGAGTAAGAGACTGTTTAAAGGACTCATAAACTGTTACTACCGTTTACCCACATTCTATAATAGTTGTACAGGCCTTAAAATAATCAATTGACAAAAAAAAGAAAAAGACCCTTTTCTGACCCTATTTTGTAAACACAATATTATCTTACGAGAATGCTTGCAATATTTTGGCTGTAGTGGATGGTCATTATAATAATAATGCAAATCCGAGGCACGTTCTTTGGTGCATGTAGTCATGTGTCCTACTTCAGCTTTCTCTGTTTTCGACATCAGAGAACTTCTTACATGGTGCCCACCATTCCACAATATGCTTACAATAGATTAACAAGACCAAAGTCTTACCGTTTGAACTGCAGGCAAGTCTCTGATTGTTGGAGTGGTGTCATGGCAGCTCGGTGGTGAGAAGCATGGTCTGGAAAACCGCTAGCTCTCGGCAGGGTAGCAGCTGGCTAACAGTAGCGGAAGTGGTGCTACTTGAGGGGAGAGCTGATCGGAAGTGTGATCGGTAATCGAGGATGGTTTGGATGTATGCTCTAGCACGGAGGCTGACAGGAGCTTATGGCAGAACATGAAGTAATGACTGAACGCTGGATTAAGAGAGGTTGTTGTAGTTTTTTTGAGCTCTTGCTGCAGTAAGGAGCGCTTCTTGAGGTCAGTCAGTCCACCATGCGCTAGGAAACAGTGTGATGGTGCTGCAGTGCACTTTAGGTGTTATCATGTACTTTTACCAGACAGGTGTTTCTCTGTTCCTATTCCTCCCTGTATTTTGCAGCCTTTTTTTGTTTTGTGTTATTTCCGGAGGACTGAAAATGTTACTGATCAAAGGTGTACTATCTTCCGAGAACTGTAAAGCAGTGTCGGAGTCTGTCTCACTCATGCTGCTTTATTGTGGTCGTCTGTCTTCCAGTATCTTCTTTGCAAGCAACCGCTCTTTGACCAATGAGATAAGCAGGATTCTGTATTGTCATATTCTTGTGTATTCTTGTGCTGTCAGCTCATCGGTCACAGAGCAGGAGAGAGCCTGGGAATAAGTTTACCTTACATTTTCATACAAAGTGTTAACTCAATTGATATTTTACAGACACATTTTTTTCTCAAGGAAATACGGGACAAAGTGGGCCCCTTTTCAGCTCAATAAAGGACGCGTACTTTTGTTTCTAAATACGGAACCATTTCGTTTTTCAAGGGATGGTTGACCAGCAACATTTGCTTGTTGACTTTGGCAGTCAACAACAAAGCAACTCACGTGCTCCTCGTTCTTCATTATCCGTACTCCAAAAACCGATTCAGTAATGATGGATCTCGACTGAATACGAGGGGGGGAGAGGCGGTGTGGGCTTGCAGCAGCATTAGAATGCTGTGCCCAAACATGACACATCTAGTCGGTTTGACGTCAAGACAGGGGAGAAATTAGGATCTCGTGTTTGAGTGTGCGTGCACATGGGGTGCACGTGGCCTGGTTAAAAAGGCCAGGGGTGAACAAACACTCCACTTTTAATAATCGGCTTTCAAGCAGTGTATGATCATTAGGAAACCATAATATAAACGCTTTCATGTGGAAAAGGGAAAATTTCAGTTTATGACAGTTTTTTTTACTTTAAACTGTAACATGTGAAAATCCTTCTGTGTTTGATCTGCAGCACGAATCTCCAACATTGTGGTGAAACTAAATGACACAGACCTGATTGAGTTCAGCAGCTCTGTGATTCTCTCCTGCTCTTCATCTGGATTCTCTCCTTCTTTCCTCTGGATGAACAGCAGCTCTAATGTTACAGCCAGTGACAGAGTTCAGATCACTGATGGAGGATCCACTCTGACTGTCATCACTGTGACTCGATATGATCAGGGACCGTACAGCTGTCAGGTGTCCAATTATTTCAGTGATGACACCAGTGATCCAGTAAACCTCTTCATCAGCTGTGAGTTTGATGGTGTATTTGAGATATTTTGTTTTCACTGTATGACTTTGTATGTAACTTTCATTAATGAAGCTGAAGCTCCAACATGGCCTCATGAGGAAGTTGTTTGTTCTGTAGCTTCCATCATCATGTTCTGATGATCTTCCTTCATCTATGCAGACGGTCCAGAAAAAACAGAAATATCATCGTCTCAAGAATCTTATAAAGAAGGTTCAGACGTCCAACTGTCCTGCTCAGCTGAATCCAAACCTGCTGCAGAATTTTACTGGTTTCACAATAAACTCCTGCTGCCTGATTCTGGATCAGAACTCAGACTGAGGAAGATCCAGATGAGTCAGAGTGGAAACTACAGCTGTCGGGCCTTTAACAGCAAAACTAAGAGATATGAAACATCTCAGTCCTTGTTCATCTCTGTAGAGGGTGAGTTTAAATCAAATATTCTGTGCAGCTTCTTCAATAAAACATATTTGTTTTCAGCTGTAGATGCTACATTTTAGTTAGTAAAAGTAAACAAAACATAGAAATGATTATTTTTAAATGAACATCAATAGTTTCTGTATTTACTGACTTTCAATTCTGAGTTAAAAGTTAAAAGCTATTTACTTTTACTTAGTATTTACATATAATATCTTAAGTTTTAGTCATAAAATAATTGTCTTTTTTAGACAAAATATACAGTGTTTTAATATTTAATTTTTCTGATGAACATCATATTTCTACAAATTAAGGGACATCTACAAATCCAATCTAGTTAAAAAAATTTTAAAGTTATAGTTTGTTAAATCAAACACTCTGAAATTCCCAGCCGTCCCATAAACTGCTACAAAATCTTTTTATTCATGCTCTAGAAGACGCTGGAGGACTCTCAGCTGGTGTGGTTGCTGGAATAGTGATTGGATGTTTGATAGTAGCTGCAGGAGCTGCTGGAGGTTATTTTATTTATAAGAGAAAGTAAGTGTTCCTGCATTATAAACTTTACATTTTACAGTTCTGATGTTCAGACAAAATTACAGCATCAATTATGATGATTTTCATGACTATTAGAGACTAAATTAAAGGTTGTAAAGACGATATTGCTCCGAATAAGAAGCTCAGCGGCAGTTTGTCGTTCTCAATAGATAATGAAACAGGTTTGTTATCTATTGGCTACTTTATTTTAAGCCCCACCAGGTCTATGATTTATTAATATTATAATTTTGTCTTTTGGAAACCATAAGTATAACACCACTACAAGTTGATAAAATGATTTTAAAGTAAATTTGACGTCCAAATTTGCTACAAAATCCTCTTCACCACCTTTAATTAATTTGAATATATATGCTGTGTTTTAACAAAATAAACTTACTGTTGTTGTTGCTTTAATAATATTCTCTGTTTTATCCTCTTTAAATAAACAAAATTTAGACATGATGTCGAAGCTCAACCAGCTTCAGGTAAAACATGTAACACGTCTGATTCTCCTTCATCCTGCACCTGACATATAAACCAGCACTGACTCAATAAACAATTAATTCTAACATCATCCATCCATTTTCTGAACCTGCTTCTGCCTGTTCAGGGTTGCAGACAGCTGATGCCTATCTCAAGCAGTTTCAGGACGAGAGGCGGGTGACACCCCGGACAGGTCGCTAGTCAATTCTAACATCATTCATAATAACAAGTTTCAACCAATTAAACTAGTAAAATTCTTTTCTTCTTGTTTTTGGCGTATTAACAACATTAAAATGATCATTAAAGACTTTATTTTAACATTAATATCTGAATCTAAACCATTTAAATGATATAAGAAAAAATTAAAATACAAAGACTTCTCTCACAATTTAATGTTTTGAAAAGATATAAAATATGATGTTTTGTATTTTAATAGCAGAGCTTGAAATTTAAGAATCTTTGTGACACATTCAGTATTGAGTCTGTCTAATCAGATTATGAATAAATTATAAAAAGCCTTTGCTATTTATTTAGAAACATATAACACGTCTCTAATCTGACCTTTCTGAACAAATACAGAGTCTGTGTCCAATCCATCAGCCTTCTCTCGCAGTGTTGAAGGTTCAAAGATGAAACCTGAAGGTAAATAAAATAAACTGTAATTATATCTGAACAAGATTAAATAATCTACTGAAACATAAAAATCACAGTATTTTAACACAAACCTGTAACTTTATCATCATCTGTGTTCCAGATACTGTCAAATAAACTGCTGTCTGTCAGTGTTAATACAAGATAATAAATATGTTATTATTTACTTTTAATGTTGAATGCATGTTTTAATCCATCCATCCATCCATTTTTAGAACCTGCTTCTTCCTCTTCAGGGTCAAAGCGAGCTGGTAGCAATCCCAAGCAGACACAGGATGAGAGACGGGAAACACCCCGGACAGGTCGCCAGTCAATTCTAACATAATTTATAATAATAACAAGTATCAACCAATTAAACTAGTAAAATTCTTTTCTCCTTGTTTTTGGCGTATTAACAACATTAAAATGATCATTAAATACTTTATTTTAACATTAATATCTGAATCTACACCATTTAAATGATATAAGAAAAAATTAAAATACACAGACTTCTCTCACAATTTAATGTTTTGAAAAATATAAAATATGTTGTTTTGTATTTTAATAGCAGGGCTTGAAATTTAAGAATCTTTGTGACACATTCAGTATTGAGTCTGTCTAATCAGATTATGAATAAATTATAAAAAGCCTTTGCTATTTATTTAGAAACATATAACACGTTTCTAACCTTTCTGAACAAATACAGAGTCTGTGTCCAATCCATCAACCTTCTCTCGCAGTGTTGAAGGTTCAGAGAAGAAAACTAAAGGTAAATAAAATAAACTGTAAATAAACTGTAATTATATCTGAACAAGATTAAATAATCTACTGAAACATAAAAAGCATTTTAACACAAACCTGTAACTTTATCATCATCTGTGTTCCAGATACTGTCAAATAAACTGCTGTCTGTCAGTGTTAATACAAGATAATAAATATGTTATTATTTACTTGAAAATTTAAATGCATGTTTTAATCCATCCATCCATCCATTTTTATAAACTGCTTCTTCCTCTTCAGGGTCGAAACGAACTGGTAGCAATCGCCAGCAGACACAGGATGAGAGACGGGAAACACCCCAGACAGGTCGTCAGTCAATTCTAACATCATTTATAATAACAAGTATCAACCAGTTAAACTAGTAAAATGAATTTTTCGGTTTATGTTTTTGGTGTATTAACAACATTAAAGTGATATTAAAGAATTTACTTTGACTTTATATTATCTCAATCTAAAACATTTAAATGATATAAGAAATATTTAAAATGTAAAAACTTCTCTCACAATTTGATTTTTTTTTAATTAAATATGTTGTTATATATTTTAATAGCAGGGCTTGAAAGTTATGAGTCTTTGTGACACATCCAGTATTAATCTGTCTAATCAGATGAAGAAATTATAAAACACCTATTGCTATTTATTTAGAAACATATAACACGTCTCTAATCTGACCTTTCTGAACAAATACAGAGTCTGTGTCCAATCCATCAACCTTCTCTCGCAGTGTTGAAGGTTCGGAGATGAAACCTGAAGGTAAAAGAAATAAACTGTAATTATATCTGAACAAGATTAAATAATCTACTGAAACATAAAAATCACAGTATTTTAACACAAACCTGAAATTTTTTCAGCATTTGTGCAGATACTGTCAAAAGAAAAAGTGCTGTCTGTCAGTGTTAATAAAAGATAATGAAATATGTTATTATTTACTTACAATTGTAAATGCATATTTTTAATCAAGGTCTATTTTTTCACTTTTCTTTAATAATGTGTACATAATGTTCATATTTTCTTTAGTTTGTATTTTCAATCTACCAAAAGAAGTGTTTTCACAGAATAAATGACAAAATCTTTGTATTTTTTTCAGTCATTGAACATATATATATGAACATGAATTAATGGCAAGTGAATACAAAGTCAAGGAGTTTCTTTATCTTGAAGGTGAATTCTAAAAAATTTTCAACAAAATAATATAAAAACATTTCAAAACACCCCAAGTTGTTTTTTATTTTAGTAGAAACTTTTACACCAGAGAACAAAATGTGACTGACTATTTCTGTTTTCTTCCCCCTTGTCCTGATCAGAAGAGAAGAAAAGCATCCAACTTTGAACTCCGTCAGTGGATTAAAAAGAGAAAATATATGAATATTTTATTGTCTTGTTTATTGTGCTATTGCTTCTAGTGTTTATATGTATTGCTCCTCTATTTACTGGTAATATTTTAGATTTTTAATAATAAATCAGACTGAAATACTCTGATAAACAACCAAAAGTATATCATGAACAATAACAAAAACTAAATGTTTCTTGATTGTAAATACTGTCATTTATCATGCTTTTTAGAATTTCAGTATTATACAGTGCATTGTAATAAATTAATACTAAAATAATCAAAAGAATGATAATACTATTATATTGTAACAATAGAGAAGATATTTCAAGAAAATATTAAATTTTTTCATGAACCTCTTATGTGTTGGGGTTTGTTTGTGTGTTTGTTTCTTTCTTTAGGGTATTATATAAAATTTGTTTGTCAATAAAACCTGTAGAAATATAACTTCAACAGTAAAATATTCAGTGTAAAAGAAAAATATATTAATTAAGTTTTTCTGGTTCTTTGAAGCAGTTTAACCAACAGAACACATTTCCTCTTTAAAAGACTTCACACTGTTAATATTATCACATACAGCTGCACCAATCTGACCTTCAACCCCCCCACCCCAAGATATTAACAGATTATAATAGTTTTATTGTTGTTGTTTAGTCTTAGTCTTAGAGTGAATGTAGATCATTCTTCATGGATCTCTATAGACCTGGTCCTTAGTGACATATTTACTTTTTATTATTTTATTATCCAACTCCAATACACACAGGAACCCTGTGTGTATTGGAGTTGGATGCAATGATCGTTTTCACTTAAATTAAATGCTGACATTCTTAAATCTGTTTCCCAATTATTCCTTAAAATCGGAGAATGAAATTATTGAATGAAAGTTGAATCAAAACCAGGAAACAAAAAGTTTTAACTTTAGTCATGTGATATCTTTGTATTTCCGTGAGCAGTTTTCTGAGTTATTCTGAGACAAGAACTCATAAAGGATAATAATCTTTATATTCAAGTAGAGGTTCCATTAGGACTCCTCTAATTAACGCCTGTAAATAGTCAGTATTTAGTATTATTTTCACTTATTTCTAGTCATTCCTGAAACACTTAAGTTTAGGAAAAGTTATTTGACTAACAGAAAACTTATTTAAAGTTTATTAAACTTGTAGTGCTTCATTTTGGTTTTATTTTTGGTGTTGTTAGTTTGTTTTACTTTTTACAAATGTTATTTCAGATTTCCTCTGTGTGAACAGAAGGCAGCAGGATTCTATCATGAAAGAATCAAAATCAAAACTCTTGTTAATGATTAATAAATGCAGATAAGTAACTCTCTAACAGGTTCAACTGTTTTACTTCCTTCCTGTTGCTGATGAACCAACAGGGAACTAAATGTCACTCTATTACAGCAAAGAACAAGATGAAAACAACCATTTTATTCCTCATTATCTTTGGAGTCGTTTCACGTAAGTTTTGCCAATTTAATACACAAAATAAAAATATTTCAATGCTTCATAAAACCTTAAAATCGTTTCTCTGAGTTACATTTAGTTGTGTGATAACATTAGTTATGTATGTTAATGTAGCTCATAAATTAATGTAAGAAAATAAAAAAGACAACAACATGAAGAAATTTACTTTCATAATCTTTATTATTTATTTTCATATTGTTTAATTAAACTTAAACCCAACTTGCAAACTTCATGGGAAGTTATCTGATCATTTTTATGTTTCAACAATTATGTTGTTTCTTCTCACATAATCTGAATGTTGCAGCACAAAAACATGAAAATATCTAATGAGATTAATGTGCCATTTAAACTTAACACACCTCACTGAACTGTGTTGATGGATTTTACATAAGGAAGAATTATATAATCTTATGTGAAGACAAGATGTATTTTAAAACATACGTAAAACAGTATGTTCAAGGATACAAAAATCAAACCAACAGATTGCCTGATGAGTATTTAAGAATACAATAATCACATTATTCAAAAATATAAGCTAAATTATTTTCTCTCCAGGTTTATCTGAAGGAGTTGGTGTTTTACCAGATGGTCCTCTGAATGCAGCTGTTGGAGGGACGGTGCTGTTCAGAACAAATCTGGATCCAACAGAAACACCATTTGATTCTGTGGCCTGGGATACTGGTACTAATGAGAATATAATATTCTCACAATCATCTTCAAACTCCACTGCACCAGAGTATGAAGACAGGATCACTCTCTTCAGATCTACTGGATCTCTGGAGCTCAGGAATCTGAAACTCAGTGACAGTGGAGTGTACAGAGTTACAATTCTACCAGCTGCTGGTGCTGAAATATCAGGAGAAACCAGACTGGATGTATATGGTAAGCAGATAAAATCAGTTCTTTAATTTCTAAAAGTTTTAGAAGAGACTTTTGTAAAATGGTTTATATTAACTAATTAATCAACACACGGACCGTTTCTTGCTGTGGGCAATGTTTGGGGGTGCATGAGTACCCTCAAAAATAAAAAAAAATCAGACAGATTTCGACCACTAAGTCACTGGTGGTTAGTGCTGGTGTGCTCCTACTAACAAGTCATGTTACTGCTGAGAGTCATGTATACAGATCAGCACCGAGGGGTGATGGAGGTTGCTGCTGAAGGGGTGGTTGGGGGGGGGGGGGTTTGCTGTAGCAAGGCATACTACTGAATCAACCACTCATCTTGTGCAAACTAGACTTTTACTTTTATTGTAGATGATGCTCTAGATGTACCCCCCTAATATAAGGTATTATGTTTTGTAAGTGATTACAAATAAAGGCTGTACTCACACCTGATAGTCCAGTAGACTCGGTTTGATTGGGGACCAAAAAGTTGCTGTTTTTAGTTGGTGTGGTTTGGATTTACACTCTACTTTATAAAACAAACCAAAGTTTAGAAGCATGTTTACATCCCTGGTGGTACTGTGGTCTTACTGCACTTTTTTTGTTGTTGTTACTGCACTTCCTGGTGGTGGTGTTGGTTGGGGGGGGGGGGGGGGGTGTTCCAGATGTCCTCGGAACTCAGAATTTCCGACCCAGAAATGACGTAAAGAGCTCGTTCTGCATTCCAGCTGAACCAACTCACCACCAGCAAAGCTGTCAGGATCAAGATGAGGCAGCGTAAATCAGTCAAGTGGTTCATTCAGGCAATGAAGCAGCTGCTGATTCGGCATCATATGTGTCTTTTTTGTTATATGATGACAATTACAGAAACATTTTTGCTTCCAGACTTCGGGGTGACAGTAACTCCACAAACAGCAGATCTGGTTGAGTTCAACAGTTCAGCCCATCTGTTCTGCTCCACATCTGGATCGTCTCTCTCTTTCCTCTGGATGAACAGCAGCTCTGAGGTTACAGTCAGCGATAGAGTTCAGATCAACACAACTGATGAAGGATCCACTCTGACTGTAGTCAATGTGACCCGATATGATCAGGGACTGTACAGCTGTCGTGTGTTCAATTCATCAATTTCTGTGACCAGTGATCCAGTAAACATCAAAGTCAGCTGTAAGTTATTAACATCTTATATTATTGTACAAAATATTAAGTGAAATATCACCTGGATTCATTTAATACCTCTTTAACATTTACTAAAACTAAAGTTTTTTTTAAACTTTTGTAATTGTTTACAGGATGCAGTTAATTTTGTAAAACTAATAATCACCAAAAATAAGATGAAATGTTTAATTTTATTTTGTTTTTACCTGTTATTTGTGTTTTCTGTATTTTCAGATGGTCCAGAAAATACACAACTGAATGTGTCTTCATTAAAAGAACAATTTGAAGAAGGATCAAACGTCAACCTGAGCTGTTCAGCAGAATCCAGACCTTCAGCTGAGTTTACATGGTTTCTAAATGGAGACCTGCTGCCTGATTCTGGATCAGAACTCAGACTGATGAACATTCAGAAGAATCAGACTGGAAACTACAGCTGTCAGGCCTTTAACAGCAAAACACTGAGATATGAAACATCTCAGTCTGTATTCATCTCTTTAGTAGATAAGTCAATATAAAATGTTTTACACATCTATTATTCTAAACATGTTCAAGAGTTTTTAAAGAATGATTTCCCACCAAGTCATTTTATAAATTGTTTTATTTCTACATGGAAGTTGTTTATTTTTGACTTTTGTTCTATTTTACATGATGAAGAAGCTGGAGGACTCTCAGCTGGTGCGGTTGCTGGAATAGTGATCGCATGTTTGATAGTAACTGCTGCAGGAGCTGCTGGAGGTTATTTTATTTATAAGAGAAAGTAAGTGTTCTTGTTTTACTCATGATAGAGTGACGTTTAGACTTTTAGATTAAATTACAGCATTAATCCCACTGAACTGTTTCATCTATTGGAACATTTCTTCCTGTAGTTTATTTTAATTCATTTTTGTGTCTTAGAAAATAATCTGATCGTTTCAGCGTACTGTATCATATTTATTTTTTGTTACTTTTGGAAAATGCCTACAAAACAAAATGGTTTATAAAGTTTTAACTGGGTTTCTTTCTCCTGATATTTAGAGACAGTGTTAAAGCTAAACCAGCTCCAGGTAAAACAGGTAAGACTTGTCACATAAACTTGCCT
This sequence comes from Pachypanchax playfairii, assembly GCA_006937955.1. Lineage (NCBI taxonomy): Eukaryota > Metazoa > Chordata > Actinopteri > Cyprinodontiformes > Aplocheilidae > Pachypanchax > Pachypanchax playfairii. The sequence continues at coordinate 2,021,755 of SSNP01000033.1, forward strand.
TTCTGGAACATTCTAATCTGATTAAACTGGTACAATCATTTATCATCAACATTTTTGGTGTGATGTAAAAGCCCATGTTTGGACTTCAGGCTCTCTTGATTTTATATTTCGAATAAACAGACTTCTTTCTGAATTCTAAATGTTTTTGTAAGTGTTGGTTTAATGTTTATATCAGCAGATTTAAATGTAGGAAAGTGTGGGACCCATTTAATATCCAGGAAGTACTTCACTCTTCTTACTATCTATGATAATAAAGTAATTATAATGAAGGATGTATGAATAAATTAATAACTAAAGTCTGTTATAAATCCATATACCTCTTCTCACCATGTCACAGCTTCGGAGATGAAACCTGAAGGTACGTAAAATAAACTATGGCTAAATAAACTATAATTATATCAGAGCAAGATTAAATTGACTTTTATTTAATTAATGTATTTATCTTATATTTGAAAACTGGAGAGATGAAACTGTGTTTTTTTTGAAGAAGAAGAAGAAGACCATGTGTATGAGAATGTGTCAATATATGAACGGGTCCTGTAAAATTCAAACTCTCTTTTTTTAAAAGGTAAGTTTTAAACTTTACATTCTGATTCTGTTAAAAAAATAGAATCTTAAAACTCCAGTTTTATTATTGTTTTGTCATTTCACAATTTAACATGTCTAAAAAATGTTACACTGTAAGCCAATATGAAGCTATAATGCAATAAAATTAATAATTTTCCTAATTATTTTTCTTTTCTTCTTCTTTGTCCTGCAGAGACTTTGTAACTTGCCAGAGATAAAAGACAAATCTTTGCTAATTTTATTGTTCTCATGAGACTCACAAACACAAAGGCGACATCAAAGTTTAATCATGTTTTTACATTACTATAATAATAATGAATTGTAATCATTTTTAAATAAGAATAATCTTTACAGAGGAGATTTCTTGGAATGGTAACACCCCTAACAAAGCCAAAAATATATAGTTTATAGTTAAAAATATGTTCTACAACTTACTGTAGCCATTATGTTTGAGACAATCTGTGTTCTTGTTGTAACGCTGTATCAAATGAGAGGAACGTGTGTGTATTTGTTTGTATGACGTGTAAAATTCAGACTGCAAAAAAACTGAAAAACAGCTTCATCCTGTGGTGAAAATAAGCTGGTGCAGGCTAAATACAGCAAAACATGTTAGATCAGCATTGAGCATAATTTCTGAATGAATATGATCAGTATTTTAAATGGACTCTTGTATTACTTGAAAAAGCCAAGGACAAATGTTGTTGTTGTATTTTATTACATGTTTTCAGCTTCCAAAAGGAAATTATGTCTGTTTTCAGTCTATTTCTCTGTATTTTACAATGTTAATATAAATCTGTTCAGGACATGCACATGCACAGTTTGCTGGATTGAAGACAAACTCCAGAGTAGAATCAACATTTAGAATACTGCCAGTCAGTTTCATTAAGTTTAGTTGAAAACAGACAAGATGGTGATAACAAGAGTTCCTCTATACATAAACCCTCTCGCAGTTAAAGCAGAACTAAGTAAGTTTTGCTCTCGCTCTCCCCCTACTGGTCCCCTGATCCATCTTCATTATAATTATGTGTAAAGAACTTTAGAAAAGAAAATCCACTACAGGTGTTTACCACAAGGTTCAAACTATGGGATTATAATACATGAAAAAGCAGATTAGGTAATGGCACAAATGTTTGTTGTCTGAAATAATAAAGTTAATTTATCTGTTGTCTATAGCAGCTTGTACGTTTGCAGGGTCACATGACTGTCTGCAGTAATGATTGGGTGAGAGGTGGGACCCCTCTCTGGACAGGTCACCAGTTCATCAAGGCCACAGTGCTACTGCACCACCGTGCAGCCTTAGAAACATGAAGACCAACAAATTCTCAGTCCCAACTGCAAATGTTAGTTTGTGGTTGTTATTAGCTAAAAATGTACATTATCGATACTTGTGTCTCTAATAAAGCAAAATTATTTTTCATGTTTAGTACTTTTTTTTTCATGTTTACTATGTTTTTGCAATCAGCATGTTTTGTTCAATTTGGTGTTTACTTTTTAATTTCACAGTGCTGGATTATTTTTGTGTAACTTTAATCTCATCAGTATTATAGCTAGATTATTTTTGTTGTAGCATGACAACTAAGAGTTAATGGAGGTAATAATTATTCATGCAGACTGACTTATTCCATTACTGCACAGAGACAGCAGAAGTTCAGATAACACCAGAAAACAGCTTCACTGAGTCTAACACCATGTTTCTAACATCTATCATCCCTGTGCTCCTCTACTCAGGTAGGACGTGTATAAACAGTGATTTTCAAAGTAAAACTACATGTTGTTTACACCTGCGCTGCTGTGAATCCTGTGACTGAGTCAAACAGTGAACTATGAGTTAACCGTTATAGGTAAACATCTTTACAACATAAAAAACTGCATTTAACTCTTTTTAAGCCAAATCTTCCAAATAAATATGAATGCATTAAAAATCTTCCACCACCAGATTTTTCAAACTACGACTGTTCAGCAGCTGTTGGAAGAACTACGATCATAACAGCTGGATGTTGCATCATTATTTCGATCATTAATTGTCTTCGTTCTTGTAAGAAAGAGAAGGTAAGCTCAACAATAACTGGTCTGGTTTATAAATTCATATAATCTGATTAGTACATGTAAATAAATAAAATAAAACTTGGGTCAATATTTGTTTTTACATCTTAATTTCATTTGAGCTCCACTTGTCAAAAAAAAAAAAATCTATAAATCACTATAACTTCATTAATATTGTAACAAGACTTTGTTCATTGTTCAGTCAGATACCTAAACACTAATTTAAGTGATTTATAGTGCAAAAGTTGAAAAAAAAAAAAAAACATTAACTTTGATTTTATTACAGTTAAAAATTCAGATTTACTTAAAACATCACAGGTTGTTTTACTTTGTAGTTGATTTTTCTAATTCATCAGCAGTGAAACTACAGCATTTCTTACAAGTTTAACACAAAAAATGTTGGTGGGGGGGGGGTAACTTTTTAGGGCCAACTATAAAAACACAAAGAAAATTCAGATTAAATGTCGGTGTGCTTGCTTTTTGTAACTTTGAAAACATGCAGCTTTTTTATTGTTTTTTTGCAAACATTTATACAAATAATGGATTTTTTTTTACGACACCTTTATTTTTCAGAGTCAGTAGCAAATATCGAGCTCATCAGAAAGGTTTGTACACAGCTGAGACGTGTTCTTGTCTTATCTTAAAGTGATGGAAAAACTTAATCACCATCATAAAGTGAATTATAGATTCCAACTTGCCTGATTTTTTTTACTCCTCTTAGAAAAACCGAGCAGAAAGAAAAAAAAACACTGGCACATACAAAATGTCAGGAATGGTTGAGAACAGTTTGTATTCTCTGCCCGACATGGTGAGTTGGAAAAGGTTTCTATAAGATTATTTGTTTGTAATTTTGTTTTGTAGTGGAGCTGAAAGAGCTGCTTGACTGGTTACTGGATGGTTGCCGGTTCAAATCCCAACTCACTCCCAAATTTGGGGTGTTCAGAGCCTAATGGGAAAGGAGGTTGTCCACCTATTGGGCAAGACACTGAACCCAGTGGAAGCCCTCTGCTCAACAGGGATGAGGTCAAATGCAGAAAATTATTTACCCAAGAATATCAATAAAGTATCAATTATTAATAATCAATCTGGACTCATTTCATTAAGCTTATATTGAAACTGTGTCTATGTGCTGGTGTGGGGGTGGCTGGGTGGAGGATGAGGGTTACGTTTGATGTATTTGTCTTTCTACATCGGAGAACATGTTATACAGTGAAGTTCCTGGAAAGAAGCCAGTAAGTCTCCTCAAACATTGTAAAGATGTCTTGAAACAGCGTGACTGCATACAGGAGGAATTCATGCAGTTTATATAAAAAAACATCAGTTTCTATAATAAACTTTGTCAAAAGGATGAAATGTATCAGGTGGAGCTGACAGAAATCTTATTATTGTCCATTACAGAGTGATACTGTATATGTTATGGAGGTTTCTGCTCTGTTCAGGTTGTGTGTTGGATGACTGAATTAAATGTAATTTTTTACCAAATTTGCTCAGAAAATTATTTTGTAAATCTCCAATCACTTATACAAAATAAATATTTCAATATGATGGAGTCACAACACCAAATTTTAAGAAATAAAATACCTCAGGACACAATCTTTCATTAATTATCCAGTACCCAAACATGCACATTGTATCGTTCACTTTTACCTTAATGTATAGTTTTTCAAAAGAGGCTAAGTAACATTGTAATTACTATCCTGAGTTTCAATGATAAAAGCACATTGTTTCTAACCAAAGGCTGAGATAATAAATGTCTCTTGTCTCCCCTCCCATACTGTACGTCCACATGGACAGTAATCAGAGACACTTTGTTTTCACCACCTTGTTCCAGATAATTTGATTGTTAAAGGTTTGAATATAAAGGGTATTTGTAAAGTACTTTTACAAATACAAGTTACATTCATAACACACAGACTCCCCAATATGCAAATGGGGGGGCTACATGGTGGTTCAGTGTCTTGCCCAAGGACACTTCAGCATGTGGAGGGGGATCTGGGACCGAACCACCAACTGCCCGTCCTCCTGAGCTGCTACTGCTCCCATGTTAATATTTTAATTAAAAAAAAAAAAAAAAATACAAAAATTGATATAAATTAAATAATACATCATTCATTTTCTTGGTTTTAGTTAAATTAATAAATTGCTTAGCTGATGGTTCTTAAACAAACTATTTGAAAAGCTGCGTGATGGAGGCTGAGTGTCTCGTGGACGTCTTTGATCCTCCTTCTGAAAGAATGTCACACATCACTGCAACTCCTCAAACAGGAACCCTGAAGGAGACCTAAAACATCCACTTACCAACATCTGAAGAGCTCATAAAACTGATGCAAAACCAACATGATACGATGTCCACTTTGCTTTTACATTTTTATAAGATATCATGTATAAACTGCTTGATTCTTTAAAAAATCTTATTATATATTTTATTATATGTACTAGTAACTGACAAAACAACTATTCTGAAGAGCCAATAGATGTCTAAAAATATATATTTAATAATAATAAAAGCATTACTTTTTACTCAGCTACAATACTCACTTGTTAGAATATTAAACATTTTTTAAATTTCTGTAAATATCATGAACTTGTGTTCACAACATCAAAGGGATCTACGAAGGACACTTTTTAATTTATTAGGAGCCATGAAGACATACTGTATTTTCTTATCTTTCATAAAACCATCCAGGGTTGTGAGAAGCTGATCCAGTGTGGTTAATGTGGAGACCCCCCGCCCCCCTCCCCACACCCCCGACAAGAGCCAGTCCATTATACTTTTAGGGTTTTCTAACTCTCAGAAATGTTCAATTAAACTAGGGAGAGAGAGGTATTTTTTTACACCTTTTTGGAAGACACCTCTCAGGTATCTTGTGACTTCAAGTACCCAGAGGAAGTTTGGTGTGTGTACACAAGCACAGTCAACATTGTCTGTGCTTTTCATGACTGAGTGGGGGGCTGGAGTTGGTCGTGTGTCAGGATAAAAGAGCTGCAGCACCTCAGACTTTTGTTTTCTGAATTTCTAAAGGACTATTAAGTACATTACAAACCATGGACCTGAGTATCAACTTGATTGCTGTGATGCTTCTTTTATCAGGTAATGTTTGGATGGAAAGTTTGTCAAGTTTTAAAATCTGTTTTAGAATCTTTGATCATTTCATTTCCCTCGTGGATGAACAGGTATGTGTGCAGGTGAAGGTATTTTACCCCCGGGACCCCTGAGTGGGGCTGTAGCAGGCACCGTGACGTTCTCCACCAACCTCAACCCCACAGAAAATCCTTTTCTGTCTGTCAGCTGGAACTTTAATGGTGTGAACATCATCACATCCACAAGTGTCAACATCACTCAGCCCGGATACGCCAACAGGATCTCCTTAGATCGAGCCACAGGAGCTCTGGAGCTCAGAAACCTGGTGCTGGGGGACAGCGGGGAGTACACTGTCACCATCATACCTGACGGAGGGCAGCAGAAACCAGGGAAGATCATACTCAATGTGTACAGTAGGTGTTTCATCAAAGATTTGCAACAACAAGAAACAAAGTTTCCAAAGCAGAGCATTTGAAGTGTTTGTAGAAATCCATCCAAATCAGTTCAATTTGAAAACTTTCTGAACAGAAAAAAATGGAACTTAAAAAACTAAAACTCAAAATTTGAAATTCTTTAAAAATTTTGCTTAAGTTACTTAATGTTATAATGGATTAACAATGAACATGAGAATGTTTAATAAAAGAATATAATTCTGAATCTGCTGACTGACTTAATTTAATTATGATTGTCCAACTTATTATGAGTAAATTTAGTTACACATTAATTTATTGTCTATTTTTCACACATAGTTTTAATATTCTCGTTTAATTTATACTGACATTTTAAATTGTTTCCCAATTTGTTTTTAATGTCCGAATTAAAATGTTTTCTAAAATCTGAGAAAAAAATATTAAATTGTAATTGTCGAAAACAAATTTACAATTATCTGACATTTAAAGATGAATAAACGTTAATAATGCATCAAAAAAGTAAATAGAAATTAAAATGTTTATATTTTATCATATTATATAATTTTTATAATCTTCAAAGGAATACTCATAAACAGGCACACAGATTTTTTTCTGATCCGTGAAATTCTCTAACTTTATGAAGAACACCTCATTTTTTCTGACTCTTTGGTTGTTTTGTTTTCATTTTCTCCAAACTGACACTTTTCTTGCACCACCAGCCCCAATAACTGCAGCCACCATCCGCAGCCCTGCAGCTGTCCTGATAGAAGATCAAAGCTCTACTAACCTCACCTGTGAGGCCTCCGGCTCCATCAGCACCAGACAGTGGATGAAAGACGACCTTCCTCTTCAGCTCAGTGACAGAATCAGCTTATCAGTGGACAACACAACACTGTTCATAAGACCTGTCCACAGCTCCAGCCGAGGTACATACCAGTGTCGAGTCAGCAACCCAGTCAGCACCATGACAGCAGCTCTAACTCTCATAGTCAACTGTAAGTAGATGGTGTGCAGGTTACAAACTCAAACTGAAAATTCAGTCATTTATTACAGATTTTTGAGCCTTGTTATAGCTTTAACATGACATGTGTCTATCTGTGCAGACGGACCGTATAACACATCAATTACTGGACCATCAGCAGCTTCACCAGGCCACAGAGTTATACTACGATGCACAGCAGCCTCCGTCCCACCAGCAAACTTCAGCTGGATGTTTAACGGCAACCAGACGCATGTCAATAATTCCTTGTATGTTGTGGAGACGTTTGAGGTGAGAAACACTGGAAATTACACCTGCACTGCCAGAAATATGGTGACCATGAAGGAAGACTCCAGAGTTCTGGATCTGAAAGGTAAAAGTTATTTACTAAACTTTCAGTTTTTGTTTTTATTTCAAAGATAACTTAAAGTTAAATATTTTCTTTGATGAATGCAGCATCCTGCGCTGCCCCCTGCTGGTCGCTTTCAGTGCTCGTCATTTCTGGACTTAATCTGAAAGGATTCATGTAACACAGCAGGTGAGTAAAACTTATCAGACTGATTATTATTCTTCCTAAATCAATTTCTATACATGTTGAGATTAATTTATCTTTTTCTTTCTCAGATTAACTCTGATGATTTTAACTTACAGCAAAGGGAAAGTCAACCATAATGTGCTTCTCATGAATCACTTTGATCGAGCAGACACATGTAACGAACCTGAAATAGTGGAAACTATCACAAAAATACAAAGTATCATCTGCATCAAGTGTAATTGTCTTTTTGGTGAGATAATGTTATGATCATGCTACTGTCATGAAATCACTTGTATTGTGAAACAGGTTAAACACATATGTTTACTACTGAAAAGGATTATTTACTGATAGTCATTTATTTTTCTTCTTGAAAACAGTCCCGTCACCAGTAGATGCTACTGTCATTAGGATTTCTTTCATAGTTTGTTTATTTGTGTCACAGTTTCTCTTCTGGGCGACACAAAGTAAAAAGCTGAGATCCTGAATCAGATTATTCTGACCGCAAACAGTCCTGAACTGAACTCACAGCTGATGATTTCCTGTTTTCAAATAATGAAAGTGACACAGAAATTCTTAAACAGCCTTATAAAGGTAAAGAAAAGGACACTAGCTGCCTTTTTCCACTTGCCTTTTCAGTTTAAGATATAAAAACTGCCCTTTTTCTAAATCTACTGAAGATATTTTCAAATAAATGAACTCTGTATGACCTTTTTAAAGATTTGAAATAAAATACTGCATAATCTTTTCCAGTGTGAAGTTATTTTTATACATATTGCTTGTTGCAGTTACCTTCTACTTACCTTTTACTTTTATATATTTGTTTGTGAACTTTAAATATAACTTTAAATTAAGCCAATATATACTTTTACTAGTAAATATTAAAATAGAAATTCTGGTAAATGATTGACGATCACATCAGTACAATAATTTCAGCACAAGAGGTCGCTGTTTCACACAATGTGACTCGATCTTCACACGTTAGAAGTGAAAGTTTTTTTCTTTCACGTTTTTCCATCATTAAAAGTAAAATGCTTCGTGCATCAGTCATGCATCCACTTTCTTTCTTTTCATGGGTGAGTTGATGATATTTTATCCAGCATGAAGGACAAACTGCAGCTATTTATATCCTGGATCATTATGCAGAGTTTCTGTGGGAAATCACTTCAGCTTTTTTAACAGCTCATTTCAGTTTTTGTTCCTCTTTGCAAACACTCGTTTTGATGAATGTTGATAAATAACCACCTTTTTCTGGCTGTTACGCTCCGTGTTTCAGTTTAAGAACTTGCTACTGTTTAATTTGGTAAGTTTCTGACCAAAATCAGAAATATTTTCATCTGAGTCACGTTGAGATTTTTGGCTTCATTTCCACCAGCTGCAGCATTGAACAATGAAAACTTCCTACAAATTATTTAATTTGCTCCTGAAGCTGATTTCCATCATATTGTTTCCAGGTAAGACAGCTGTGTTCAAATTTTACTATTTCTGATGTGAAAAGTTGATTAATGGAGATTTATTCAATGTGTATTACTCTCATTTCACAATAAAACATGTAATGACATTATTTAAATTATTATATGAATATATAAATTATTTTATATATATATATATAATTAGTTAAAGGTATTTTATGTTTCTGCACATTTTCCCTTGTATCATACAATAAATACATGTTGGTTTAATTATAATACTGTGCATGCTGCATGTGTTTTGGAGAATTTAGAAGCTAAGACAAATTACATAACAGAATACTGACCTGAGAATGTAAATCAGATTTGTTTTCTTTTCATTTTTCTTTTTCTTGTCAACATTTATTTTTCACAGTTTTAGCAGCACAGAAAGTTGAAGTACCATCTGAAGTGACGGGATACCTCGACAATGAAGTCACACTGCCGTGCAACTTCATCCATGGACCAGGAAAAGATGATAAAGTGACTCAGATTCAGTGGAATTTCAAGTCACCAAAAGAAAATGAATACAACAACATTGCTGTCTTTAGCAGTGAGCATGGACTAACTATTCATAATTCTGCTCTGAAAAATAGAGTGATATTTACGAATCAGTCACTAATAATTAAAGATGTGAACAAGACGGATGAAGGATCCTACACTTGTACAATGAACACCTTTCCTAATGGTGTATTTACAGGAATCATCAAACTCATTGTTAAAGGTGAGTAATTAAATCATTTTTATGAAGTATAGTCAGACGTCTAAACATCGTTTTACAATGATTATGATCATGAGCAAAATCCTCAGTCTGATAAAACCTTTTCTTGGCTGTGGCTCAGTGGGTAGAGCGGTCGTCTTCCATTCGTAAGGTTGGCGGATTGATCCCGGCTTCCACCACCACATGTCGAAGTGTCCTTGGGCAAGACACTGAACCCCACGTTGCCCCCCGATTTGCACATCTGGTTGAGTGAATGTTAGCCCCTCCCTTCTCCCCTCGATTTACATATCGGGTTGTGTGAATGGGTAAATGTAAAACTTGTAGTGTTAAAGCGCTTTGAGTGGTCTGAATGACTAGAAAAGCGCTTTACAAATACAGGACATTTACCATTTACATTTTCTTCACATTCACAGTTTTGTTTTTTTTATTTAACCTTTATTTAACCAGGAATAAAATCCTGTTGAGATTAAAAACCTCTCTTACAAGGGAGTCCTGGCCAAGGGGCAGCAAAGGAGTTACAAAAATCAAATTACATACACTTCATGAAAAACAACTACACTCCAAAGTCAAAAACTCAAATACTCTCAATCTGGATTTAAAAGCGTTCAATGAAATAAATTCAGTTAACTTCCTGTCTTTCTGAAGCATGTTCCATGTGGAAGGAGAAGAGTAAACAAAAGCGCTTTTTCCCAGTTCTGTACGCGCAAATGGCACAGAAAGCAACAAATGGTCATTTGAACGCAAGCAGTAAGAGCCAGAACTCCTCCGTGTGATTAAAGTACAGATATAGGAGGGCAATATACCAAGCATAGCCTTGTAAATAAAGGTGTACCAGTGACCCAACCTCCTAGAAGACAAGGAAGGCCAACCCACTCTAGAGTACAATTTACAGTATTGAAACTTAAAGTTGGATTGATATTTTAAACTTTACTTTAAAGATTATTCTGGACTGACATAGTGTATATGATAAAACACCAGTAGAAATGTGTGACTGTAAGAATATTTTAAGAAAGTGATCCGGTTCTCTGTGCCTTTACAGTATATGATAAAAGTTGTAGCGACAAAAATTCAATCTCAAATGAATTAGGTGAGGGAATTTTATAAAAAAGATGTTTACTATAGAAATCATGCATGATTGAGAGCAGTCAGTCAAATGCTGAAGCATAAGAATGAGGCTCTGCCATTCAAGGCAGATCAGAGCTGTTTTATAGCATTGATACGGAGAGATATCTAGATGTCATCAGAACTCTGAATGTCCAAGCTATGAGCTGCAAATCCTGTCTGGGCACAGGATGTTAGGTCATTGTGACATGTACAGATGACAGGAAGTAACCAGAATCTCCTCCACAAAGTTCAGTTAAAAAAACTAAAAAACATGAAGATTTTTGTTGTGTATTTCTTCTTCTTTGTTTTGTCTTGATAAGGTCTTTGAATTCTATCAATTTGCTAATCAGATCAAATGTTTAGTGTCAAAGCATGAACTTATCGTAAAATAATTTCATGTTAATTCTTTGAGAGTTGTAACAACTACCAGAATAATTGAGTTAGGATTTGTTTTTTGCAGAAAAGAAGCCAGAGGAGGATCATACAGAGTTATCAGCTGAGATGGTTGCTGCAGTCGTCACTGCTTCCATACTGCTGTTAATGATCATGGCAACTGTAGCTTACTTCATCTTCATCAAAAGGTCTGTGTGTTCTCATGTCATAGGGTTTGGAATTTACTTTAACGTGGAGCATCTTATAGATCAAACATCTAATTTCTTATCTGAAACTCTTGATTCTTTTCTTTTCCAAGTGTAGAAATCTCATAATATTTTGGGTTTTCTCATGTAGGAGCCAGTCTGCCAGAAGACTTCAGGTCCTTATAGGTAAGAACAAAGAAACAAGTCTGTTCTCACTCTATTTTAAACAACATGAGAGAGATTCAGAGTTTCAGTTTGTTTTGGTTCCTCTAAATAAAGCTTTCATGTTTTTCAGACACATCTGGTCACGTGCCAAGTGTAACCAGACCGTCTTTTATTGTTAAAGAACAGGTGAGTTTATGGTTGAGTTAAAGGTGCAATATGGAACATGAACACCACAACAACATTTGGTGTGTAAATTCCACAGCCACAACAACAGAACAAGGCTCCAGCCATTGGGGTGCCAGGTTTGCGTGCGACCCCCGCGTCCACGCTGATGCCATGAAAATTCCTCACCCAAACCCATTCAGGCCCCCGTTCCTCAGGCTTCCCGGGGCTCCAAAGCAAATGATATTTGAAGTAAAATATAATAAATTATTTATTCTGACGGGCACAACGCTGGCATTTTGTTTACATCTATCAGCCAGTAGTGGGCACCATTGTGGGTTGCCTATACAGTTAATACAGTAATAGCAAGGCTGGTACTGTGGAGCACTTGATGGTCGAGCAGCTGCTTCGGAGCCCCGGGGATCTTGTTGTCCTTCTCGAGGGAGGAGCAACCGCAGAGGATCGGAGGCCCAAGTGGGTTTGGCTGAGAAATTTTCGTGGCATCAGAGTGCACGCGGTGGTAGCAAACCTGGCACCCCAATGGCTCGAGGCGTTGTTTGTTGTTGGTTGCGGCATCTGAGCACCGGATGTTGTTGTGATGTTCGTGTTCCATATTTCACCTTTAAGAAAAACAAATGATGAACCAATTTCTCATATTCTGGTTTACAGGAAGTGCTGTACTCTGACATCAAGCTGAAACGATCCAAAGATTCTGAACCGCCATCAGATGAAAAGTTCATAGTGCAAGTTGATGATGTCACATACTCCGAGGTCAAAATTTTACATCAGCATCCCAAATGAGACAAACTGTATGTTCTTCTTGGATTCAGATCATCACTTTTACATCACCTTTCATGTATGCAAAACACATAAACTGATTATAATCACTTCTCAGTAGCTGATGTGCGCACTGCACAGTCATATTTGAGCTTAATTGATAAAATCAGCGCGTCAGCATGTAAGGTGTGGTTACAGCTTGCAAATATGCTAAAAGAGACATTCAGTTACAGGAATGATAAGACATGTAAGAAGAAGAATGTAACATGTCACACGTAACATCTTTACCTGATGGTGTTGCAAGTGAACAAACTCAGGTGATAACAGTGTAAGACTTGTATCAGACGTTAAATCAATCAATAATAATTATTACATTTAGGTTTGGTTTTAAGCTAAGTTCTCACAATAAGAGAAAATAGTTGATTCAGGTTGTTTCCTCCAGATAATTTAAATGTTTTACTCTCAGGGTTTTAGTTTTTGAAGCATCTGCACAGAATATTCACACTAACAGTTGAGATATTATCAACCAACATGGAGTTCACACCCTAAAGTGACACACGGCGAAACAAAAGCGTTCAACACTTAAAGTCACTGCTGCATCTGGTGCTGTTTGATTTAGTGGATCAGTTTCAAGTATCACAGCGGGTGAAGGTGTGACAGACACATCCACAGTCAGCAGCCCTCTGTTCTCTTTCAGACCATCAGACAACGTACTTACAACGATGATTATGAATGCTAAAAACCAGTAAGTGTCACATGACATGCCTCGTTTACAATAAATTTTGTCATGCAAATGAGTGACAAGAAAATTCTCTAAATGTTCCTCATTTGTTAACCATTAAAGGAGGAAGATGGCAAAAAAAACATAAAAAAGAAGAAACTTGCTCAGTCAATAGAGAAATGACTGGGTTTTATAAAAGCCTTTATGACATTTAAGTATTTGTAAATATTTGCAGCCACAAAAATTTTCCATTTTGACTTTACGGTAACACTGTTGTATAAGTTTGCATGTTCTCCCTGTGCTTGCATGAGTTTTATCTAGAGACTCTGGCTTCCTCCCACAGACCAAAAATATGAATGATAGATTAGCTGGTAACACTAGATTTTCCTTAGCTGTGTGTGTGCATGGATGTGTGTGTGTGGTAATGTTAACTGTCTGTATGTGCCCCTGTGCTGGACTGGCTACCTGCCAGGTGTAACCCCACCTCTCAACCAATGACCACTGGAGATAGACACCAGCTCCCTGCAACCCTGAACAGGAACAAGCAGGTTAAAAAAATGGCTGACTGAAGTTTTAACTACAGAAATGTCCTGTTTTAGTAATAGGTACAATATTTTCTTATGTAACATTCTCTCAGTTTTAACTTGTGAAAATCATTTCTCAGTGTTACGTAACAAAACCTGTCTGCAGGTGCTGCTCGCTCACAGAGCCTTGTGTTAAAGAAGGTGACAAACTATGGTTTGCAGGGCTGCAGTGGTTGTCATGTTTAGTGATTGTACACGCTAACAGACTCCATCTCCAGCAACAAACATTCAGCGTTTCGTGACAGTTTCATCTCTGTGGGTGTGAGATATTGAACATGAGCCAACAGACGTGTGTGAAGTCCTCTGTGATGTTAGAGAATAAAATCTGTCCTCCATCATGTCAAATGTCAATTCATGCTCTTGTTTTTTGTGATGTATTTTTTATTTTATTATATTTATAATAATTTAGTTTTTAGGAATAGAAACAAAACCTTTAGTGTACAATTCTACAAACTGCATTTGTTAAAATATATTTTTATCTTTTCTTGTGGATTAAACTTGCACACTGTGAAAGATTGTAACAATCTTTTAGTGTCTCGATCGTTTCTCTCATAAACAGTTACTTTGTGACAGGAAATAGACGGAGAGGATAAGATAAATAGTCTTAATGGAATTCACTGTAAAAGTCTTTTGCTTGTCAAATTACTCAGATACAAGTAGGAAAAACTGAGCAGCATTTTCATTCAAAGTAATAGTAACTAATCGGAGAATGAGTCACAGGAACACGTTTATGAGATAAAGATCACCAACTTTCATGACAAACAAGAGCAAATATGGGAGAAATGATGTAAAGGAAAAAAATATGTTTTCTTGGATTAAATCAGGTTGTTTGATTCCATTTTTTCATTCTAAGGCCTCTTTGTCTTTTTACAAATTTGAAAGTTTTTCAAAGACTTTTGTTCAACCAACCACCTCTGAAATTTGGTCACCAAACCAGAGTGGTTTCTATTTGTGGGTCTGTTGTACATGTCTCTATATTTAATATGAAGACAAAAACAAAAGCACTTCCTGCTGATAAACTTGTGAACATTCATTTAAAAAAGACTTGCACATTGCAAGACTTTACTCGGAGCTCATTCAAGCACTCAGCTCTTCATCAGAAGGAAACATCTCTTTGATGTATTAGATGAGCACTGAGTGTAGTTCTACTGTGTTTACGTATGTGTTTTATTTTATTGTGAAGAACCCATTCTGAGGCTCAGATATATTTAGTCTCTCAATGAATGTACATTTAAATATATCAGTTTAAACCATGTTTATCTATCATGTGATTCATGTCTGAAAAAACAGAAAGAAAGTTTTATTAAAGAAAAAAGTCATTTCCATTGAATGGCATTTCCACTGAAATTGTTCTGAGAAATCATCAGGAAATGAACTTCTATAACGGAGCATTTAAGAAGCTCCACCCTGATGAAAGTGATGTTAGAACATCCTGAGAGTAAAACTGACTTACTACATAATTAGTTTTACAACAGATGTGTGTTGGATCCTTTTTATATAGATGTACTTTCAGATGAGTTTGTTTTTGACTAACAGTAATTTGAACATACAAGAACTGAAGCCTGAACAAATGAGCTTCTGTTCCTCTTTGTCAAACAGCTGTGAAAAGCAGAACTTCATATTTTGTAATAACTTATGTGGTTCTACATTTTACAGGTTTCAGTGTGTTTGTCAAGACTGCTGCAACTTTGATCAGGTCAGAAAGAGATTGATGATCAGCTAATCAATCAGTTTGACAGTTAGACTTCCACATGAGTTAAAAAGTGATTTGTGTTTTGCACAAATTGTTGCAGCTGTAGGCTTTAGCAGAATTACTCATTAAGATTCTACTGAAAATATTACATTTAATGGGACAGAGTAAAATTTGTGTAAACATACTGAACTAACTATTTCAAATGTTTCATGTTATAATATGTAAATCTTCCAAAATGACAACATGATAGTGATGGAGGTAAATCTGGAAGTGATGTTTATTACATTAAAAGCAAACTCACTCCAAAACAGACTTACAGAACACCCATACTATAAGGAAGACAACATTTTCTTTGTTTAATAAATAACTCAAAAAATGCAGAACGTGAATTAACCAATAATAAAACCATTCAAACAAGACTCTGTCGATAACTGCTATCCTGCAGGTTTTAGACGTTCCTCTGCTTCAACACACCTGGTTTGGATGAGCATGTCATTAAAGGGGTCGGAACCTGTTACTACCATGGAAACCCATGTTCTATAATAGTTGTACAGGCCATAAAAAATAGTGAAAAAAAAATAGTAAAAGCCCCTTTTCTGACCCTTTTTTATAAACACAAGAGAATACATGTGATATTTTGGCTGTAGTAGAAGGTCATTATAATAATGCAAATCTGGGGTGCGTTGATTGGCGGCAGGAGGGGGGGTGGGGGGTTGACACCGTAGTCTCGGGGTATTTCCACTACGGCCTTACTGAAATGTTGAAGATTAGGAATGATTTAATTATGCAACAACACAACACACAAAACAACCTTATTAAAAGCACCTATTTGGTTTAGTTTTATCTGTTATGTTACTTGTGTCTCTTTATTTTCATAATTCATCCACATGGGGTCGCTGTTTTTCCAGTTGTTTGCAGAACCACAAACCTTTAATGTCACTTGATTGTGATGATTTTTAAATGACTGAGAGAAAATATTTAATAATAATGTTCAAATGGAAAGTTTGTCAAGCTTTAAAAACTCACAGAACTTTTAGAGGATTTAATAATTTCATTTGGCTTTTGGATGAACAGGTATGTGTGCAGGTGAAGGTATTTTACCCCCCGAACCCCTGAGTGGGCTCTGAGTGGTGCTGTAGCAGGCACCGTGACGTTCTCCACCAACCTTAACCCCCCAGAAAATCCTTTTCTGTCTGTAAGCTGGAACTTTAAAGTGTGAACATCATCACATCCACAAGCGTCAACATCACTCAGCCTGGATACGCCAACAGGATCTCCTTAGATTGAGCCACATGACCCCCTGAGCTCAGAAACCTGGTGCTGGGGGACATCGGGGAGTACACAGTCACCATCATACCTGATGGAGGGCAGCAGAAACCAGGGAAGATCATACTCAATGTGTACAGTAGGTGTTTTGTTGAGAGTGTGCAACAACAAAAAAGAAAAAGAAAAACGGTACTTCAAAATAAAACACCATAAGAATTTGTAATCATACTTAAATTATACAACAATGTAATGTTACAACATTAATGTATTAATGTTTGTAAAAAAAAATGTTTGTTTATAACAACCATAGTTTTTAATCATATGAACTAGTCTGTTTTAGAGATAATAAGCTGAACGCAGCATCCTGCACTGCCCCCTGCTGGCTTCTTTTCTCAGATTAACTATGATAATTTTAATTTACAACAAATGAAAAGTCAACTATAATGTGCTTCTCATGAATCACTTTGATTGAGCAGACGTACGTAACAAACCTGAAATAAAGTGTAAACTCTGATATGAATACAAAATATCATCTGCATCAAATGTAACTGTGTACAACACTTTTTTGTGAGAAAATGTTATGAACATGTTGTCATAAAATCACTCATATTGTGTAACAGGTTCATAAATATTTAATTTATATTGAAAATTCTAATCCATTGAATCGAAAATCACAAACCTTTCACACACTGTCCAATTTTAAATCACACGTGACCTTTGAAGTCACAGTCCGACCAAAGATGCCTCACATTTCCTGTGTAAACATGAAGTTCTTCTTCTCCTCAGAATCAGAGTTAAAATACTCACAGCTTCTGTATGTAAAAAATAACTTTTGTAAAACTACAAATATAATCCGCAAAAGGTCTTTTTTTTTTTCTCTGAGCCGTAGGAGGAACAAAGAAAAAATGTGCACATCATTGTTCAAGTGTTTGTGAAGCAATACTGTGTTCAGATATTCTCATCTAAAAAGCTGAAGTTTTCAGTGTTTCTTTATATTCTGCGAGTGTTTCATCTCACAACAGACTGTCAGAACATGTAAGCAAAAATACATTTTTAGCTTTTTCTTCTCCTGTGTTTTTAATTTGAGTTAGTTTGTTTTTCTATTTATTAAAGCAGTACAATTTTTTTTTTTAAAACTTTAAGCTACAGTTTTGAAACTTGTCTAAGTGGATACTCACCGAAAAACATGTTCAGCTTCATATTAGACATCACTCTGTGCACCTCCGATGGCTTAAAATACACTAAATAACTTTAATTTGGGTTGCAGCAGGAAGTGGTGTTCTGGTGATTTATGCTGCCCTGTCGAAAAATACCACCATAGTACAAAATGACACCTTATTTCATAATGAAATGTCATTCAAAGTTTATACAGTATTTTTGTTTATGGTGAGTGTTTATATGGTCCTTCTCTGATATTTTCTATATAAAAGCCCTCTGGGTCCTTATCGGCCATTGTTGGGTCCTTCTCCTCTGGATGTGTCCAAACATTTGCCTGTCGCCCTGACAATGCAAAGAAAATAAAAATAACATCATATTTAGTGTTCCTGTCCTGGGAGGATTTATTTGAAAGGTAAAATGTATTTCTGGAAAAATATATAAACAAAAATTAATGATAAATCTGTTTATTGAAGTTAAGACTGTAGAACGGCACATGGGCAGAAGGAATCGGTAGCACATCTTAACAGGTCGCATATTACTACAGAACACCTGTTCCATCAATGGTCGTTTGAGACGCAGCTGTGGAAAAGTTATTTAGTACTGCTTTATAGTCGCTCTTTTCACACAGGATACATTAATGTAAAACTTCAATACTTTTACTGTAAGTAAAACATCTGTTTCATATTGAGATTTTATATCCCTCAGATTGGGATTCACCTTTCCAGTTGAAAAACCATTACAAAGACATCACAAGGTGAATGTTTGAATATTTTTTTAATCAAAAAGAACTTTGTGTGTCTATAGACTTGAACAACAGGGTGAACATTATTTCAGCCCAACACCTCCCATCATCAACCCTCACCCACAAACACACAACAGAGCCTCAGGCTCCTCAATAGGAATAATAACAATTTATTCATAATATTCATCACTTTAATAATCCATTTAGCACTAGAATAGAAATATGCAAAAAAATACCAAAGAAAATAACATAAAAATAAAGAAATGTTTTTGTTTGTTTGGTGGAGTGGCGGCTCAGACACCTTGTTTTATTGGTTTTGTGACCCTCCCTTGCCTTTTGGTTACATACCCACCTTGTCTTTCTTTTTGTTGTTGTTTTCACATAATGGATTACATCTCTTAAATTCTTTTATGTGATGGTTTAAAGCTGTCAGTTACTACTCGAATGTCCACACAGTTCCCATGAAACAAAGAAGGAACTAAAGCAAGTCAAACTTCAAAAGGTTAAGAACAACCAGTGGGTATTTAGACTTCTGAGAACAAAGAAATCAGAGAATAAGATGAGTGTGTATTTGTTTGGGTGCGTTTGTATCCTGTGACTTGTAGGAAAGGTTTAGCTCACGTTGCCTCGTCAGCATTCTGAACACAAAAGCAGAAGTAAACAAAGATAAAGACAGAAGCATCGCATCCTGCTGACAGGAATCATTCAGAGGAAAAGCAGAGAGCGTGCAAACAATGTTATCAGTCATTATCTCCAACACAAAGGTGTCACTGCAAAATGCATCATTTTATACTGCACCACAATGCTAGCACAAACAACAATGCTGCAGATTTGTAAAAAAAAAAAAAAAAAAAAAAAAAAAA
>SSNP01000033.1:2041359-2231827 GCA_006937955.1 Pachypanchax playfairii
TAAAAAAAAAAAAAAAAAAAAAAAAAAAGAATGGAGGTTTTTGCAAATTAACTCAGTGAGAAACTAGTGAAGGATATTTTCTTTGTTTAAGCGCTTTTGTTGTTCAAGCAGATCTGAGATGAAAATTGGATGCTTCCAGATCTTCTGGGCTCTTGACTTGTCAGTGATGATAGCTTTATGCTCATGTTTACTTTGGAAGGCTGTCTTTCAAAACAAGAGGGAATATTGATGTTTCCAGGCAGAGCAGGAAAACAACAGCTTCCAAGAACTGAGAGTAAACAGCATTAAGTTTATACCATCTACTGTCGGGATCTGCAGTCAGAAATAAAACAGAAGCATTATGGGAATCAGGTCATATTTTCCATTGAAACTGCTGCGTCATTGTTATCAGGATGACTTTCATAAGCCCTGTGAATGTTAACTACATGGATTAGATCTCTTCAAGTTAGGTAAACACTGATTCATTCATTTTGGGCTGAATAAACATCAGTTTTATAACCCTTATATTATAACCTGCTGAAAAAATACTAATAGAAAACCTAAAATTGAAGTGATGCCATGTGATAGAAGGACACACATCTTTGCAATAATTTTTATATGAAAAGAAGAAATATGACTAGATAGTTTTATTGCGTTTATGTTTGACGCAGCAAATTAAACTCATGAGAAAAATTCACCGGGGAAAACTAGTTTGAGACCAGAGAACTAAAACAGGTTTGAAATAATCTCCAACTGCACAACAAATTAACAACCAAAATCTTATTTTAAGTCTACTCCTCCTCAATCTGTGGAGTTACAACCACATGGGAATAAAAACAGATTAATACCAAATAAAAATGAGCAATTTTCCAGATTTAGAGCAAAATATTTGCTGCAGTGAAAACTGAAATGGGATTGTGTAAAAGATCAGCTGGGAAAGTGAAAAGAAACATTAATACACTAATCAAAATTTTAAGAGGCATATCTTTAAAAGTGTAAATTATTTTCTTTGACATTAATAAAATATTTTTTAAAGAATGAAATGAAATGAAATAATTTCTCCAACATTGTGTTAAAGAGCCGTTTAGTAAACGACACTTTAGATTAAGATTATAAACAAAAAAAAATGCAAAAAATCTAAATAAAAATCTTTTTCACAATCCAGACTTTTGCTTATTAAAACAACTTGAAATTGTTTACAATTAACCAGAACAAAAGGTTGTTTTTTTTAAATCATTCAGAACCAGGAAGTTAGATCTGTTTTATGTTTCAGTTTCTGTCAGGAAAACCAAAACAAAGAGAACACAGAACCACTAATAACCCACAAACCAAAGTTTCTGTTCTTCCAGTAAACTGATGGGTCAGTGGATCTATTTTCATCTGTTTTTAATCAAAATATCATCATCTATCTGTCAGAGTATCAGCCATATTTAACATTACACTGTTTTATTTAAGAGCTGAACACATCTGTGGTTTCTTAAAACTTAAAATTAACTTTAGTGTCACAGATTTGGCAGGTACCTGGTGTCTGATATGCATTCAACTAAATTATCCTTCAAGTTTACAGAAAGCAGATTTCCATTCAACTCACACATTAAACTGCACTAAAATGAAAAATAACAGCTGCCCAAACTCTTCGTGTTTGGCATGAAAGTTATCAAGGCAACATTAAAACAGCTGCGTGCAGCAGCGTCAAGCAGATGTTACTGAAATGGAAGCAATGGTGCAATAATGGAATCTTATTTTAGGCACAAATAATCTGCTGGTTTGAAAAAGAGGGTGTTAATATTAAACCGATTTAAATTGGTGTGTCAAGTAAAAATGAGACGTGCCTCCGGATTCAGCTGCAAATCTGGAAAATATCATTTGTCTTTTTTCTACAACAAATTGCAAGTGCAAATTTGGCCAAACATCATTGTACACTTTGATAAATCATTAGCAATGACCCGCACGTGTTCTGATTTAGAGAAAAAAGGTTAAAAACATGAAAAATCCACTTGCGTATTGACTTTTAAGAACTCTACTGATTTATGAATCAACCACAGCATTAAAACCCGACAGATGCAGTAAATAACATTGATCGTCTCATTACAGTGGAGGATCTGCTGGGAAATGGGATGTTCTGGTAGGAATCACAATGTTACTTTGACACAAACAACCCAATTAAACTGAGAACTATTCCAGAGAGTTTTCATCATGTCCAGATCCAAATCTGATCAATTCTCTGTATAATAGAGAATCCAGAAAACCCATAAAACCAAGAGGATCATTTAAACAAAATTAGCCAGGTGACTTTAATATCGTGGCATATTTTTTTTAAGTCTGTTGGAACATCATATTAAGATTGACCAGATTCTTATTATACCCTGAATGAAACCAAATTATTTCTTCTGCATCTATTCATCAGCACGTTCCTCTGAGTTCCTCCTCCTCCTCCTAAATGAGTCCCCAGCCACAGAGGAGAGTAATTAGGCGATCAAAAGCTTGAAACAGTATCGACAAGACTGAGTTGAGTCTATCGCGCTGGCAGGAGTTACCGCTGCGGAAGGCCAAGTCAGTCTGTTGAACACCGAGCAGTGAAGCGGGTGCAGCTAACGCCTGCTGGCGCATTAACAAGCCCCTTAAAAGATGCCCAGAATTAACAGATCTAATGACGGTTGAAGTTCAGGGACAGATTTCTCATTCAGATTCAGGTTTTACTCTGGTTCTTTCCACCTTTTCTTCCTTTTTGTTCCTCTCTATCTTACTCCCTCGCTGAATCTATTTTATCTATACTGTGAGAACAAAGGTTGAAAAAAGTTAAAGCTTGGTGAGTGTTACTCGGGATAACGAGGGACATTCATTTTATATTTCAAAGCTTCTTTGTTGCTCCGTCGTCCTTTTTTGTAGCTGTCTGATTATTTTGTAGAAGGGCTTTTTTTGCTGGATTGAAACTCCCCACTGAACTATTAGAGACAGACTTATGAGACGCATAGAATTTAAACACACACAGTTTAAAGAAAAGAAGGCCGATACTTTTCAAATTCTGCTATTTTCACTCTGATGCCTTGAAGTGTTTTTTTTTTTAACAAACTTCTAACCAAAAGGCAGCTTTAGGGAGGGACACAAAACGTAAACAAAATTAACTGCTGTCAAGTTTCTTAATTTGTTATAATCCACCAAAGTGTTACACATAGTCTGCATTGATTCCCACTTAGAACAATTGTAACAAAACAAAGACAATAAAAGAAAAAAAAAACAACAGGAAATAGTTCTCTGGAAGTCTTGGAGTTGCTGTTTTTGAACACAGTACGTCCTCCAGCTAGTTTAACCAAAGAGCTGGTTGAATTTCAGCAAAGTTTCTGCAAACCAGGACATCAAGTCTGAAAGTGACGAGGAGGAGAGTAAAGGAACCATCCTTCAGTCCAGTTCAGTTCCTCTGAGTGTAAACTGAACCGATCTTCTGATCTGAGAACAGTTTGACTCGTTTTACAGTCAGTTTTGTTTCTTTTACTTTTATAGTTATCACATTCATTCTCATTTTTAAATCATCTATTTCCTTCCTTCTCGACATCATAACACACTTTATTTAAGTGTCCTACACAAGCCGCAGCCTGGCTGCATCCCCTCGACCCCCTCCACCCAGACGATTCAGTTCTGGTCTCCCAGCAGGTCTGTGTTGTTGCTGCTCTGTGGAGGAATAACGGGTCGAGGGGAATGAGCTGGGGGGCTGTTGTGTAGTCGTCTCGGGCTGGATCCGCCTCCACCCTCACTGTCTGTGTTAGATGAGGATGGGGGAGGGGGTGGAGGTAGCCTGGGCAGGGGGGCAGAGGAAGGTGGGATTCTTGTTGAAGCGGATCCTATACTGCTGCCTGATCTCAGGCTCTGGATCCTTCTGCACTCCTGACAGATCCTCACATGGGCGCAGCTGCGGGCGGGCAGCATCACCGGGGTGGGGGCAGGGGGAGGTGGGGTGGTGTTGGCACCCAGTGGATCATCTAGGATCCGTTGGGGCCCAGGGCCCAGATCCGGCAGTCCTGCCCCTCCTGCTCCACCAGTTAGAGGACCAGCTCCGCTGTACAGCTTGCCATTGCTAAGCCGCATCTCCCGGACCAGGCGTAAGGGCCGAGGGGCCCCGAGAGCTATACGGGTTGGGTGGCGTAAGGCTGCTGAACTGCTCAGGGGCCGACGGCGGCGCATACGAGAGCTCTTTCTACAGGAGACGGCGTTTCGGAACTCTGTGATCATCTCTTGACAAACAGACACCTAGAGGAGCAAAAGGAAGGAGGAGGGAAGAAGGAAAGGAGGGGAGGAAAAAGGAAGGAGGCAAGGGGAGGTGCCACAAACACAAAATAGGCGGGCGGCACAACAAGACAGTACATAAATAAGGCAGAGGGAAACAATAACATTCATAGGATATGCAAAAGCTCAAAAATAAGAAGGCAGCGCCGAAGCAAGAAAACAAACACAGTGTTAAACAAAAAGTTCCAAGAGAACCGAAGGCACAGATTAACAAATGGAGAGATGGTTAAAACGAAGAGATGATGGGAAAGATGAGGAGACGGATAGAGATGGGAGAGTATTTAAGGAGTAGAGAGAGTTATTACAATCTAAACACACAGAACACCAAAATGTTTTTTAGTTAATGGACACTTCAATATGGCACTATGAACAAAACAGGCAGGCCTGCAAACTCTGATGCACATTTACTAAAGCACTCGCACACAAACACACACGCTTCAATCCCACAAACCTCTTTCATCCTTCCCACTGCATGACTACTGTTATTTGAACACATGACGAAAACAATGCATCAACATATGCAGCTACAGACGATCACTTTCATCAGAAGTACGATAAAAGGTCATGTGCTCACATAAACAGAAACAGTACTCGTTCTTGGAGAACAGACACTGATGGCCGAATGACAGGAAGTGTGTGTTTTAGGAAAATAGAGGAAGACGCACAGTGAGATGGGTGAGAAGTAATCCAGCAATGGAAACGAAGAATACCAGCGTACATGTGAGGCATGTAAAAGAAGATACATCATGACATTTAATGCCAGGGGAAAAAAAAGATCACTTTACTACTGCATTCAAGCAAATATTGGCATTTCTCAATATTGCTTATCTGATCGAATACTTTTAGCTCACAAACGCTTGGTGTCACTTTGTAAAAACACCAAACACTTAAAGGTCACAGTGACGTCAAAACAGGCAGAGCATGCAGTAAATTCCTCTACAGTATTAGTTCTGCAAATGTCATTTTAGCCACATTTTTTGAACATTCATCTCATCACATGTGCACATAAAACACAGCACATCAAATGTTAACACACACAAACATGTACGAATTGAGGCAGAAGCTGAAAAAAGAAATCAACACACCTTTACACACAAACACACACACACACGGAAAACATAATCAAAAGGGCTGGCGGGATGCCATGAGAACCTACTGGGGTGTGTCTGTGGGGTCGGCGAGGGCAGGTATGGGGGCATACCTCATCAGTCTCTGCCGAGCGGCGAGTCGACCACACAAACTCCATGATAGCCACAAACACGGCAATGATGAGGCCACAGATCAGCACCACGAAAATGCCCCCAATGTTTTCCATGCCCAGACCTAATGCAGGTCAAAGGAGGCAACCATTGAGGAGAAAAGCTCGTTAGCATCAAAGCAATTTGACAGTAAAAGTTTCAAAATCCTGATTTACATGTTTTAGCTATTTCAATGTCTGGATTTTCTTTTGGAGTCTGGGTCCTGTGTTTATTAATGAGAAGAGGGTTCTCTGAGAGAAATCAAGCGGAGGCTTTGACTGAAGATGGACAACATGTCTACTTCTGCTGTACAAAAATAAGTTAAGCTAAAAATCCTGAATACTCAACTGCAGACAATATGGGTTTTTTTATGAGCATCAAATAACTAATTACAACTAAATATATAAAAATATAAATATATGAACAACCAGCATTGTGGTAAGAACCACATAAAGTAACAATATTGAACATCTGGGGAAATTTCTTTGAGCTGTATTTTAATTTTTAAGAAGGGGCTGGACTTAAAGGTGCAATATGGAAGAATTCAACCTTGTCATCAAATCTGAGTCCTGCAGTTCATGTAGAAAACAAAACCGTCTGCTCTCAGCCACTCTCCCCTTCCCTGATTTTTCTGTTGGGTTGCCAGTTCCAGTGTTGAGCCTCGTTTTATTTCTCGTGTTTGTTCAATGCCGTGGTTTCTTAAATTTACTACAAGTTACCTCAGGGCTGCTTCTTTTACTCTTTTCTACTGGTTGTTGTGGAATTGCAGCTACTTGTGTTGAAGACTTGGCAACCTTTTAACCAGGAAGTCTGGACGCGGAATAGCTATTGTAAACAATGATTCATGGAACAGTGTTTTTAAAATGACAATAACTAGCAACCACCCAGCCGGCTGAGATTGAAATCTGCTTATAAAATAACTTTACTTTCAACATCGGTGGGACATTAAACTGTTGTGGGATTATTTCACTGTAAAATTGTCACATATTGTAAAACTTATACTTCTACCAGCCACTAGAGGGAGTTTGTTTTGTTATTGCTTAAATTTCCAATAGTGTAGTTTATTCTAGATATATGAACAGGTTTCAAGTTTCAGTAAGGTTTTCGTCACATCTTTATTAGCCAAAAGGTAACTGATGAAAGGATGCTGAGCGATTTCTGGCTAATGATGTTAATGATGTCAAAATGTTTTCCTTACTCTGTTTCGATGTAGCACAACAGGCCAAATAATATCAAAATAATTGCTCCACTATTGCTATATCTTGTACAATGTGCATGATTATAAAAAGCCCCACAAAACTCTATTCAAAACAAGTTATTTTAATGTCAGTCAGCCAAAGCTTAAAGTCCTATAACATTTATATGATAGATATTTATTGCTGAGGTTTGCCAAAGGATCAAAGGCCCTTCCTAATATTTGAAATAAAATCTAGAGATATGGACACAAAGTCTCATATGAAGTATTTTATAACCAAAATGGTTGCTATTTTCGAATTCATAAATAAAACATAAACCCAGAGGCCATTTTTATGATTATCTGTCTTTAATACTTTGAGCCGACATGGATATTAAATCTGCATGTATAAAGAGACAGTTTCTTCAATAAAATTCAGATTACACACTACCTGCCTGTATAAATTTGGGAAACTAGATTGTCCTATCGTCCCTTCACCGGAACATTAGGTTAGCTATTAGCTGCACTGTAGCAGAAAGTGAGGAAGTTGTTATCGGGGACATTAGAGATGACAAGAAGAAGGGAAAGGCAGTTTCGTTTAACTCACCCTTGGCACGATGGTCCTCTTCTTTGGGACATTGGCCTCCTTCCCACCACCTCCTTTTCAGTATCTCCAACCTGTTATTCTCATGCAGCTGGAGGATGGCCAGACTGATCTCTTCTCTAAACGGAGAGCCTGGCAGATGATAA
This sequence comes from Pachypanchax playfairii, assembly GCA_006937955.1. Classification (NCBI taxonomy): domain Eukaryota; kingdom Metazoa; phylum Chordata; class Actinopteri; order Cyprinodontiformes; family Aplocheilidae; genus Pachypanchax; species Pachypanchax playfairii. The sequence goes on from SSNP01000033.1 coordinate 2,048,782, forward strand.
GAAAACAGTAACAGAGATGATGGGTGTCAAGGTGCAACAAAAGAGAGGGGCTGTTTCAGGCAACCAGAGTCAGGAGTCAACTGTAGAGAAAAAGAGGAAGGATTGCTGTATCCAGCTTTGAAGTGGATACGAGTGATCTTGTGGTGAGTTGAAAAAGGAGATTAGTGAGATAAACAATGAGATTACAAGCACAGAGACCGAGACGGTGGTGCAGCTGTTGCTCAAAGAGAAGTCTAAATATGTTATGAGCAAAATACACAAAAGCAGACTGGGGAGATTTAAAGGGTAAATTATTTCAAAAGTGAGAGCATTATCTGAGAAACCCTCGTAATATCGAGCCATGAAAACACATAACTTCACTGTAAGTAACAGAAGACTCTCTTTGAAAAGTGTTGACAGTCGTTCTGTGGATTAACGGACAGCTTAGTTTGAAAACTCGAGTCAGCTGGCTAAGCTGAGTCAAACAAAAACTTAATAAACAAAGCTTAAAGGAATATTTCTGCCCTTTTGAAGTAGGTTTCTGTATAAAAGTTCTGAATAATCATATGTAACATCCTGAACAGCCTCAGTCTGCAGAAATAAGAGTTTATAACTTTCAGGACTGATGAGCTAATGGCTGGTTGGAAAGTATTTTAGGCCAAAAGGGTATCTAAACATTTTCATTTACATGTTTTAAAATTTCTGCTGAAATATCCATGTAATGTGAAATTTAGGGTATTGTGATCATTTTTAAAACAACATTTGTATGAAACACAAAGTTTAGTAATGTTCAGGATGCACCAAACCACTTTGATCTGCATTTCAGATATAAACTCTAATCTTTTAAATTTAAACAATTTAAGAAGCTATTAACACTTATGATACTAATTATTTATATCTACAGTATTACACATATTCCTTTGATATTTATAACAGCCTAAAACTCAGAGAAGCATGTAAACAGTTGGTTATTGGGTTGTGCGACTTTTGGAAACTCACAGCTCCCTGAAGTGTACAACAAACAGGAACGTCATGTTTTATTTATCTTTTTCTGTATCATTTGTGAATATGCTTGTTCTCTATTCCGATCTCAAGTGTATCAAATTTTCATAAACTAACATTCTTCTGATATTATACTTAGCATACCAAAACATCAGTCATCTAACTTATAAGATAAATTACATAAATGTATATGATGCTAATATGATTTGCACTTCCAGATAGGGATTTTTTTTCTTAGAATATATAATATATCTCTTTTCTCTTCATTTTTGCATATAAAAAGAAAAATTCAAACCATAACTGGCTTCTTGATTAAAACTGATGGTTGTTTCAGATAAAGCAAAAAATATTTTAGCCATTAAAGGAAATGAACTAGATGTGGATTAACATATCAAATAATAATTCAACAGATTAAAAATGAATCAGCACAGCTTTTCTCTTTTTTAAAGATGTAATCTGCACAAATAAGCAACAAGTGCATGTCTATTTAGCATAATTGATCCCATGTGGGTGTTTCAGCATCTTTTACCAACAATGACTTTTAATCTTTCTTGTGTTTTATCTGTTGATACGTTGACAGGTTTAGATCTGAGATTACTTCCTGTCACACGTGCTGGATATTCTCATTCACACCCCAACACTTTCTCTGCCTAAAATGTTCCTGCTAATGCCCACCGGTTCGGCAGATTGTTACCCACTCTGTTTGTCAGGGAGTTCACTGGGGCTATAGGTGACCTACTTTACTCTCAGCTGTAAATAGCTCCCAGACTAATGATTTTGTCCTTGGCTGTTTCTAGATAACAAGAGTTCATTTTCTCTGAAAAAAGTCAACCTTGAGCAAACAGATTACAGAGATAGCTTAAATTATAAATCAAATTGTATAATTATTTTTACAAAATGCAGTAAAATAAATATTCATATGTGTAAAAAATAAAGAATAATCACCTTAATTTCTATATTAATTATGTCAGTCATTCCCTTGGATTCACATTAAAAGGGGTGTCATTTCTCTTTACAAGTTTTACATATCAGGACATAATTAAAATGAAATGGTCCTTACCAGGTTCTAAAATTATTTAGATCAAACCGCAACTTTAAAAAAACACTCAAAATATTCTGTACACATTAAGCCAAAATGGGAAACCTAAGCATAAAAATGTAAAACCAACCTGGTTCCCTATAAAGGAAAGTAGCAACCAGGTGCTGCTGCTCAAATGTGGATCAGAAAATGTGACCACCTTTATAAAAGAAGGGGTTTTAACTAACATTACCACGACTGAATGTCCCTGCAAATTCATGGTCAATGCTAAGAATTAAGCATTTGACTGTATGCAGATCTCAGATGTCAGGTTCAAGGGTTAGGGTTTTGGACAGTACAGTTAGAAAAACACTGAGGCTGGTTTCGCTGAGTGCCAGTAGAAAACCTCTTTCCCTAAAATGAACATGACCACATGACTTAGGTTTGCAAAGCTGAATCTGAACAAACCTCAATACATCTTGAACATGATGCTCTGGACAGATGAGACCATTGTTGGAATGTTTACCTATAATACACAGCACCATGTTTGGGGAAATCAAACACAGCATATCAGCCCAAACATCAGGTGATGATTTGAAGCAACTGAATCCAGAGAGCCTCTGAGTTATAGAGTCGAATATGAACTCCTCTGTATTCTAAAGTGTCCTAGAGTGAAATAGAAATATCTTTCTGACAGCTAAATCCCAGCTTAAGTTGAATCATGAAACAGGAAAATGATCCCAAGCACGTCAGTAAATCTACAGCTTAATGGCTGAAAAAGTAAATCAAAATGTTGAAATGGTCAAGTCAAAGTTTCAGACCTGAACCTGAGCAAAATGATGTTGCAGGACCTTAAGACGAGCAAGAAGAAATGCCTCCAAACTCGATGAATTGAAACATTGTGGGAATTAAACATTTGCCAAATTCCCCCACAACAATGTAATACATTCATAAAGTCAGATAGAAGCAGACAACTGAGAGATACTGCTGCTGAAGGTGATTCTACTGCTGCTGAATGTGATTCTACTGCTGCTGAATGTGATTCTACTGCTGCTGAATGTTATTCTACTGCTGCTGAATGTGATTCTACTGCTGCTGAAGGTGATTCTACTGCTGCTGAATGTGATTCTACTGCTGCTGAATGTTATTCTACTGCTGCTGAACGTGATTCTACTGCTGCTGAATGTGATTCTACTGCTGCTGAATGTGATTCTACTGCTGCTGAAGGTGATTCTACTGCTGCTGAAGGTGATTCCGCTGCTGCTGAATGTGATTCTACTGCTGCTGAATGTGATTCCGCTGCTGCTGAATGTTTTTCCACTGCTGCTGAATGTGATTCTACTGCTGCTGAATGTTATTCTACTGCTGCTGAATGTGATTCTACTGCTGCTGAAGGTGATTCCGCTGCTGCTGAAGGTGATTCCGCTGCTGCTGAATGTGATTCTACTGCTGCTGAATGTTATTCTACTGCTGCTGAATGTGATTCTACTGCTGCTGAAGGTGATTCCGCTGCTGCTGAATTTGATTCCACTGCTGCTGAATGTGATTCTACTGCTGCTGAATATTATTCTACTGCTGCTGAATGTGATTCTACTGTTGCTGAATATGATTCTACTGCTACTGAATGTGATTCTACTGCTGCTGAACGTGATTCCACTGCTGCTGAATGTGATTCTACTGCTGCTGAATGTGATTTGCAGCTGAAGGTGATTCCGCTTCTGCTGAAGGTGATTCCACTGCTGCTGAATGTGATTCTACTGCTGTCAAATGTGATTCCACAAACTGTTGGATTATGGGGTGGACAAAGTTTTTCACTCCCAGTTTTTCCAAGTTGGCCTAATTATTGATTAATACATAATGATATAATGGAAGCTCCTGTCTGTTTTTGTCCTTTTGAGGGTTGTATTTAACTTCTTTTAGTACCTGGCAATAAAAAATATATTTTTTATTATTGCCCACATACATAAAGCCCTGAAAATGGGTTACTTTTTTCCAGGGTGGTATTTGTTATGGTTCTGATTTCAGATTAAATTTGAAAAAAGGAGATAGTCATTTGTTGATTAAAAACTGCTAACAGCCAAACTGTGTGTATAAATCATGTTGCTTGAGACAGAATTACATCCCAAATACTAATACTTTGTTTTTCTCAGATAACTCTATAAAACATGTATTCTTTGTTAAAGTATTTTATTAAATTGTTGAAAGCCTTGAAAATAAATGTGCTACTATCTTAAATTATTTAGAGAAATATTGGGATTTTTTTTATCTTCCTATAAAGGAATTTTTAAAAATTTATTTACAGGAAAAAAGTTGCAAAATGCTGCAGAGCTGTGAAGAAGCAAGATAGTTCTGCATTTCTTCAGGCCCAGAGTTTGTGTAGTATTACCTTCACGGAAAAGTTCAATACTTTATTGATAAAATGCAGGTCTATTCAAAGACATGACAGCTATATTTGTGACTTTTAAACCGCAAACCACAGTAACATCAATAGATACATTGGCTGATTGTAACCTTTGAAGTCCGAAGAAAACACTTTACTCTCATTGATGTTTCCACCTCTTTCGCAAATCCTCTTATAAGCTCAATCAAAAACTCATTAAATCATCATCATGTTTTAAATTGCATATATTCTTTTTTATATCTGTTTTTAGTTGTCTAGTTAAAAGGAAAGTGTCAAGTCAAGAAGAAAAAATCCCTGTGAGTGTGATAAAAATCTTTGAAAATCAAACATTTACGTGATTATTTTCATTTATCACATTTCAGATCATGAAATTAACTCAACTACAACTCTTTTGGCTCAGAACAAAAATTAGAGGGAAAAACTAACAATTTAGAGTTAACGGCTATTTGAAAGGCAAAGCAAAAGAAAATTGGTGGGGTTCATTTATATGCAATAACAATTATTTTTATTTTAGAATAGATGACGATGTCTGTACATGAATGCATAGGATACAACTTAACAATGAAAATTCTTCCAATTATGTATTTAAGTTCAATTGTTAATCTTTATATTTTCATACCTTTTAATGTGACATTTTTATAAAATACTGTATATTGTTGCATTTTGTTATTTTTGACTTTCAGAACTTTTTTGACCTTTTAGAGCAGGAGGAGTCTAAAGATGCTCCTCGTACACACAGTTTCAGAAAATTTGTTTGTTTTTTCATTCTGACAGGTGAACACTTTCTACTGTATATTCATAAAAACTAGGATCGTTCAGTAATATTTTCAGGTTTGTTTATCTGAAATATGATCTTGTTGTCTTATTACCGAGCGGCATGCCGATGCCGTAGCCTTTAGTGTCCAGCAGACCTCCGATCTGTGTGAGATTACAGTTGAGGCCACGGTGGTACTCGTTCATCGTGCTCTCCATCAGGAAGGCGTACTTGGAGTTGAGCACGCGAGCGATGCCCTCCTCTGTGCTTTTTACAAATACGCTGGGCAGCTTAGAGTTCATGTAGTTCCACATTCTCTGATACGTCTGGTACCTTGAGTTCTGCAGAGAAATGAAACATAATAAGAATTCAGTGGTCCGTAGAGGCCAACGTTTGAATGAACTTAATAAAATATTTTTTTTAAATCTCTAATAACGGCAAAAGAGAAGAGAAGAGAGGAAGAACATAAAATAAAAGCGCTGAATCCCTGAAATAAATAAGGGTAGATGTACCGAAATAAAGACGGGATAAAATATAAACAAGTAAAAAGAAAAGAGAAAGTGAGAAAAAATATCCATGTTTGGTTTCTGGTCTGGGAACATCTCAACATTTTACTGTGCTGTACCAGGCCAACAATTAGGTAACACAAGGGTCTAATGTATTTTAACAAAGTAACAATTGTAAGTAATGTTAATGTTAAATAGTGTCTCACAAAGAAGAATGTACTATTTGACCATTATGGATACTCATATAATTCATCCACCCATTTCCTCTACCAGCTTGTACCTGACTAGAGTATATCCAGTGGTCGGTGGGCGAGAGGCGGAGCTACACCCTGAAAAGGCTGGTCCATCAAAACCAAACAACCGTTCACACACATCATGATGGACGTAATGAAAGGCCAATAAAGCAATTTGATCAAGCAAAGAAAACATAAATTGAATTTAAAAAAAGGAAACTGGACAAAACTAAACCCTACAGAGGGTTGTTTTTTATTACTGAAGAGAGTTCAGAGGAAAAGAAGAAGATGATAGACAGATTCCAGATAAGCTGTGTTGCTGGTGGGCTCCATTGAAAAAAGTTAATAAATATGCTGAATCCAAATGTGTAGCTGCATATGTCAGAAAAGGAAATTAAAAGAGGTGCTTGTATGTGTGTTATAATCTGTGTATGTTTGTGAGGATCACTGAGCGAGATAATGTACTGTAATAATGAAGCTTGTTTATGTTGGCAAAGACAGAAAATAATTTTCTAACTTCACTACAAAAGAAGAAAAGACAAAACAAAATAACCACTTCCTTAAACCCACAACAACAAGTAAATACAGATTTAAATACTCACCTACACACATTTCCACAGGCTAACACACCAGCATACTTAGACAAAACACACTTTGACAAACACAGATGTCAGCTCAGGAGCCTGAAGCACTCTCATAAAACACAAGCAGTCAGCCACTTAACACAACCAGCCATAAATATGACCACAGAGAAACTCAGAGACATGATCGCAAATGTGAGGACAAACATTCACCTCATTCAGAGTAAAACGAGACAGTAGCACAACATTAAATCCCACTTGTGCACATAAACATTTGTTAACAACAGCAAGAGGAAATATAGAAATTCTGGTGACGATACATGGAAATATTTCAACACAACAAATACAACAGTTCGCTAAATCTAAAAACTGTACCATGAAGAAAGTCATGGTGCTCCCTCCATGAATGGTGCCGTACTCAATGTTGGTCTGATCGGCCAAATCGTCTGGAGACTCGATGGGAACCTCCATCCTCTGAACGGTAAGGAAGGCCGCCAAATTAGCCGTGTAGGAGGAGATGATGATCAGAGTGAACGCCCACCTGTGACAGGTGGAAACAAAGGGAGCAAAAGAGAGACATGTTCTATCACAAAATGCACACTGACATCGGATAATTAGGAGTTTTGATATTGTCTGGACAGGAACCTTTTATAAACTAAACAAAATCTGATCCAGCAAGAAACAGACTCAAAAACATACTGTATATATTTTCTCACATTTTAGAGGGATAATTAAAACATCTGGAAAGACTTTCAAACATCTTACTACTTTGAACAACTTTAATTTGGAAAAATATATAGTAGTTTTGGCCAAACTGATGAGCTAAACACTTTAAACAGTGAGGTCAATTATTAAGTGGATTTTTATCTTCTTAATACAACATAAAGTTATTTTAGCAAAAATAAGAGGAAATAAGAGGAAATTTCGACTGCAAGTAACTGAAAAGTTGCAAACAGCTAGCACTGCCTCTAAATTTCATAACATTTAACCACAGGATTCTATGTAAATAACTATGTGATGCTAAATTTACGTATTAGTAAGGATTTAGCATGCTGTTTGCTTAAACCACCTGTTTTATTCTAAGTTGTTTTAAAACAGCTGTAATTCATTTTATAGCCGGCCCTGCTGTGACTAGAGCTTAGCTCAGCTGTGTGGTCAGAGAGGACCACACAGAAGATGTTCAAAATGATCAAACATTTATTGTTTATTCACATTAACTCACTTTAAATTATCACTTTATATCATAAAAACATTCAATATTTTGACATAAACCAGTCTTAAAATAAAAACATTCCTGCAACTTCTTAGATATTCCACACCCGTAACATTAAAATCTCCTGATGTCCCTGCATATCTATCACTTCATTCAAGAAGAACACCATGTACTCTGTGCACTTATTAATTTTCTCTGTCGTGCTGTGCTCTGTGTAATTTGCTGTTCCTGTTCTCATCTACTTTTTATCTCGTTAGCTCGTAGCGATTTTTATTTCCTTCTCAGCACACGTGTCATTCAGGGCAACCGTGTTGCCACAGGAGGATGATCATTTGTGTCAGCTTTGCAACTGCTCACCGTTTGCATGAAATATTTGCACTCAGGGTAAGAAACTTTTGTGTCAGCTATTTACTTGCAATTCAAAACATAAATTCACTATCTGAAAAACCTACGAGACGCACTAAAAATAAAAGTGGGTATTGAAGGAACGATACGCAGTGATCTCTCAGCCTGCTAATCCCTCGCAGTCATTCTACATTGAAAAGAGAAAGACCACTTTGATTAGAAGTGAAACAACCAAAAAATGAACCCAGTTGGCTTCGAGTGAAGCTCTGAGAATCAGAAAGTTGTAACATTATTTGAAAGCACTCAGACTCCTTCTCCCTCATTAGCTTCCAGGCCCACTCGTTTCACGAACCCTGCATGTCTTAAACACTCTGAAAACTTTTCCTCTAGCAGATGAATGTAAATGCAGCTTTTTCTTCCTCGGCGCTCATGATTTTCTACAAAGTGAAGGTCAAACATAAAAATGAAGAGGCACTGAAAGAAAAACATTTCTGAGGGGAATGGAGGTGTGAAAGTGGCAGACAAACAAACACAGCTCAACAGCACCGTAACGTACCACACACCACTGACACATCTGGTGGACAAGGCTCTGGGCATTATCTCCGATCCCTGCTGCATGAAGCCTCCGACAGGGAACCACAAGCTGTTTCCAAGGGTGTACTGGTTCTCTAACATGTCCCTGCGCTCCCGCAGACAGGGGTGAGGGTTGTACCACTCATAGGGGCTCAACCTGGTGAGGAAACAAGAGGTACGAACGATAATACAGTAATTTACTTCTGTCAGAACCTTCATTTCAGTCAGTCATGCTGATCCTGTCAAACTGTCTGTGGGGGGTTGAATAAAGTCAAATACTTTACTGTGTGACAGGTGACTTGTGTTTAAATGGCAGGAGAGCTCTGATGTGAGCTTCAGACAATCAGCACAGTGTGTGATGTAATGTTCTGACCTTGCTGCCAGGAAGAGCACACAGCTGACAGCCAGGTAGGCGAGTAACATGAAGAGCCAGACAGCTGGAGAGAAAGGATCAAGGAAGGAGAAGTAGCCTGGCTTACGACTCTGGAACAAAAAAATGTTTAAATAGAAAAAAAAAGAGACGTAAGACGTGAGAAAAGAGAGACAGACATTGACAGACTGAAAGACAGAAGCTATTGTGTGTTTTTTAAAACAAATTTCCCCTTTGAGCCACCGGAGGGCAGTGTCCTTCTCTGCACTTTGATATAATGTCTGCAGTGCTTTGATACTCTAATGCAACAATTCAGAAATGCTCTGTTTAACAATGCCTTCTGCCAGAGCGTGCCTGGCGTAGATCCAAAGCCTCATTAGCAATGTAAAGCTGCCACTATTACAGAGCTCTGACTTGCCGAGCAAAAATAAATTATCATTATAAACTTCACTGTGGACTTACAATCATCTGCTTTAAAAATGAACCCACTCTTATATAATATGTGGTTTAGATCATTTTAACAAATACTTTTCATCTCACACATATAAAATCATGAGCTTAGTAAAGATGCAAGGAAAATATATGAAGTCCAGTACAAGATCTGAAGTAGGTATCACCCAGCAGGTGGCCTACAGCTTGAGATAACACCCTCACCAATTGAACTCGGTACAAGATGCTGATCCCCAGGGTCATGAACGGCTTAGAGAAGTCGATAACTTTCTCTCGTTCTGATGTGATGGTGAAGCCCGCCACGGCCAGGTCTGCTTTCTGAAGGATTGACAGAGATAGATAGGTGGGTAGATAGCAGCGGGGGTGAGAGGGAGATAAAAGTAGTGAAGGAGATGAAAAAAAGGACAAATGTTCAGGTGCAAAAATAGAAGAACTACCCTCTGTTTCTATAAAATGCTAATTTTCAGGACAAACTGTTAAAAGTCTGACTTTGCACCTGAATAAAGATCTGATGGATCATGTAGGTGTGCACTTTATCGTGCACATTTTACAGCATGAACCCATGATCCAAATTAGATTAATTGAAGATAAACACTGAGTAGCTGCTGGACTTTCCACCTGCATAAAAACCTGCATGTCTCTGGTCCTTCTGCCTCACCTCCATCTTTTCCATTAAAAGCTAATTGATGAACATGGGCCACTAATTAGAGCAGAGTGATCAGGCTACGAGGAGGGCAGGGAGGGAGAGGAAGCGCAGAGAGCTGGGGGGAGCACCACTGTGGCAGACCCCACACAGGGACCTCAGCTTGATAATTGAAGTATACCGGATGGTAATTAAACAGAGAGGGGCTCTCATTAGCCTGCTTCAACCAGTGTCAGTCACAGGCATGACAGGTCAAGACAGTAAAAAAATAAAAAGATATTTATATATATTTCTACACATGCGAACAAGAAAGAGGTTATTGAGACTGCACCAGCAATTTCAAGCCATTTTACCACTGTCTTTTGGGGAATTATCAATTCAGCTTTTGTCCTAGATAAGACTTCCCTCTGAGGGCAATTTGAGACATGGGAAGTTACAGCAGAGTTGTGGTTTGGGGCCATCTCACACGCGTGTGTGCACATGTACAGAGCTCATCACAAGTTTCTATGTGTAAGTAGCCTGTTTTTTAACATTTGTCCACACTGGAGATTACTCACTCTGTTGACGAGCTCTCCAACCATACCAGTCCAGGAGCCGTTGGGCTCTGGGGCCCCGTACAACCCATCGTCCACCAGCTTGATCTTGAAGGAGAACTTCAGTATATCTGCCAGCTCCTTCAGCATGTCAACACAGAAACCCTCATACTGGTCGTTGCCTTCAAAATCTTGGTAATTGTCTTTACGCATCACATACGGGTTCTCCTGTGGACAGGGGACAAATGAGAAGTCTCAATCCAAAACAGCAAATCCCCCATTGTGGCAGGTGGTGTTAAATAGTTTAAATGAGTCATTAATGTTTTGGAGACTTGGCTCATTAGCTTTCTAGCTGAGATGTTTATTAAAGAGACGTAGAGATGATGAAGATGGATCAGGAAGACTTTGAAAAAGGATGAAACAGTAACACAAGCTCCATCAAATCCACATACAACTTCAAAAGCTGCTTCATTAGCATGTTCAGCACACAGAGCGTGCACCCTTCATGCCATGCTAACGCGTCCTTCAAATTTACTGAACATACACAACCACCACACTTCTTTTTAAATAATTATTTACCAGGAAGCAATAAAGTATGCAAGCATACATATCAAGCTGTTCCTTCAAGATATCTAACACAATGGCACGTCTCTCACACTGAATTTAAAGAGGAATTTCAACATTTCCTTCCATAAAAATCTGTTTGCCTTTGATGTGGAAAACCAAGGAGTCTGTAAAATCTGTAAACTTGTGGCGTTGAATATAAAAGATACGGTTCCTTGAGAGAAAAGAAGAAATTATTCATGCATCGTGGCAATTTTGGGATACATTTTTTCTGGAGTTTGACCTGATGTGAGGCTAGTCAGGATGACTTAGCCTCAGCAGAGTCAATGCACTGTATAACACTTTTATCTTCTCCCCGTACGTGCCCAGCAGTTGTATAAGTCTCATACTAAATAGCTTTAAAAACAAGATCAAATCAATCAAAATCAATCAAAAATACTTTATTAATCCCCGAAGGGAAATTCAAGTGTTGTTGTAGCTCAGTTATTCTTCAGGGAGCCATAGAGAGTTCTAGCTGTGGACAGGAAGGATCTCCTGTAGCGATCTGTGCTGCAGCGGATTATGAAGAATCTTCTGACTAAAGACACTCTGTTGTTGAGTTACTGTGTTCTGAAGAGGACGATGAGGGTTTTCCATCATGTTCTTCATCCTCCTTTGGACAATCAACTCAAGAGAATCCAGTTCAGTCTCCAGGACAGAATCAGTCCTCCTTATCAATCTCTTCAGCCTCCTCGTGTCACATACTCTGATGCTCCGCCCCCAACAGGTAACTGCAGATGTGATCAACTGACAAACTCCTCTTCTTTTTTCGCTCCTCTTCAAATCTCTGTCTGTCCGTATTGTTTGAAAGCCAGACAGAGACACACTGGAGTCCAGGATATGTCCCTTTAGCCATGTCTCAGTGAAACACATGATGCTGCATTTCAACAGAGTTTCAAGTTCATCCATTTTGTTAGCAAAGAGATCTCACATTTGTCAATATGACTGATGGAAGTGAAGGTTTAAACTTCCTCTTTCTCTCTCTTCACTTTGCTCCTGCTCTGCATCCATGTCTTCTTCTTTTGAGCTCATCAGGGATCCAGAGTTTCAATTTGAGGATTATTTCAGCCAGAAATGTCAGTTAGCTGCTCTTACTTGTAAACAAGTCTCTTGTTGCCATGGTTACGCATCATAACAAGTGGCAAAAAAGTGACAAATCAAGCAAAAAACTCGATCAGCACAGCACCCAAAATCAGAAGAAAAGTATTTAGAAAATATTTCCAGAAGAAAAAACCATCAAGAAATACTCAAAAAGAATAAAAAAATGCTAGCAAATGCTAGCTAAGTCACAGAGCTACTCCAACAAGCTGCCACCAGTTATAGCGCTATTCCGGAAGATTTGATGGCTAAAGATGGTGCAGATGCAAACGAGAGGTTGGAAAAACAGATTTTGGTTCAGAAATTCCAGTCTGGAGTTTAACTTATACAGATAAACTTTAGTATAAGCTGTGGTTTCACCAAGAAAACATAGTATATGTTTAAAATAATGTGGATGAAATGTCTACAATTTTGAAAAAAGGAAGACCCCAGTGATCAAATCACTCAACACGTCAACCTAAAATGTATTTAGGTGATACATTAAAGTAACCCCCCAAATTGTATTTTGTCTTTTGTAATGGACCAACATCTTTTACCAGATCTAAAACTGTAGAGTTTTCATTATTTTTAGTCTTCACTTTTTTATTTAGAAGATAATGAGGAATAAATAATTTCTTTAAAAGAAATTGCTGTAAATGTCCATCTGTTTCCTCTAGATCCTTTTAGGGCCACAGAAGGCTGCAGGTCTTGATCCATAGAGCGCTTAGCATATACCAGGGTTCATCCTGGAGAGATCTCTAGTCCATCACAGGGTCACACAGAGATGAACAACTTTCACATTTTAAACCTAATTTCAACGTATCTCAAATTTACTTACTTTATTTGACCTAATGCCTTTTAAAAGATTAAAAAACACTAAATCGTACAAGAACAATCTGCACACAGATTGTGTGAAAAGGGGCTTTTCTTGCTCCTGTCTTTCACTGACTTCGGTTTTTACTGATCTGAATTTGACTTTACTGAGAACATCATAGTGCTGCACAGCAGTGCAGCTGGTTTAGCACTGCTGCTTCTCTACAAAATTATCCTGGTTCTATCCAGCTGGGGCCTTTCAGTATGAAGTTTATGTGTTGTCCTCATGCATGTGTGGGTTTTCTCCAGGGACTCTCATTTCCTCCAAGAGTCCAAAAACATTAGGTACACTGACTTAAAGTGTGAGAGTGTAAATGTTTCTTTTGCCTCTATGTGTCCATGTGATGAACTCATTCAGGTTGTACCCTGTCCAGGATGTAGTCTCATCCATGACCGCTTCCAGATCCCCATGACCTCATGATCTCATGAAAACAATGAATCCAAAACAAAAATTGACTTGTCTACATTATTTTGACACAGAAATGCCAAACAAATTCCTCTTTGTTTTATTTCTTGTTGATTTAAAGATTTTTTTCAGACAGAAATGAAGATGATGTATCAGCATCATCAAAAATATCACAGATTTTATGATTACATAAAGCCCACAAAACAGTTACATGACCAAAGGGCAATATTATTATTATTAGAAGACCAGCGTTTTGGCAGTTCCATTTAAGTAACACATTCTCCTCAGTGCTCTGTCAGTTTCTATGACAGCTACAGCAACAGCTAAATTGCCAGAAACAGACCAAAACACAGCATGAGCTCCAGCCCAGTGTGTGTAGGAGCACAAAAACAACTCTGCAGACAGCAGTGTGGACACATACGTGGACTTACCAGGATCGTGGTGACAATAAGAGTTTTGTTTGCCAGCGTTTCAGAAACATTGATATCCAAACTGGTGGAGTTCATCGCCAAAGTGTTGTTGGAGTACCAGATCCCAATCTAACAGAGAAAACAAAGCATGCGAAAATCAATAACTATTATGGGATAAATAATGTTCTGCTGGGCTTCACTGCACCTGTTTTTATATTGTGGCAGGCAACATGTTCGAGTTTTTTTCAGTCAGAACATCAATCCTGGGGGTTTATTTTACAATGCAAACCAATTTACAGGTATATTTCATACTCCAGCTTTGCTATTCATACTGTTGCATTTCCATGTTGATATAATAGTTCCCACAGGAGCCAAATAAAACTCGCAGCAATATGCACCATTATAAAACAAATGCTATTTACAAGCAAAGCAATGAGCTGGGAACAAGAGATGATAATGAAAAGCATTCATGATCAGCTGTTTTATTGCCATGTCTCTTTCTGTTACTCACACCTTTCTTAAATTGCCCAACAGAACATTTATTTCCATTTTACACAGACTGTAAAGTCACTTAGGTAGATAAGTGTGAGATTATAACCAAAGCAATGTGTAGGGTGGATCAGAAGCTCAAAGAGGTTTTTCTTTAGGATTATTACTGCACATCTTTCAGTGGGTCAGGAGTCTGAGGTAATAGCTCCACAGACAGAATCACAGCTTTTCTATTACAGTTTTTATCCTGGACTGACATTTAAGAGTGGTCTTTTATCGGCGAACCACCACAGCTGGCTTACAGTAGATGTCGCCATACAAAGAAGGTGGGCAGAGTTAAAATGTTAATTACTACAACTCAACTCTCCACTGAGCTGGAGTTTAGCTTTAAGTGAGAAAATGGCATTCTGTGTAAGCGCTGGAGACAGCAGAGCTCAGGAAGAGACACACTAAGGAAGAAGAGTGAACGTCTCCTGCACTGATGTGAGCACAGAATGCTTCACTCACAGTTAGCTTCTTATTGCTAAACGGTTCCTTTCTGCTTACAGTAGGAGGCTGTAATAAAATAATGTTGCATCACACAGCAATGAAATGACCTCCTAGCATTTTGTATTGGTTCCAAGAAATTGCTCAACTAGGCTTAAATTTTTAGGTCAAATGCTCAAGTAGCCAAAACTAATTTAGTCCAGTAAAAGGAAAGAAAGAGAGTTTTTAAGAACCAGTTCTATGTATGCTGTGTGATCTTTAAATTCTCTGGAATAATCAGAAGTTTGTGATGGATGCGAACAAACTTCATGGTTTATTATTGTTGTTTACTTTAAATTAATAAAACTGGTGCTTTACTGGATTGTAATTGTTCGTGACTAGTTGGAGAAATTAAATTGTGAGAAAATACCCCAATTTTAGAGGGAAATCACACCAAATTGGTATTTATGACATTTTTAAGTATGTTGAAACTGCAAGTAAATTAAACTTATTGTTAATCATGAAGTGTCTTAATTGTATCGTTTGTCTCCCCAAAGATTTCTCACACACAAAAATCCATGAATGCTTTCTGTACTTATAATGTAAAGTTAGCATCAAGCAGTGGCTAAAAAAAAACTGGTCAAAATACACAAAATACAATGGATATAATATAAAAACCCTATGAAAATATTAATAACCATCTAAAAAGCATCTGAGGGTAGTAGCTTATCTGATTCTCTAGTATTGTGGGTAAAAAAGATGTTAACGTATATTTAGATCTGAAATATATCCCTGTCTGAACAGTTTATAGTGAAAGACTCAGAGGTGAAACATTTTCTCTTCATAAAGTTCAACTCAGAGCAGCTGTGAGGGGAGTCTGTGATGAGCCTGACCTCAGTGTAAAGTGCCTCTCTCGGCTCTGTGAAATCATGCAGGTGACCTTTAACTGACCTAAAGCCTAAGGCCAACATGACCTGGTTGTTACATCATAACAGGTGGCTCCTGACCTCTTTGTGGCCTCCTCTATGTTTCTCCAGGATCCGCAGGGTGTAGTTGGTCCTCTGACCTTTGCTGTTGAACTCCACTCGTCCCGTCAGACCATCATACTCCACCTGACAGGAAGATGGAGACAGAAATGACAGTTGGGAATGTGGTAGAGGAGAAAGTATAAGAGACAGTGATACAAAGAAAACCAGTACACTGCATGAAACTATCCATCATCATTAAAGAGGTACAACCAACAGTTTATCTGGAGGCTGGTGAAAGTTAGACAGAGAGAAAGAGAGAGACAGAAACTAAAGCTGTCTCCGATAAGGATCAGTTCCGGATCAACTAGGAGAAAGAGACTGATCGAGAGGCTCAGACAGGGCAAAGGAGAGAGTCAACAGCTCGCTAATAAGACTCAGACCTGAACGTCACAGCTCACATTGGTCACTCCAAACCCAGGTGCTGGCACAGTTTGAAGGAACTGTGATGAATGGCAGAGCACTGAAGATGGAGCACACCATGATGTTGACTAACAAAGACAGATGTCGGGCAGATGGGCCGCAGGCAGTGAGAGATGGGACACAGGCTGCAGCGACAACAGGTCGTTGATGAGGGAAGCAGATGATCAGAGATGAGAGATGACAAAGAACAACAGACAAGAGGTTACATGCAACATGTGAACACACAATGTTCATGTTTTTACTCATTGATAAGATAATGATGGAGAAGAAACAGACTAGAAAAGGAATTTGTGATGTCAGATACCAAGAGGTTCTAAAATGTGAATATCCAGATTTTAGAAACTAAAACCAGCAGATAAAATATTTGAACCTTCAGCTTAGAAAATAGTTTTCTGAGCTGATGGATTGTTATTACAGGAAGATTCATTTTCAACAATAGGGTCATTAATTCAGCTATAATTTGAAGATGTCACCGCAGGCTTTGGGAAACTGTAAGAGGTCGTTTCCAACATTTTATTGAATGTTTGAAAATGAGCAGCAGCTTAATCAATGCTGAAAATAATTTTTATTTACAACAATTTTATTGTGCCACAGAAGCTGATGTGAATAAAGTGGCTTCAATAAATGTTCAAACAAGTATTGTAAAATTAAAAATGTTGAACTGAAGTGTTAAACATCGATGTGTTTCCTTGTACTTACAGGGCAGTTTGCAAAAGTTTAGACAAAGAAGTTTTCCTCAAACAAGAAGTTAAAAATGAGAAATTATGTTCACATTAAAAAAAATTGTGTCATACTTTTGAATTGCACTTTTTAAATTTGTGGAAGTCTAATCAAATAGCAGAATCATTTTGTGGGAACTCAGTCATAATTGTTGCTATTAAAGCAGAGAATAAGCACAGTTGAACACTAATCCAACAGCTCCGACTCTTCAAACCTTCTCACGACCATCAGCCTCCACGGGATCCTAAAAGCAGCTGCCTGGCAGGTTGAAAAACTAAATAATTGAATCCCACAAAGCAGGACAATTTCCCCAGTTTGTAATGTCATTAAAGAAATGGCAGTAAAGAAAGAACACATTATTCAGCTTGAAGGATTGCCAGGTGGTCAAATCAAAACCCGGTTTCAATGTAAAGTGCTTTCAGGAGAATTTAGTAGACATTGGTGTTCTGGCGGTGTTCTATTATAAAGTAACACCTGCATAAATATGACCTTTATACAGCGTAAAGAAATCTTTTCTTCCATCCCGTTGACAAAGTTCAGCTCTGAAGGTTTTCAAATGAACATAGAAGGAGAGAGGAAACATTTTGGAAGCAAGTCCTGCAAACTAATAAAACCAGAAAACATGTTGGTTTGAATCAGCAAGTTCTTGGAAAGGGAAACTGAGGATGAATGGAAGCCAAAACAAAAACGAAATAAAGACGATTTCTGGGGAAAAAAAACAAACACAAGATGAAAAGAGGATGAAATTTATAATGAGAATGTAAATTCAGTTTTCAGAGGTCCTTCACAGTTAATTGTTGTAAAAAAAAAATTTCAATTCTACAAACAAAACTCAGTTTTCAGGTCTAAATATTACTGAGAAATATCCGGATTTGCACAAGGCTAAAAACAATCAGCAGGAAGAATAGACAAAAAATCCCCAAAAATCTTTGCAAGATGTGTTATTTTTTAAAAGCTGTGGGGGAAGATTAAATAAAAACTAAATCAAACTGCAAAAGGAATTTTGTAAAAAAAATTTAAACTTCTTTTATGAATTTTAGTAATCAGAACAAATAACAAAATCCTTTTTTTTTTCTGGAGGAGAGAACGAACTTTTGCTCGCAACTGTTTGTCCATGATCGTGTAGCTCACATTCATTTTATAACAGCACATACTACAAACATGTAAGCTAATAAGGTCTCTACCATGCGCAGATAATTCATGAGGCTGGTCCCGTGTTGCCAGATCTGAGGTGAGGTGCAGCTGAGTGGCTTCACTCCAATTTCCTGACTGCGGTTCAGTTCCCTCACCGCCCCCACAACCACATGCACCGCATCAAACATCAGCGCCGAAGAGAGCTGTGGAGGAAGAGGATGAGTTGTAGATAAAGGGAGGGAGGATGGATGTTAAAACAAGGAGAAGGCAGGGGAAGGAGACAAGGCAGAAAATATAATGAGGAAGGAGGTGCTAGAGAAAATGATAGAAGGGATAACAATATTGGAAAAGGGAGGGAGGGAGAGGAAATATTAGGAACGAGTAAATAAGCATAAGGGAGATGGATACAGAACATAAATACCTATTAAATACAAGCAAAAGATGAGCTAAATCTCTTTAACTGCTTCATGAATCAGCAAGAGGCGCTAAGCAGATTAAGTCTAAGCGGCAAAACAACTGAGCTTTAGACGTAGCGTGAATAATCTGAATGCACGAGTCCTAACCGCAGGGCCCGGGTAGGTTAAATCACAACCCTCCCTCCAGGAAAGGTTCAGGCTCCTGATGAACTCCAAATAGAACGGATGTGTGGTGTTAAACATGGAGAAACCCACGATGTTGGACTGCTCGTCCACTATGTCATCAAGTCTCAACAGGGGAAAGTCCTGCAGAGGCAGAGGGAGAAGAAAAACAGGTAGAGTGTTTACAGAGAGAGAGAAGAGAAAAATCAGGTGAGTGACAATGTTGACAGTGTGTATCAAATCTCAGCACAGAGGGAAAATATTACTGTGCAAAGAGGAGTGCAATAACAAAAAAAAGAACCCAGTGCAGGATGCTGGGAGTGACAACAGCTAATATTTGATGGAGAGAGACAACAAGGATATCGTTAGCTGGGAGAAGAGGGGGGAAAAAGAGTGATACAAGGATAAGAGGGGTTGATGGAAAAGACTCAAGTGGCTTTTCAAAGTGATACGTGCACACAAGAACACATCAGAGTGCAGAGAGGAGGAGAAAATAAAAATCAGACATAAGATGACACATTAATTCAAATGCTAAAAGAGGATGGTAGACTTGTATATCAACGAGGCAGATGAAAAGCCCAAGAGCGTGAAGAAGGTGGAGGGTGGCAGAGGAAAAAGAGCACATTGCGTCTGTCATCACCTTCACCCTGGACCCCTTTTTTTTCTTTCTTTTTTTAACCGTCCTCCTCTGCACATCCACATCTTTGAACTGCATGTTTGCCTCTCAGATCTTTTCCACTTCCCATCTTTCATCTCTTTTTTTCCCACTGTCACCTCTCCCTGCCTCCCCTTATCGAACACTTTCTCCCCCTTAGCACCTTTGTGACAGAAGAGGACGAGGAGGAGCAGCAGCAGGAAGGAGCAGGTGAAAATGAAGGACCACGAGACAGAAGAGAGGCACAATCGACATGTTCTTACCATGGTGGTGAGGATGTACTTATAAAATGCTGATGTCATTCCCAGCTCTGACGCCTGTAGGACGAAGACAGAGAGAGAGAGATGAAAAAATAAAGAAGGAGGCAGGTGAGATATGAATGGAGAATAAGAGAGGACAGAGTAAGATTGATGAGGAGAGAAAGGAAGGGAAAGGAGGGAAGTTAATGAAGAGGCACAGAGCAAGGAGAATGTGAAAGAGGAGAGGAAGAGGAAGAAGAAGAGGAGGAGGCACACGTTAATCACAGTTTTACATCATCAGACTAACACTAGGACATTTAGCCGAGGGCGGACAGGCACACCAAAAGAAAACATCCTTTCCAAACTGACTCACTACACTGGCTATAGGCATTGGGATGAATCAGAACAAGCTGGGGTTAACATCTGCACCACATCCCAAAGAAAAATCTTCTTTCATCAAGAAAATAAGATTGTTGTATTTTTTTTTAAGTGTCAAAAACTTTCAGAAGGCTGCAGCTAATTGACATGCAGCTCCAGAGGGCAGAGAAAGTAAAAATAGATGTTAATTTTGTTACAACAAATGTGTTGCCTCAAGAAGTTTGAAAAGCTTGATTATTTTACAAGTGCTAAGCTCTGCATCACAGGGATTTCAACAAAGTACATACAAGAAAATCCCAATACATCATATGTGCACCGAGTACTCGAATCCAAACACGTGTGGGCGGTATCTGATGTTTGAGCCCTAACCTTCTTCAGGATGAGATAAGAGACAGAGGCATTGGCGTCAATGATGATGGTGGCCACTTTGTCATCACGGATCTCCTTCAGGAGCGGGGTGGGGTCCAGGTTGTCATCCAGCATCCTAACAGACAGCGTCTCCCGCGAGATGAGGAAGCGACGGACCAGTTCTTCTAATCTCAGCAGGCCTGAGGGAGAGACAGAACGGAGCAGCGCCAAGTCGCATATCAATGTCTGTATCAGTAGACGTGACTCATATTGCCTACATGCTAGCATTGTTTGGCATATGGAAATCTTGATTTATCAAAGACAGACAGATATTTATGCCGTTTAGAGAATCATGAATAATGTTTAGTCTAAAGCCCCGTGAGATAAAACATCATTTAAAAGAGTCTCTGCAGTGCATCATCATTAAGCATCTTTTCAGTTCTTTATCTTCGCCAAAAAAGCTTTTTCTGTCCTGAATGTTTGTTTGTTCTTCTTTTAGTCGGAAGGAGGTTTTACAACCTACTTTACATAAAACGTTTTACAGAAATCTGCATAAGTAGGAGGTCGGCTGCTGGGAAACAAGTGATTGTATTACGACTTGAATAATAAACTTTATGTTTCACCTGTGATATAAGGTGATATAAAGATGCACAAAATATTTTCCACTGAAACTGTGACTCTGCATGAATTATACAGATTAGACTGTATGTATTTACATCCAGGCATAATGTTATTTCAGTTTTTAGATCACATCTCCTAAAGGCACATAGACTAATGATACATAGGGGACATACTGGAGAGATTTTAATGAGATACGCCCATAAGTTTTAAATGCTTCACTCCATTTTTCTAATCAGCAACGCACTGATGTGTCTGCTATTTGATTTTATGTCTCCCATTAAAGGCTTTTTTAAAAATCCTCATCATCTTAGAAGTTGGTGCATAAAAAAATTGGAGTAAAGCAAAAACATCACAAAGAATCTCTCCTTAACCCACAAAATCTATATATTTTTTAACAAAAATATTACCTTTTAAAAATTTCATGGCATGTCCTAATCTATTATTCATTTCTCACATATTTGCAAACTGCATATACGGCATCATGATGAGTCCAAAGTTTTCTTTCTTGGTTTGACATGAACAGTGATGACATTTTAATGCATGGTGCTGGTGCCATGGCAACCAGATAACAAGAGCACACGCCAATCAGCAGCGGTGCTGAAGCTGCCAACAGGAGAAGCGTGAAGCACTGATCATCTTGTTAAAACACAACACTGTGCTTTGAAATCTCTGAAAGCAGCAGCTTCCCCCAGCAGGATAATGTACCCCATCGCACTGAAAAAAATCAAATCAAATAAAAACCTCTGGAACAAGTCAAAGAACACAACAAACTGCTTAAGGCATTAACCTTCTATCCATCCCAATTCCAAATGAGCAACCGAAGGGAAAAGTTAAACCTATAGAAAATACACGTTACATCCTTGTTAACCCATATAAACACAAGAAAAACCGCAGTACGGGGGCTTATACAATATTTGGTAGTTTCAACACTATATCTTTTCAGCAATGGTGTATTTTGGCTTGAGGGAAAAGTAAATGACTGCAAACCGTAGGGTTGTTGGTTCAATCCCAGTTTCCCCAACCACATGTCCCCTTTCAGGACTCCCTTGTAAAGACATAGACCTCATTAGGATCAACTTTCTGGTTTATAAAACACATGTAAAACTCCAGAAGGTGACTGCATAACTTTATATGGTAGAACAATTTTTATGATTCACTCAACGTTACTTATGACGCTGATAAAATGTATTTTTGCACAAAGTCCTTGAATCTCCAGACAGATTTGCTCCAGAATTTATGGACGCAATCAACCAATTCAGATGATAAATTCTTAACATTCTTCTGTTAAAGGGTAGTAGACAGGGCAAATGTCCTTTGTGTGCTTTGTAGAGCAGTTTGTCTTTGTTGTTTAATCCAGTTTAAGTGATTACTTTACAGATTGACTAATGTATAATCTGTAAGTATATAAAAGTTAAAGAAGTTCTTGAGATAGTTTTTCTGTTGCTAAATGAAGTACTCAGACTGAATTACATTAAAAAGGGTGATGACTGAAAATCAACCAGAAGACATTTATCAATAAATCTAAATATAAACAAAAGCTCAGCCTAATTAATAAACCAATTAAAGAAAATCTGATGAAATGTACATACAAAAGTAAATGTTCCACAAAATATATTATAAAATAATCGAATTAAAACAACAAATAGATGCAACTATAGAACATAAACTTAAATCCATATCAAATTCCTCTAAAATATGAGTTTAACCAACGGCAGTCAAGATTCACTTGACATGATGTAAGCCATTCCTCGAAAATCTGCTCTGCTGCTTCCTAATTGTAATTTCATAGTAAAGCACCCCTAGCTATGTAAATAAGTGAGCTAGGCATCTGGGAGGCAGAGGAGGAGAGGAAAGGTAAAAGTCTGTAGCTTTCAGGAGGAGAAAGCCTCTGTAAGCAGTGGGGTAATCACTGAACCAGGCCAAAACTTTAATTAGTTTGAGAAAGGAGGGGGGGAGAAAAAAAATCAATGCACTTTACAGCTTCCTCTCACTATTTCTCCCACACACCAGTTCCAACCTTTCTATCTCTCCCGTCTGAGCCCTTTGCTCCAGTTCCCTCTCTGTGCCTTGAATCATCTCGCTCTCATGCAGCCACCATATCCTCCGTGTGCTCCCTCCCGCTGTCATCAACCCTCATCCATCTCATGAAAACTGCATAATGGAATTAGACTCATAGCGAGTTCGGACTTGTGCGGGATGAGAGAAGAATTCATCTGAGATGACCCAAAACTCTGACTCTCACACATTAAGCGGAATCTCTAGCTAAGGAAGGGCGACGTAATGTCATAGAAAAAAATGACCCCTTCCATTAACCTCATTCAAATCTGTCTTCTCATTTTATTCACCTCAACTAAAAAACACTACTCCAAAACAGGGTAAAGATGAATTAAACAAGGTGGTAAATTATATCTGATGTTGAGTCTCTGCAGCACTTCAGTACATCTGCACACATATATTAATTCAACATCTACCCCCTCGTGTGCAAACGTACCGTACAGTCAAGAGGAAACACATTCACTCCTGCACTCAACACATGCACATGTTCAGACAAAGTGAGGCAAAAAAAAAAAAAACATCAAAACACACACATAGCATGCCACACACACCCACACAGTTGTTCAGAGCGTGGAACAAGCCTGTTGAGTGGCAGTTAGCACCTATTCGGCAGCCATGGCAACCAGCTCCACGGCGATAGATAGCACGGCCAAGTGGGTCAGAGTCTGCGAGCGCGATAACCTTGTAAAGATCACCTCCGAGGCGAATATATAACATGAACGCACTCCTCAGTTTCTCCACCAGTTAAAAGCTGCATGTTTTAGCTCAGGAGGTAAGTATCCGGCTGTCGTTCGCCTTTAATTCTCCAGAAAGGGGAAAGCCTGGTGAAAAACAAGGCTCTTATCTGCCCATTCAACTGATGATCAAAACTGAAAAGGGATGTCTGATGCTGTTTCAAAGCTCTCTCAGTTCAATGAAATGACAAGTCCACAGAGAATTTAGTTTACTTTCAGGAAGCTGCGGGAGGGCTGCTAACTGTTAGGGAGATAATGAAAGCTTCTCACTCAGCAAATCAATTTTTCTTAATGTCACAGGTTTTTGTTAGCAACAGTCTGTTCGAGCTTCAGTGGTCCACCTTTATCTAAGTGCCTTCCAATTCTTGAACAGTTCTATTTTGCTGCTTTGAAGAGCTGAAAGCTGCGAGACAACTAATCCCTCCTCCGTTTTACTAAGAAACAGACAAAAACTCCAGCACTTAGTCAAAGGATGGATCCGATTTTTGACACATCCTAGAGTTCTGTCACATATTCACAAAGCTCCGTTTGTATACAACAACCTCCATTCGAATAAGCTCTTTTACTCCTGTGACTCTCAATAAAGAACTGCAGCATAAATCAATAATAAACTCTTTCAAAATAAAATGAAGACATCCAGTGACCAAACGCAAATCCCCGGGAGTAAATCTGTGTCTCACAAGGTAAATCAAATGTCCCCACGACTGGGAACTATCTCAGACATGAATATTTATTAAACTGCTTTGGCCTCTGAGGCAGATAAGAAACAGTTTGTGAGTAATACATAGAAAGGAAACATCATCTGAACTCGACAACAGGCTGAACTTCATGACCAGACTGTTAAAACGAGAGTCCAACAGCTATGAACAGTCATATCCGCCCAAACTGGGAATCTGCCAACACTTCGACTGCAGTCGTTTGAACACAGAATGGAACATAAACTAGGAAAGCAAGCTTGTAAGAACTCAAGTGATCCATTTGAACCCACCTAAACACAAACAGAGCCGTGCAGTCACACATAATACACTGTTTAATGGTACAACAGGCAGTGTGTAACTCACACTCAGCCTTGGCGCAGACCAGGCTGGCTGAGGGGTAGCTGAATGAGCGCAAGATGGATCCTATGGCCAGGCTCAGGTCCTCGTTGCTAGGGTACAGAGTAACAGAAGCAAAGCGTAGGTACGGCAGGCGAGGAGTTTCCTCTGGACCAATTTTTACATGAGGGATCTGCAGGAAGGAGAGTATGGATGTTGTGGGGAATATAGGAGGAAAGGAAAGTGAGAAAAAACGTGAGTGATTTATGATTCACTCCTGCAGAACACGCACAACAAGAAGAAATATAAAAGATTCGACTGGCTTGGGAGTAAAATGAAACAAAAGGATTTCAGCCTAAAAAATATAAAAAATGTTGAACATGTAAGAAACACTGTTAAGTAAGAGAGTCAAAGGACACGTAATGTACTGATTTGTTGGAGTGACTCACCTCTTTCTCTCCACATATATGACTGACAGTTGAGCCAGAGGCAGGGCTGGAGGCTGGACCTATCACAGAGACAACTCCTTTGGGTAGAATCTGACACACTAAATAAAAAAAGCAGAAGAAAAAAAGACATTTACTAAACAAATCTCTGCTCTTTTTTGTTTCGTTGACAAGACTGAGGAAGCAGCAAATATATTCTGATGAAAAAGTTTGTAAACACTTTGATGTGAATCAGCTTAATCAGTTTAATTCTGGTCTGATTGTGTGAAAAATACTGAAACATGTTTCTCAGATTACCGTACATTACTGTATATCTTAACAACAGAGATGTTGCCTAGCAGGAAACGCATGACCTTTTCTTGAAAGAAGCTTCTAATTATTTTAGTGTTTGCTAACATTTACATACAGCGAAGTAGAATTAGGAAAACAAAGTTCTGCTCAAATACTGTATCACCGTGAACAAAAAAATGAATGAATACCAACAGATAAACTAATGCTGCTGCATGCTGTAACATTTAATTCTAATCATGTGAAACATCTTTAACTCAGAAAGTTTTTTTTCATTTCAAAGAGAAAAGATTTGAAATATGTTCATCTGAAATTCACAGCAAGTCTTCATTTTTAAATGAATATTGTAAACAAATGTAATTAGCAACAAACCTTTGTTATTTTCTTGTTTATTTTAATCAGATTTAGATTTTACACGTCGTATTTTGTCATTTGGAGTTTTTAATTTTCTTCATTTGACCTGATAATAAACTCTGAGTGATGCTCTGTAACAATTTTAACAATCACTTAAATTTTGGGTCGTCTGCAAAAACTGAGATTCTTCACTTGTTTTATTGCCCTAAAAATAATTGAAATTCAAATCTGCATTACGGGCAGATAAAGGACGAGACTAGAGAACCGGAAACAAGTTGTAATACTGAAACAACTAGATGAAGGAGAGAAGAAACAGTGAATGAATGTGACCCTGGTTTTTAAAAGCTGTTTAGCATCGCGTCATCTACAGAAATATTCTTATTAATCTGATGAGCTACTAGACAAACTATCCGCATATGAACACTAAGGTCATGCAGATAAAACATTTTAAATGTGATCATATTATTATATTGATCAACATTTACCATCTAGAGTTGGTGTATTTTTTTCCCTCCTTGTATTTTGTGTAACTATAACACACTATGCATGCCAGATAAACTGATTATCCACATTTTCAGTCCACACATGATGAGTTTTTTAATGAGTTTGAAGATGAATTTTTGGAAACACTGCAAATAAATACATTGGTGGATTATGTAATGGAGCATGTGAGGTCGTTTGCAGGTCATTTCCATGTTCTAATGGTCTGTATTTAATAGAAACTGCGTTTAAAGATGAGTTGCATCAAACCTGACACCAGTTTGAGGACTTAAAGGCAATGAACATACTGAGAGACAAGAAATAATGATAATGTTGCTGCACTAACTGCTCAGCTGCTGACTTGGGGGGGCAATTAAGCTACAAATAGGGGGACGGGGAGTAGTTGATGATGAATCTGAAAATCTCTGGATGAAAATCTCCAGCAAAACAATTCAAGAACTTTGAAAAAGAAAAAAAAAATGTCGCCTGAAAATCAAAAGGTTAAAAAAAAATGGAGACTAATTAGAAAGAACTAACATTTCTCCGAAGGAAACTTGAAAATAAATATAGCTGTGAAGAGTTACGGTTGCAATAAAGAGGAAAACTGTAACTACAAATAGTTTGAACAAATGTTTAACTGAAAATAACATCTTTGGTTAAAATCTAAGGTTGAACATAATAATTGTTCATTTGGTTTGTATTCATCGCTGTACAAATAAATATAATAGTTTGTTTTGACACTATTTTGAACACTAAAGACCTGAACGGTAATTAAACAGAGTTCAATACCATAAACAGTAAGAAGGTTGACATGGTGCGTCCTCTGCGTGTAATTATTCTCTAATAATTTGGCAAAATGTGCTGAAATGTTAAATGTTGTTTTGATTCTTTGTGCTTGAATTTGCTGCTTAAATTAACACAAACCACTCTGAACAGGCTGAGACTGTCACAAATGGAACAATCAAACTACAGTGTTGAGTCAGTCGAGATAAAATTGGTGCAATTTGTCAAAACCTTATTTCAGAAACTGAAAAAAAAAAAGCTTGAACGTTACCATAAAGCATAATCAATAATTTAAAAGGCACATTTAAGAAATTATTTAACAGTTCTATTAAAATTAATAATTTGCTACTAGCAGCAACTCAAAACATACTCTTATGATGTTTCCATTCTTATAAAGAGGATTTAAGTGTCCCAACCAGAAGCAGCAGTAATGGTCACTTAATTGCTTTATTCTGATACTCAAGAAGCTCCTTTTCTTTAGTTGGACGTTATTTCCCTTAATCCCAATTACTCTTTAGTCTCTCCAACAGTGTGCATTTGTGCATGCACTGAGTGTAAAACTGTAGTGTTTGCAGAATAGAAAGCGCATGTATGCATGTGTGGGGAAGTGTGTGCATGTGAGTGTGCATGCTTCTGTCATTTGTAGCTGTGAGATGATGAGCTCTCTGATCCACAGACCAAAAAATGCTGCAAGCGAACCAGTCCGTCAGAGTCTCCTGCTCATCGGTAAAGGACACACGCAAACGCACATGCCTGCATCTCAAGCAGGCTCACAGAGATATAGCAGTAGCTTGTAGCAGCATCCATGACCTATTAGAAAAGGAGCAGGGAGGCTGTGACTCCTCGGTGGTTCAGTTCAGCATTATTTCTTCTGTCTTTGCTGACTCCAAAGATTCTGTTTCATGGAGAAGCCTCTGTGGTATTGTGCTGCTTTCTGTGTGTATTTCTGATTTGTTTTTGGTGTTTGATGATTTGTTTATGTTATGGTCCGTATGGTACATGGTTCCAGATGTTACTTGAGGGGACAGGTCCACTGTTTTTTAATGAAGGGGACTTAGTGCCCCATTATTGCTCACCGGTAACACGTACACTGAAAAGCAAAAGATTGTTCTGCCTCAAAATCTCATAAAAGAGGTGGTGTTTTATAATTCCTTTAATTATTTAAGGCTAATGCTCCTTGAAAGCATGGCTTTTCAAAAAAAGGAGTTTTTTTTTTCAAGAAAAAACTGGAAGAACTTAACAGATTTGTTTTTTACTCTGTGGGAATCAATATTTCAGATGAATATTAGTGATATTATTCACTGAAATCTGTCATGGACATTTTTCTTTGAACTAATGAGATATTATGTTCAACTGAGCTCCAGTTTTTGCCGAATTTTATTGTATTCTGCTTCAGTGTCCTGCATTCATCTCTGAAGTGTAATGTATCCACTCACTAGTGTCAGTGGTGTCATACTGGGAGTCTTTCTGTAGCTCATATATGTCCACCTCCACTCGAGCTCGGGCTGGACCCTCGATCATGCTGTTGATGTTCTCCCTGGCCAGCGCCAACGCCAGTCGTTCCCCACGTCCACATACAGACTGGTCATCCAAAATGGCAGCTGCAGAGGCAAAAAAAAAGCAGGACAGAAAGAAAAAGAAGGGTAGAACATTAATATGAAGGGAAGGAGGCATGTCAAAACTGCCAAGTAAAAAAACATGACAAGGCATAAAAATTTAAAACGAGATTATTGGTGGTATCGTTCTGCCTAATGAATCACCATCACTGACTGGCAGCAGAATGAGCGGATTTGTTTATGCTCATTTCAGAACACAGCTGGAAATCTGAAGAATAAAAGAAATCCAGAGGATATAAGAATTATGCTTATTTGCTGTTTTTCAAAGATCCTCATGGAATGACTGAACCTTTTTCATGACTGTCTGTGAAACATAGACTGTAAATAATTTAGACACATGACTAAAACTCTGGGAATCAAGAGAAAACATGAGCTTCACCTACTGAACAGCTTGTTTTAAGTCTTGCTTCCTCCACACAAACAAATGGGATATTTTCCTAATAAGAAATTAAAAATAGACTCAAGATTTTTTTTTTCCAGGTGTTGAATCTTGTTTTTTCACATAATTCTTACCTTGTTGCCGTATATTCAAACATTGAGTTTTTCTAGCGTGTTTCATTTGAATTTAAAAAACACTATGATTGTAATCATATATGATATACTATGTATATACTATGGAGTGGAAAACACTGCAAAGCTTGTGTTTAGAGTTTTACTGGGTTGCGATTCTTCTTTTCGTAGTTCCTTTTATATCTTCAATTCTTTTTTCGGAACCAGTCAAGCTCAACTGAGCATCATTGAACAACTATTGTCAGTTTACTTTGGAGCAGTTCCTGTGGGTTTAGGCCCAGACTGGTGTCTATAGTCCATCGATCCGTTTAAGCAACAGCGTTTAGTTATTCAGACACTGGTCACTTCTGTGGTAATTTTCTTCAATGCTTCATTCAAACGCGCCCTTGAGAGTGATAGAAAAACCCACGTTGAGTGACCAATATTTGCCATTCACTCAGTGACACACAGCTTCACACCAGCAGTCTTGCGTGTGGGTTGTGTCGGCATAATGTCATGATTTTCTTTTCAGCTCCCATGTCAACACACATCCCATGGGTCTCAGCCTTGGTTTGATTCAAATCTTCTGTGAACAGGACGGTGCGAAAGTTTTAATCCATCCTTCATTTCTTTCTATATTTCTTCCAGTGAGTTAGACTTGTGATCCTTGTTTTCTTTTTAATCTGTTTTTCAGCTTTGCAGGTATTTTTTAAAGTTTCATTCTCACTCATTAGAGTCCTGTCACTGTACACGACCAGGTTATATTGTACCATGCAGGCTTAAAACATACAATTATCACCTATTCAGTTCACAGCACAAGTTGATGTGCACATGCAAGATCTTTGTGAACTTAATGAAAGCAGTATCTCTGGTTTCCGCCTGTATAATGGGATCAAAAGCTGCACAGTTCTAGTGAATCAGTCCGTCTGTCTGCTTGAGGCATTGCAATGTAGAAAGACTTTGCAGGCAATAGCTGCTTCACCGGTGCCACAACAGACAGATTGCATGAATACACACAAGAAATCACCACACAGCAGTTCATCATTGAACACATCATGCTGCTGGCATAAAGACGGCAATAATCAAGTGAAGAATAATACAGAAGTATTTATGGAGTCACAGTTTGCTACCAACACGTCACATTGTCATAACAATTCAAATAAACTGGCTAAGTGAGCAGCAGTTGTAGAAAACATAATGGCATTGAACAGAACCAGCTGAAAATATCTCGTCTCTACATGGTTAAGTTTCCTGCACAGTTAACACTTACGAAACCCCTGATTGGTTCTGATTTGAGGTTGATTGCACTGAAAATAACAGTAAAGTTTTCAAACTTGAGAAAAACTTAATATTTTATGACATTCAAAGGCACATTCTCCACAGTAAATCTCAAAGCTTCTTAAACAGTTGCAGTTTTATCAGAAAAAATGTCTCATGCTCCAAGAAAAATCTACAAACTTCTAAACACACAGGGAAAAATTACCAACAAAGACTAGCAGTTCTAACAAAAACATATTTTTTTACATTTTTTGCTCAGATTCTTTGAAAAATAATTGTTTCTGCAGTGAATAATGAGGGAAAACAATGGCTCAGGAAAGTATGGGCCCATCTAATAATTGGTTTTTAAAGTTGTGACCTTTCAAATCACTCCGAAAAGCTATTCATGAGTCAAATTAACCTTGCTTCTGTCTGTCAGTGTTGCAGTTTTGACTCGTGGCGTGTCGAGAATGAACGTGTTTCTAGATCCGACCTTGTCAAATTTCGATCACAAAATGTTTTGAGAAAGCACCAGGAAGCTCATTCAGACGCGACACAGATGCAATCAGTTGTTGTCAAATTAACTGAAAGCGGCGCATGTCGGAAATGAGCTTACGTTTGTGTTTTCGGATTTGACAATAATAATAATTTTGTGCACAGATGATTTGGGATGCTGTTGCGCTCAGTTCAAAGAGCTGATTACCACATAATGTGAGTCGCGGGAAAACGTTTCTAACTGGCTTTTACTATAAGATTTGTAACATATTTGTAGCACAATTTTTTTTCTCGTCAAATAAAATGTTGGTAAAAGAACTGTTTTAGTAATATAATTAAGAAGTAATTAGTTAAAATGAATCATTTATTTGTAATTCACCTACCCATGCGGACAGAGGAGAGAAGAGGGGCCTGACTCAGGGAGCGCGGTGCCATCATCACTAGCAGGAAGGAGAGGAAGCGTATTGACAGCAGCAGTGCTGGCAGAGCCGGCATCTTCTACTGCTCCTCATGGAGAAAGTTCTGCTGGCTGCCAGTACCAACACCTGCAGGATCGGAAAACATGCCTCATGTTAGTCGACACAAAGAATCTCTGCTGACGCGTTTTCCTTTAAACTGTCATCATGCAGCCTATCTTCACTTTGCACTGTTCCATGTAGTCTGAGCACCTGTGCTTTGACGGCACATACAACACACTTTTGTATTCAGTTATGAAGATGTCTCTTGTCATATCACACAGGCAGCTCAGTCCCATGCATCCAGCTTATCTAGTAAAGAAATATAGAGCACAACTCTATTCACGTCTCCTGTGGAAGGGCTGCCGTTTAGACTTGAGGGGATTCAGCCTCCAAGAGATCTCTAGAGGCCATTCAAAGAAAACATCACAACTGAAACGCAAGTTCTGCACAATCACACATCAGACACACACACACACAAACATGAAACCAGATCAAAACACACAGTTATGCAGACACTAGAAACAGAAAAAAGTACTAAGACAAGCGCTTTGAACTCTCACAGTTGTGTAGAAACAACTGTTTCACCACTGCCACCCATTGGTTCCTACGGACATGGTTCCTCTAACCTAACCTCAAGCCCCGACTTCAAAAAGACACACAAACGCAGAAAAAAAGAACACAAAGAGAGTTCAGATGAGCTCCAGTGGTGCTAAGCAACCATCTCCAGGAGTGACAAATCCTTGCTGTGACTGACAACATGACAAGGTTGTGCTGAAGGATGGAGAGATGAAGAGACAGATGAAGAGAAAGAGGACTGAGTGTGTGACAGACAAAGGAGTTTAAAGCAAGGGGTTGTATTGGTGGGGGGGGGTTGTTTCAGACATCTCGTTCACCGGTCTGAGCTTTAGACAGGTCTGACAGACAGATGAAACACTGAGTTCAGGACCTCCAGTTGACCCATGCAGCTGTAAACAGCAGCAGAAGGCTGATCCAGACCCTGTAAAGTGCTTATGAGGTGGACACCAGTTCTGAATGGGTCGACTCTGACATGTACATCAAAGACAAGGATCATGCAGTTCTTTTGTTGAACCTCTTTCTGATTATTTTCACTATGATTTTTTTCCCAACTCTTGCTCAGTTTTGAGGTTTTAACCACCTCAAAAAATACCTGTTTGACTCTTTCCTTCCCAGCGTTTGTCTTCCCTATTGTCTCTGCAGTCGTTGACCTTCCTTGATTGAATGCCTCTCGTTCGATGGGTGGCCAAACATGTGCATAAACATGTTTGTAATACTAACAGCGTACACCATACTGTGCAGATGGCTGTGCTGCTCTCATTATGGTTTCTGCAGCTCAGAGGTAACAGTGGCGGTGGCTTATGTGAAGCCATCTGTATGTGTGACACAACATAGAATAACAGGCACAGAGTGGGAGTCATTTTCTCTTTTATTGTTTTCAATTCATCATTCCTGTTTAACACAGCATGTTCCTGTAAAGTCGCCAATAAAAATAAAAAAAAATAAAAAAAATCCATGCTTCCGCAAGTACAAAGTTTCATGCTGTTATCTTATTTGTGTGCTTGTGTACAATGGTTACGCAACAGCTGATCACTCAGATCACTACGGCCCACTGCTGTCACACACTTTCCACAGTATTCTGTTTGCTTCCCATACCAGTGGTCTCTTTCTCAATCTTCTCCTTCCCAACGTGTGCATGTGTGTGGGTTTTTGTGTTTCATCTACCTGGGTGTTTATATGAGCTTACCTTGTGTACGTAATGGGTTATTGATCGAGCCAGACTGAAGTGGCAGGCCCTCAGGTGCAGTCAATCAAAACAATGGGGAACCTATCATGGGAGCAGTGCATTTCACTGCAGCCATCTGATTGGCTATTACCAGGAGGTAGATTGCTATGAGGACGAATAAGATCTTAACTATGGCTACGGCTTCATCAGCGCTGAGATAGAAAACGGTACTATTTCATTGTTATTGAGAGCTATTGACAGCATTAGACGAAGAGGATTAGAGTATCAATACTCCCAGGAGATGAGGAGGAGGAAAGAGGAAAGAGATGGAAAGCTGTAAGCAGAATGAGTAAGAAAAAGAAGAAGCAGAGGGAATAAGCTTGCTCCGATGAGGGAATAAAAGAACAAAATTGAATATAGAGAGAAGAGATTGGAAAGTGTCTGCAGAAAGAGACGCAGAGCCAGAAAGAGATAGAGTGACAGAAAAGAAGCTGCGAAAAAGTACATTTACTCAAGGACTGTGCTGAGGTTTAAATTGAAAGCATTTTCACTTCAGTTCAGTGGTTTTAATTCTGACTCACTTTGTACAGCACTTTCACAACAATTTAAAGGGAAATTAACTTTTTTTTAGCATGTTGTAGTTAGTTTTCACTTAGTTTCCAAACTCACTGCTCAAAATGAAACATCTGCTAATTAAAACAATAAGATCGTTAACTAACACTGTGACAACGTGATCAAAATTTGCTCCCGTGTCTGAAACATTACAATCTTAATTATTCTTTACATGACATCAATATATATGACATCATCACATCTAAGGAAACTCTCTTCAATCATACAGCAGGATCAATTCATGCTGGACACGTAACTGCTGTCTGAAGTCTTTAGTAAATAAAAGAGAACATTAATTTCATGATAGTTTTCTGTGAAGCTCAATTTAAAATGACAGTCATTCCAACAGGAAGAAGCAGATGTAGGCAGCGTGGTTACAGTACGGGAAACGCTTAAACTTTCATTTATTTGTCATTTAATACATAACAATTAGTGGTGGGGCGTGATTTTAAAAATGCTTTAATTAATTAGAGGTTTTGTAATAAATTAATCTCGATCGCAGTGTAATCGCACCTTTTTCCATCAAACATGATCTAAAGTCTATTGTGATCCATTTTGCACAAGTTGGTTGTCAGATTTTAACTAATTTATACTGGCTCAGAATGAGGTTTCTTTCTTTTGTATCTATTTTTTATTCAGTATGAGGTTTCTTTTTTTTTTTTTTTTTGAGAATGAGGTTTATAACTTTTTGGAAATTGAAGTAAGAATCACCAAAATTGTGTTATACGTATATTTTTGGGTGAAAGAACCTGATTAAAAATGATTCAAATGTAATTTAGGTAGAAAGGTTGTTAGATTTTTGTTGGATTCTCATAATTTTAATCAGAAATATTTTGTCATCTATCACTGCTCCATCTATAAAATAGTTTAAATACTACAAATTTGCTTTAGTTTACTATTTTTCTACAAATGACTCTTTACTTTGCTACTGATTAGACATACTGTGTAACTGAGATTTCCTGCTGACAGTGAATGTTCCTCCTGCACCTTCTACCCTCTGCTGTCTGTCTTTTTTTTCTGCTACGTGTTGATTGACTCTGTGATCTGAACTTCCGGTGTCAGATTCAGCAGACTGCCTTCCAGACATTCTCCATCTCACTTTACAACCAAAAACATGTATATTATCTGCATAATTTCTGCAGTTTTTAATTATTTTGCCAGTTACATTTGCTCATGATATCTGTTTTCTAAAATCCTGTCCTGTAGTTAGGAGAATCATTGCAATGCTGATATTTATCACATCTCATAGGTTTAAGTGACACAACTAATAGTAAGGTCTCCTTCGACATTCTAGGTGATGCCATGCATCATCTTCACAGCTGGCAAAAACTGTTAAACTTAGGAGAAATACTTCCATTTACAAAGTTGGAGAATCCGAAGAGAGTTGGTAAAGTAGCTGCGATGACAAAAATCCAGGACACCAGGGTTACAAAGTGAGCTTCTGGCTCACTGGATTTGGAATACCAAACAAGATGGATATAGAGAAACAGAGATCCATCCAGTTTGTTCATCAATGGGAAGCAAATATTGGCAAGAAGAAAAGATGTTATAGTTCTATAGGAGTTAGCCTTATAGCCATGTTCTCTCTGCACACTGCATTTTATGCCTCCTCTCTCTGTCAGGTGCTGTCTGGGAAGCCTCCAGTCCTCTTCACTCCACTCCACAGCTCATGGAGACAAAAATATGCTCCCATTCTGGAGTGAGAGTGGCCACTAAGTTTTTGGCGCTGCAATTTTTGGATCAAAAACATCATGTGGAAGACTTGTTTACCTGAATATAAAACAGCAACAGATTGCACTACAGATTGCAAGTGGAAGAACTCAAAAGTATGAGAAGGTTTCTGTGTCCTGTGGAGGCTATTTTGTTGATATTCCCAAATCTTGCTCTCAACTTAACTATAACTAAACCGAAGTGATTTACAGAAATGATTTGTTCTACAACAAAGAGATCTAGCTATTGGCTTAGATAATACGTCTGATCCATAAAACTAACTGTGAATTAAAGGATCTATTGATGTCATCTTCTTATAAACTCAACAGGCCAGATGTGTTCATGTGAAACAGGAAGGATTAAACACATTGACTTAATGGTGCAACCGAGTGCACAAGATGGAAATGAAAGATTTTGATTGCAGCAGCAAATATTGTTACAATGATTATCACCATCTTCCAAAGGTACCCTGCATTCCTGTCTTATTAGCTGTTTCATGTTGTTTATGCACAAGGGAGCCTTCTCCTAACCAATCAGAGATGGGGTGGGGGTGCAAAGACTCAGACTCACAGTGAGCGGTTCCTCATTTGGTTTACTAATGCAAAGGGACAAGTTTACTGAGGCAAGTTTGCAACTTTTCCTTAATATGCTGCTTTTAAATATATGCATATATTATATAAATATATAAAGTAAAAAACTGCAAAAAAATATTTATAATTTTGACACTAATAATTTTTCACTTGAAGTTGTAATATATTTCTGTGAAGGTATTTTTATAGTAGCAGCCTTGACGTGCTGGGCAAACCTGAGTACTTCTTCCATCACTGAAGGTGAGTGAAAGAAAAAATAAGGAGCTGAAAAGTGTCTGAATGAGACGGGGAATTCAGAGAGAAATAGAGCCCAAAACGGTGAGATGCCATTGCCGTGTTCAATTTGCGAGGGCTGTGTTTCTGGCTGCTGTACGAGCTCTGTTGCTGCAGTAGAACATGACTTAGTCCCTGTAGCTGTCGGGTGTCGGTCTACGGGGAGCTGGAGGAGCAGCGAGAGGGCCGAGCAGAGCCAGACTTGTCTGAGCTGTGCAGAAAATACTGCTTCTAGCTTCTCTCTGCTGCTTTCATTCTGCACCCTGCCGCAAGTCATCCTACTCACTGAGACACACAGAAAAGCTAAAACACATAGATACTGACTTTCTGTCAGTGTGTATGTGTGTAGTTGCAGAAAAGGAAATTAAAGACAGACAGAGGATGGAGAGAAGGAGAAGGGACATTCAGTCCAGTGTAAATTCATCTGTTTGCTGTATGCATTCATCATGAAGCATATTTCTGTGTTTACTGTTTTCCTTGTGTGCTCGTACGAGAGACTTGGCGGCTTGCTCACAGTGTCTGCTGAGTCTATTATGAAAGAGAAAACCGTAAAATCAGAGATCTTAATTACCTAGAGGAAGCGTGCAGGAGAAGGGTGGGTGGTTGGTTTGTACGGTAAGCGAGCAAGCTAAAGGAGGGCCAGTTCTGAGAGGGGGGGGGGTTCAGAAAACGAAGGAAAGCTATCTCGCCTCTTTCCCCCAGGCAGATAAAGAGGGGATAAACAGACACTAAAGCAGAGGAAGCCGGATGAGCAGAAAAAGCGAGAGACAAACAGAAACTCTGATGGAGAAATGAAGCTTGAGGGGGGGGAGGAGAAGAAAATCATTTGTTTTTCCCCTTCTGCCTTATTTTGTGACACAAAAAGTCTGACAGTCATCATAATAGAAGAATGAATCATTCCTGTAATTGAATTTGCAAGTGGAACGGCTGCAGCAGCTGTGGATTTAAGAAGACTTCACAGGCAGCCATGAGGGGACACAAGTGTTATTTTGTTCATTTTTACAATTAACAGTCACTGCTGAGCAGAGCGGGCCTGACGCAGATGGCTGAATGAGCATGATTGGCCCATTTCAGAGCATTTGTTAACCCCCAGACACTATGGATGAGCTCGGAGGTCGACTTGATGTGTGTAAGTATGTCTGAAATCATGCAGTGTTAGCCAAAGTGGAAAAATACCACAGACCCTTGGCTTACCCATTCAGTTTTTTGGAGGATTAAAAGTTCTGCGCTTGTGTTTCTTGGTCACTTTTACTTTGCGTCTATTTGCATCCTTCTCTCCCTCTCTTATCTTTCCATCACCAGCTGACTGTCTTGTGTTGCCTTCATCCTCCCCTCATACGTCCACATTTTCTTTTATTTTCTCAGTGTTTTTCATTTTTGTGGATTTTCTACCTCACCCGTCCTTCACTGTGTTGCCGGTTTTTTTAAATTTTGATTTGAAGCTTTGCAGACTTCAAGGTGAAGTCAAATTCTTTGATTAAAAAATGTCTTATTCATGTGATGTAGGCTACTTGTAAGCTGGTGCTTATATCTTAAATTTGCCTTTTGAAGATGAGAAAAAGGTTATATTATATGAACCATTCAGAATAAAACGTACCAGTGTAGCACTAAAACATATAAACTAAATGGAGAAAATAACCAGCCGTGGGATATTTCCCAATTAAACGAGCTTCTACTGAGAGTTTTACTTATTTTAAATACAAAAAAAATTAAAAACATTACAAAATATTACATAAAACATTTAAAATGCTAAATTTCAGATTTGAATGATCAGATGGGAGATAGTTA
The DNA here is from genome assembly GCA_006937955.1 of Pachypanchax playfairii. NCBI lineage: Eukaryota > Metazoa > Chordata > Actinopteri > Cyprinodontiformes > Aplocheilidae > Pachypanchax > Pachypanchax playfairii. The sequence continues at coordinate 2,087,030 of SSNP01000033.1, forward strand.
ACACCCCAAACCAGAAGCCATAACAGACGTTCTGGACTTTTTAAGACTATTTGAAGTTCACAACAGAACAGTTTAGGATTATTGAATTGCTTTCTGATATGGGCTTCTTTTGGATATCTGTGCCCCTACCTAACCTCCCAACAAATATCTTCTAGAAACGCCTCTGATAAAGAAAAGCCAAATAAATTACATAAGCGAACATAAAAAAAGAGTAAAATTATCAGCAGATTTATAAAAGACAGATACTGGAGATACTTTGTAAACTTGTCATCAGGAAAATAATGATGAACCAACTCGTAAACAACCTACAATAATGACAAAAAAACCAGGTTTTGACATTAACGTTTTCTACAGTTTGAACTAAAGATATAAAGTGAACCAGTTATTCATTAATATACATTTTTTAATCTTTTTGAAAAATATCAGAAATTTTAGATATTTTAGGAAACAGTTAAAAAGGAACAACTGTGTCTAAATATTTTTAAAGAGGAAACTGCTCATTTTCTTTTCATCTAGTGACTCTGGATGCTACATTATGTTCATGCTGACAAAAGGTGTGACACATAAAACATAAAATACTGACACACTGCAAATCAATATTATGTGACAATATAATAAATCTGCTTTTGTTGCCTGAATGGATGATGAGGCTTCAATTTATCATAAGTCACAAATTAAATGTGACAGTTTTGGTTTCTGTTTAGCTCCAGCTACAGATTCTCAGTCCCACTCTTTAAATTTATATCTTATTTCTAATTCATTGGCACCAAAAAAATGGAGACAACACAAAAGATAATGAAGAGAAATAATCAGGCTGTAAAAACATTGTGACAGCCATGCTATCTACAAATGATTAATTAACATTTTGATAAACATAATTAAGCAAAGGTGCCAAATACCAATAAAATGTGCTTGCTTTACTGACTCCAGTGCTAATTTTTCATTTTCGTATGAATGCAAACAGGCTGAAGAGCCGACAAAACCAGCGATGAGAAGATGTCACCTTGACTTCTGCACATGCCGAGGAGAATTCTTTATCTTTTCTCATATTTTATAAATGTATTATGAAGAATAATCAACAAAAAGTCTATAAAGTTCTGCGTGTGTGTTCTTGACATATTCACCTCCAACACTTTTAATCTCTCATTCTCAGCCTCTGCACTGTATCTCCTCTCCTTCAGCCTCTATCTTTTCCTGACTCTTTTTAAGGAACACTACATGTCTTCTTATTGACCTCTCTCTTCTCACTCAGCATCTTAGCTTTCAGCATTCTCTTCAATCTCGACAGTGCACTTTCCCTGCTCAACCTCCGCCCCCTCCCCCCTTTTTTTTTTACTTTCCCTCTGTTCATTGAACATGGATAAATTCTGCCCAGTGTTCTCCTTGACAAAGAGGCCCTCAGTCGGTGACACCGTCTGCTTGGGGAACCACCGTGCTCTTGTGACACTGTCACATCTGAGTATGTCACGCACAAACATACACAAAAAAGCTCCCACAAGCTCCACATGCAAACTCTCGAAGAAGGGTCAGATGAATGTTTTGTATGTGTGCATGCTTGCAGCGCGCCCCTTTTTATTTTCTCCAAGTCCACATCGCTGTGCACGGCTGCGTGTGATTTGTTTGAACGTGCCAACAGCAAGTTTGCATTTCAGCCTTGCTGCATGCATATGTACCACCCGCTGTTCAGATCAGTGCGGGTCGGCGGGTGTATCTGTGTGTGTTTTTGGAGGGAGTGGGGCGCTCTGTCGTTTCTTTTCCCCAGGAACTGTTTAAAAAAGATGTGTAGTTCAACGTCCGTAGCTGTCGATACGGTTTCTACTTGTTACAGCTGTGGCTTACGCCAGCACAGCAGTCTGATCACAATTAGGAGCCTCTCCTTGAACTCACTCACCCTCTGGCTTGTTGGGAAATCTAAAATTTGCATTCTGAAAAAAAAAAAAAAAGCCTTGAAAATATAGGAGTGACATTATTACACATGGCACTGAAAAGAGAACAATGTCTGAGTAAGAATAGAGCATTGTCAGTTTAAATCAGTGTTACTATTAGGTGAATGTTACAGTGGATAAAGCATCAAATGTTTTTTTGAATCTTTCATCATAATTAGATGTTAAGAGAAATGACAAACTAGCACTTGGCAAACTGTTCGAAAACATAATTATCGCTCAAATAACTTAATTTCCCTCATCAATGGGTAGTTGGTAACCGACCACTCAGCTTGACACAAGAGTTCTCTGGGTTTCATCACTGATTGGTTCCTCTGGGGGTTTTTATATTTATAAAGGCATTTTAAACAATGATAAAAACCTTTTTTGTGCGTGTCTCCTGTTATTAGTTGATTCAATTAAAAGTAGAAGATTGAATTTTCCCTACTCTAGCTGGAAAAATGTAACAACATTATTAATAAATTGGATTTTCTGTGTTGGGATTTAAAATTCAGTAAACGAAGTACCGATGAAGCATTTTTAGCTCAATTGTTTCTCAAGATAAATAAAAATTGAAACATCTGAAGATAATTTATATTTAAATGTGAATCAAATTAGAGGAGAAACATTTGGTATTTCCCACCGTCTCAGTTCAGAGAATGTATCAGGGGATGGACTTAGAGGCAGATATATGGGGAGGTGAGACTCGAGATGATCAAGTGATGTAATATTAATCTATCTAATGAGTCATAAATAAGATATTCTGAAACTTACACAAAAAATCTATAAAACTGTGATTTGAGTTTTGAGCTATGCTATAAGATAAAACATTGAACATTTTAACATGTTTAACTGAACTGATATTCAAAACTTTGATTCAAGCTTTTATTGGCTGTTGGATGAACCAGGTGGTAGAAATGAGTCTCGCTCATCACAATAAAACAGGATACATCCATCCATGTTCCTCCACTTATCTGGGGTCGGGTCGCGGGGGCAGCATCCTAAGCAGGGAAGCTCAGACTTCCCTCTCCTCATCCATATTAACCAGCTCTTCCAGGGGAATCCCGAGGCATTCACGGGACAGCCTTGAGACATAGTCCCTCCTGTCTTCCCATGAGCCTCCTCCAGGTGGGACATACCCAGAACACCTTACCAGGGAGACATCCTGGATGCATCCTAATCAAATGCCACAGCCACCTCAACTGATTCCTCTTGATGCGGAGGAGCAGCGGCTCTACTCTGAGCTCCTCCTGGATGACCGAGCTTCTCACACCAGCCCAGACACCCTGCGGAGAAAACTCATTTCGACCACTTGTATCCACGTTCTTGTTCTTTCTGTCACCAAAGTTTGTGACTATAGATGAAGGTAGGAACGTAGATCGACTGGTAAATCAAGAGCTTTGCTCTTTGGCTCAGCTCTCTCTTCACCATGACAGACCGGTCATAACAGGAACATAGTTACATCAAATTATCTGTAAATAACAAACTGCAAAAACATGTTTTTAATGTTTAGATGGCATTGGTTTGGGGAAGTAGATCAAATGATCTTAACTATAAATGTTAAACATTAAAACTAATGTTTTAATGCATTATTTTCCAATATTATCTCCAACCTTTAGTCAAAGTCATTGACTTTATAAAAGCTAAAGCAAAGATACAATGTTAAAATAATGTGTTCTGCACATTTGAGTAACTCACATGTCCTATTTCTGAACTATGCACAGCTGTGGTTTGAATTTTTAGCAAGTTTTACAGATTTTTTTTTGTTCTTTTTTTTGTAGCTTTGTCTTCCTCTAAAAAGCTAGTGCAGAGTCAGCCAACCAGAGAGGAGGACTGTCTTATTGAATTGATTTTTCTAAGTGTATTTTCTGTTTTGTTGTTTTTTTTCTTAAAGGAGTTTTCTCCTCTATATAAGAAGGAGTTTCATATTCTTGGAGAGCTCTGCACCAACACTGTTATCCTGTAAAGCTCACAGAGAAATCTGAGTGTCAAACGGTTTTAAAAAAGAAAATCTGACTTGAGCCGAAACAGTCGCACCAGGGTGTCATATTATTATCTAGATTCGGAGTGTTTCAGTCATTTCTAAAAGAAAAAAGAAACAAAGTTTGTCGATTTAAAAACATTTTGTGTTAGATCTATCAGATCCCAAACACACAAATGTTTGTGAAGCTGTCAAAAGAATTTTAGTTCTTAATGAAAATAGATTAAGAGTGAAGGTGAAAGTGAAAACGGAAACAGAACGACTGCAGTGAGACTGACAAAGGTAGTGCGTTTGCCTTTGAGCTGCTACAGCTTTTTGATGAACCGATGAGCCGACTCTACACAGCTCTCCCACTTGGACACCCACGTGCTGCACTCACACAGACAAAAACACACACACACACACGAGAGATAAACAGAAATTCACACAAACATATCCAACATATTTGCCTTCGCACACACACATAAACACAAACACATCTACACTGGGTGGGGATTAAATGACTCAGATGGCATTTGCTCTCTGTGTCTCTCTTCTTTCTCTCTGTCTCTCATTGTCAGGTTTTGCTGCCGTGGCAACAGAGTTGATGATAAGAGGAGGAGGAGGAGGAGGAGGAGGAAGTGGGAGCAGAGAGGGGAGTGAGGGAGACAGAGAGGAGCTGGTGATGGAGCAGGTGAATGAGAGATCAGGAAATCAGGACCTGCTTGTCATGTGAAATGGGGCTTTGTCACTGCTGCAGTGTGTGTGTGTGTGTGTGTGTGTGTGTGTAATTTTGTTTTAGTAGTTAGAGGCAGAAACAATAAGATTGTGCTTTTGCTGGTGACCTGGACCGAGTGCTGCACACTGCAGTGTGTGCACTACTGGGACACATTCACTCAGATTTCTTGTATAATTTTTATTTCCAACAATTCAATCTAAAATGTGAGATTGGGTCGAGCCACCAGTACGGAAACAGACAGAGTAAAGAAAAACTAAAGCCTGTTTCTCACTGAGCTGCAGATGTTGGATGTTAGTTGGAGACATTAAATTACAAGAAAATATTTAAAATTTAGCTTGGAGTCAAACTGAATTGGACAATTTTGTGTTTATAGAAATTAAAAATGAATTATGACAATCACACAACACTCCTGAGAATGTTATGCAAGTTATCCCGTTACAGTTTTATCACTAACTGCAAAGACTCTGCAACTGTAAAGACTGTAAAGATTATTTTGAGAGAAAATTTGTCTTGCAAAATTTCTAATTTGTTCAAAGTTTCAGTGACACAATATTTCATGTGACTCACACCAGAAATTTTCAAACATTTTGACATATTTTGGAATGTCCCTCCAGAATGTCATTTACAATTTGTCCCCAACAGTCACAGCCCAGAGAGATCCAAATATATAATGCAGAAGACCCCTTAAAAACCGAAATTTAAATAAATCTATGCAAAATAGACATGCAAAGAAAAAAATTATGCAAAGCGAACCACTGCTGTAGTTCAGAATACTGACAAACTTAATCTTAAAGTTGATTTATCTGGCATTAAATGGTAAATATTGTGTATTTCTAGTCTTACTGACCACTTGAAGTTCTTTTGCATTACAAATTATATTCACACTCACATGGGGTTCAGTGTCTTGACCAAGACACTTCGACATGTACCCAAATCTGCCCAAAACCAGTGAAGTTTATTCAAAAAAAGCTTATTTTTACAGGCTCTTTGATTGAAACCATTTTTTTAAAAAAAGCAAATAAGCATAGATAATTTACTTCTGTGAAGACAAAAAGAAAAGGAACCAGGATTTGTAATAAATCTTGTCATTGCTGCAGAATTACAGAAATCCAGTGAGACAATGTAAAGTCCTAAAGTAAAAAAAAAAATCTAATTTAACTAAAACAAATGAAGTGATTATGTTACTACTTGTTTTCTTCTTAGCTTCACATTGTTTTCTGGTTGCGATGAGGGTTGTGCAGCAGGATAAAGACATTAAAAGTACAATTTTACTTTTGATTCTGCAGCTAAAATAGCTGAGGGATGTTTTTCTAATGCCAGATGGTGAACGTAAGCCGTGAATAATGCTGCGCAACTCTAGACGCTGCTGATTTGTGCGTTGACTCAGCGACAATCTAAGTCTGCATATAAATAGGTATTTATGAATTTGGCTTTCATGTTAGTATTGTGAAAGCACTTCATTGTCTCCCCAACGTTATTTCTAATATGGTATATACAAACATGAGTAAATGCTTGAAATAACACAGAGATTCTCGGACATGTGCATGAATAAAGGGAAGAACAACTGTGATGGATCGCTGGTGGCTATATTAGATTTTAAAAACAATTTCATTAAAAGACAAGAGAGTCATTATTCATAAAAAAAGGTCACATAAGTGACAGAATAATACAATCAAGGCCTGAGGGCATATTTTCCATTTCAAGTCATGTTGAAAACAACATGGCGATGAATGGAGATCGTGACCTTGGCTGATGTCCCTTTTCTCTGTGTTGTCTCTTATTCTGAAGCCTTTGATATACAGTAAGCTACAGAAATGCATCGAAAACTGTTTTTCTACAATGTTTTAAGGCTGATTTTTGGTAATTATATGGAAAATGTAATATTGCTTTAAAAGGTGTCAAAAACTGCTCTATTTGATTTAAATGTTTTAACTCTTTAAAGTTTAGAGATCTTAATAAACAAATACATTTTACATCAACGACTGTATATATACTAAAAACTTCAGATTGTTTTGTAATTGCACTCCAATTAAAAGTTGTGTTTATTTGTATTTATGTTATGCAAATTGCCTGAAGACAGTTTGTGCTTATTGTCTTTATTGATATCAGCTGTAATGAGCTGTTCAACCCGCTGTAATACATATTCATCAGATCGGATTAGTTATATAATTACGTGTATATACTTGTGGTCTATCCTAGAGGCTAATGGTGGAGATTTATTAGAATTTTATTACCACTAAAATTATTTAACACTTAGCCTGTTTACAAGACAGAACTCCTCAAGACGCAATTTCCTCCTGACAACCATGATTGAGTCTGAAATTGATCATCTGTACTTCAAGATGAGACATCAAACAGTGTGGCCTGACAGGGACTGAATGCAGAGGAGAGACGGGCTGCAAGATTCAACAAAATACACACAAAAAAGTAGAGAGAGTGGGCTCTTTGAGAATTTGCTGCGCATCCCTTTTGCATAAACGGCTTTTATTTGTGAATCCATCTGTGCTAAATCCATTTCCGACAAGAGCGCTCTCAAATTGTTTTCCGATGCCCAGAGCAAGAGGTGTTTTCTTCTGGTCTGTACTTTCAGGCTGAGCAAACAAACCTATAAGGATGGTGCATAAAAAAGCAGAAGCAAGGACCTTAATTGCTACGATACTTCAAAAATCTCATTAGATTTGGAGTACTATCCCAGATGAAAACTGAATGTGTTGAAATAAAATCATTTTTTCTCTAAAAGGAAGAAGCTTTTATTTAGTCTAATTCACAGATTGTAATAAAGAAGATGGTTCCTAGTTTCTGGTTTTACATTTTAGAGCATCAGTTCAGTCTTACGCCGCCATCATTGTGTAGTTTTTCAGCAAATAAATGGTCGATGGCGGATCTGAAATCTAACACACAGCCAGCAAAAATTGCCTTTACTTCTGTTTTACTATTAATAGAACCATAATTCATAAAAAAGGGTGTCATGATTTAATAAAAAGAGGAGTGAACTTAACTCTTAAGAGCATATATTTATAGACTTTCATATATACCAAATTTTTTACAACCTCAAGATCTGCCCCTGCTGCCCACTACAGGTTTAAATGCAATTTAAAGGACTTTTGCATTAACATGAAATAATGAAGGCTACATCAATCATTTTATACAGTTTAAAACATAATTACAACCTGTATATTAAAGTGATACTTCAGATCATATGAAGTAGATTTCTGTAGAAAGGTTGTGAATAATTAATATCGTACCTGCTGTAGCTCTTTGAACAGCCTCAGGATGGAGAAAAGGAGATTTGTTCTGACTGACTTACAAACCTTGTCACAAGATCAGCGACTACTGCCACTGTTCATCCATCCATCCATCCATCCATCCATCCATCCATCCATCCATCCATCCATCCATCCATCCATCCATCCATCCATCCATCCATCCATCCATCCATCCATCCATCCCCAATTACAAGCTGTAAATTTTGTATCACACAGTTATTTGCGGTGATTTCTATTTTGAATCGAAATAAGAGGCGGAGCTTTGGCACATCTACTTCATCATCATAGGTTTACAAAAAAAATACATTCACATGATCTGCTGTGACATTTTACAAATTCATTTTGATTTTAGACAGCAGCAATCCACTTTGTAATGTGTCCCAGTGTGACTTTCCTTTGACTCATTCATGTGTTCATAACTAATCTTGATTCTGTTTTTTCAATAAGCTGTTTATGATAGTGGACTAAGGAAATGAAAGGGCCGGTAGTGTCTGAGCATCACACATAAAAAAGATTATCATTTAAGAATAATAGATCTCTAACCAGTTCCTTTCAGTGAGAAAACAGTGTGCCCACACAGCATATTAAAAAGTAACACATCTGTCATTTGAACTACATTGGCTACAAGCCTCATTTGCTACAAGTCAGCCTTTTCATTAAGATCTCCTCATGCATCGTCAAATATCATTTAATCTCTCTATTTTATTCCACATAAAGAAAGTTAGTCAGTTAATTGTTAGAGTCTGTGCCCAAACAGTTAATATGTTCTTCTGTCCATGACCGAAATAGTTTCCAGCTGAAATCTGATGAGAAGCAGAATAAATTCTAGATTACTAGTCCATCAAAGAGCCAAAACAGAAACCCACAAGACATCCCTATGCTCTCAGTCCTCAATTAAAAATCCACTAATTAACCTAACATGCATGTTTCCAGACTGCTAGTGGTAACTGGAGAAAATCCAGCTGAGAGAAGGTGCTAACTTCACACAGAGAGGCCACAATAAAAGAATTAACTGAGGAGCTTCTTGCTGTGAGTTGACACAGTGCTGATCACTACATCGAGTTAGCTTATATCTTTTTTTTTGGATAAGATCGGGGTTAAAATTCAGAATGATCAAATAAAGATATTACTATACACCAAACATGACTAAAATGATTCCAATTAAAACTGTTTATGTCACGTCAATAGAATAATATACATGTGCACTATTACATGAGTTCACATTACTCTAGGGGTATTTAGATTTTTTTATTCAATGAGTTGGATTCAAAATAAGGGAAGGAAAGAGTTTGCAAACAGGAAAAAAATATGCACAAATATTAATTTGCAAACTGTGATCTGATTCTACTGAAGTAGTATAAAGATTCTGTTTTCAGCATAAAACTGAATGTGCTACTGTTTCATGTTTTTTAATGATTTATCAGTGTAAAACCATGTCAAATGGATCAGAAAATCAAGTTCCTGCAAATTTTAATGAACTGAAGCAATTCTGTAAATGAGACTGCGCCAAAAATTATTCTACAATGGCCTGGCAGAAAAAATATGTGAATTTATTCTGATAAATTTGTGCTATTTTTGTTGAAAATAGTTCTAAAATCCATTGAGTCATCAGATATGTTTTGTTTTTTTCCATAAACTAGTTCCACATCTTTATCCTCCACAAAATAATATGACATGCTGAACTTTTGAGACTAAATTTATTAAACATCCTTTATTCTGTCCATTTACACAAAGCCTTTAGATTAAAAAAGATGAGAGTACTTTTTAAATCAGATGTATTTGACCTCATGAGTATTTCTGGCCATTTAGATCAGCTGCTACTACTTCAGAGTTCTGAAGCTTAAAAATAGCAAAAATGATCAAAAACTTCTGTTACAATGAATTCTGAATAACTTTTCTTTGCATTATGTCTTTGATTCGCCAGGAGGACAAATTGGCTATTCAACCATTTGGACAATCCAATTTACTTTATCTCTGCAGAGGAACCAGCAATTAAGAGAAGAAAATAAAGAGCCGTGGTGCTTTTTCTGAGCACAAAATGTAGGTCACTTTCAGGCTGTTTGTGCTTTTGTTTGTCATGTGACTCTGTGACCAGAGTGTAACCTTCACTAGGTTAATTGAGTGATTCAGTTTGCCATTCAAACACTCCTGCACCATATTCTGCACAGCTTTCTCATGCTAAATTGCTGGTTATCCCTCTGCCAGCTCTATGCTAATAGATCATAGCATATGCTAAAAGCAACGTCGCTTTGAATATTTATGCAGCAGGCCCATGTTTAATGCAGAATTAGCATTTGTTTGCTCCATTGTTCAGTAAATTCATACCAGGAGCTGGTGAATAAATGCATAATACATTTGGTTAGCCCATGGTACATTAGCCTTAGAAGTTCCACAACTTACTACAGAATCATGAATATCCACATTCATTATTTACATGACTTACAACTGGCAACTCAAATTAGAATCACTCATTCATGTTACTTCATCTAGGTCAGGTTTAACGTAATTATTCATAAGAAATGTGTGTTTTTCGATTGCTTATTTATCTGAGTTACTATTTGTAGTGTACTGCCACCCTTCAGATGCCTAATAGCTCTATTTTCCTTCTTTTAAATGCAACATGAATAGCATTAACTCAGAACGAGGAGGAGCTTTGAAGTTGAAAGTGATCTAATCTGTGCTGGAAAATGTGTGATTTAACATTGATACATATGACCTGCACAGCCTGTGAGGAGGGACGAAAACATGCATGTGTCATTTTGTTACTTATCCTACATGCATTGTGCTGCTGTGAGGAGATATAATATAATTAGAGCAGGTTGCTGGCATGTAGCAGAAGTACCATACTTGGGTTTATTACATTATTCACACTGTACTTTACTTTTAATAGTACAGTGCCTGAACACAAATGTCACAGGCTCGCTCTGAATGAGCGTCACGTAATGAATGCTGTCCTGCTGTCAAAGAAGCAGCTGCATTAAGCTCTGCAATCATTATGAGTATGTCCAAATACTGCCTAAGAGGAAATAAGTCCATTCTCTGTTTCCATAATAATCCATGAAAAAGTGGACACATAGCATCACAAACTTTTATAGGCAGAAGGAAATAGGTGGTTTTAATTGAATTACACATATTAGCATTTTAACTGTTCTGTTTGTCTGAATCTGCACTCGTGTTCCTTTTCATGCAGCAGTATATCGTTGTTCTTGATTTTTATATTCTGCATGTCTTAGAGCAACTAAAATCAACAAACGACTGTGTTGTTCTCGAATTTACTGATTTCTTTTACCACAAAATTGTGAAGTTAAAGCCCCGTCACACGCAGAAAAAACTCAGGTGAGTTTAAAAGATGGCCGATGTTTGGCTCAGCTGTTTTTAAAAGGAGCATGTTGTGTTGCACTGCGTGCTGCAGCACCTCTGACTCCCCCTGCACGCCCACCTGCCTGGTGGCCATCAGATTGGACAGGTGAGTTATTGGTGTAACACTGCTTAAAGCGCCTCACCCGCGCCTCCATCAAAACCCCAACCCCCTGCGTCACAACCACATACACACACGCACAGTCCAAGTCATCCATTACAGTGCCTGTCAGCCAAGCGTGCAATCAATACTCCCCCTCCGACAGCATGCTCACATGTGATGGAAGCCAAAGAAGGGAAGTTGGAGGCTGAAGTGGGAGGAGGTTGGCTGGGAGGGGGGAGTAGTGATGAGGTGTGTGTGTGGCTTCAGGGCAGCAGGTGAGGGAACTAAAACAGAGCAGAGACAAACAAAAATGAAGTGTAATACATAACAATACACAGAGATATAGTGAGTGTGGGAGTAAGCTTTGCAGGACAGGAGTGTCAGAGCAGAGGAGAGATAGAAGTAGAGTGTGCATGTGTGTGTTTTTGTGTATGAGAGAGATACATGGAGAGTGGTTGTGGGTGGATGAGAAGAATGCTATATATAATGGCAGAGGTTCAGGAATAGATCAGAATGATTGTGTTTTGTGATTACCTAACTCTGCAAACAACAGCAGCCACCAGCTGACATCAAAGACAGCACACAAATAAATAAACACAAGCTCACTAACACACAAACGTGCAGGAATAAAACAGACAAAGAAAAAAAAAAAAAAACACGGCACACAACTCATCTTCATGCTAAACTAAACTAACTCTCCGCTAAAAGAGCTTCTGTCATCTGGTCTGCATTGATAACACGACGCACTCGCAAACACTAACATTCTGACACAAAAAACACTTCCACCGTGTTATGAGCATAACTTATGTACATAAAGCCGACTCATAATCACGTTTAAACACACAGACATCCAAGTAGCTTTGCTATTCCTCTGACACACAAGCACCGCAAAAATACTACCAGGACCTTGTTATTCTGTAGACACACCTGAATGTTCATAGCGATGACTAAATTTCATTGATGCCACCTTCTAACTTCAACTTTAAGATAGATTTAATATAATTGTATCAGCTACAGCCAAATTAACTTTTACAGTTCAGCTGTTTGGCAAAGAGATTCAGAAAGCACAAGAAATAAACTTATTTTAATTTTTTTGTTCAGGTGAATCGTTCAACAGGTAGAGATCAGACATCCTCCATAGTTTCAATTCTAATTGGCTTAAAAAAGGTAATAAGGTTCAAATGCAAAGTTCAAAAAAACACTTAGTCAAAAGCTGATCTCCAAAAGGAGCATTTCTCCTGAAATCCCCAAATCTGTATTTTGTTCATTCTTTCTTTACACATATCCAAGAATCAGATTTGCATAATGGAAAAGTGGCTATTTCAGCACGCCTCAAGCAAAAAGTGGTCTTCAGTGTTTTTGACTAATCAGATAAAAACTTTGAGCAAACGTGTCTTTGAGGATAAAAACCCTAATGGTCAGCGCTAAAACAGAATATTAAGACATTGTATGAAGAAATCTGCATCTTGTTAAACATTAAAACATTTGTTCTAGTGGACGCCCAAAATAAAATCACTGAACCTTTTTAATAAGATTAATAAAGGGTTTTTAAAACCAATAGAAAACCCTAATACCAGGATTTTTGCGTGCATGTGTTTGCCTTGAGAAGACCTTCCAGCCAGCCCACTTCTCATCTATTACTCCTCTTTTGAGTCCCAGCGATGGGTGAATTTGAGTAGTTTCTGCTTGAAAATGATGGGACACACTTATTAAAATACATATAGCCTATATTGTGTATAGATGTAGTCTCTGCATTACATAAGCAGATGTATTTCTGTCGAGTCTGAGGCAATAAGAGGTAAAGCTGAATGCTCAGAGGGAACGCTACAGTCAGGGCACAGGCCTTTTCTCCTCTCTACGCACACTAAATCACTAACAAAAGCCACATACAGGATCACTTTGTGTCTCTACCGAGGTATGGAGACCAAGAATATCTGAGCGGTGGTGGGACAGGTGGTCCTGTTTCAGGGCAGAACAGAGCAGGAGCCAAGCTGTGCACAGCCAAGGTGATCCCTGCCAGCCATTTTGCCCTGCATTTAGGATTCATTTTCCAGGTGATCAAACCTGCTGCCAGAAGGGGGAAAGTGTGCATGTGAGTTATAACATGCTCCTGCAAACTGTGTGAAAGTGAGGACGCATTAACAAACAGGTGGGTGTGCAGATGTACGCGTGACACCTTTCACGGCTGATGGGAAACAAAAGTGTTTGTGAGTAGATGTGTGTTGATGTGTGTGCATTAATGAATTTCCCAATACGTGCACATCGTGCAGCAGGGCTGATTAGGCACTCGGAAAGCTCCAGAATAGGCCAGAGGCCAGCAGACCCAGCTCCCAGTGCGCAGCCAATGGAGTAAACAGGGATGCAAAAGCTTCCTGTTAGGAAAGGATAAGACAGAAAGGGGGAACACAGGAAGTAATGAGGGGGGGAGAACAAAGGAAGCAATAAAGAGGGGTAAAGCAGCGAGAAGGTGGATGAGCGGAAGAACAGAGTTTGGGGAGACGAGACAAAACAGTGCAGTAACAGGATGAGAGGGAAAGAGGAGGAAGGGAAAGGAGAGATAACGACAAGCAGAAAGAGATAGGAGGATGAAAAGTGTCTTGTGCTGATGGAAGAAAAGAAGGTGGAAGGGAAATGGGATCAAGGGAAGAAACTAAGCAGCAGTGCCCTGGCAGGATGCAATGGAGGCAAGCAAGATGGCTGCAGGGGACAGAGCACCCGGCCAAATATGGTCATCAGAACCCTGCTCCGTCCTAGATTCTCTAACAGCTAAACCAGTGCCCGGATGATTCAGGAAGAACCATATATGGTCAGAGGGCAACAGCATCGATTCATTTCTCTTAGATGTGTTGTGCTGGAATGAGTAATGTTGAACTTGGGCCTAATGTAAACAAACAAAGCCCTACAGCACGTTTACATGCAGCCACCACACGATTATTCTCTTCTTTCACACAGTGTTAGCAGATAGGATGAAACCATGAAGAGGGACGCCTCAGGACAACATGAGGGTGACTGAACAGGCTGTGAACACATTGTACCTGCCCACCTAACTTTGGGTTTGGTCATGTTCTGACCATATACATGCACATGCTTGCTTGTTTGAATTTGTGTCATTCCACTGTAACTAAACTGTGCAAAAAAATATTTAATCTTTGAAGGTTAAAGTTGTAAAAAAAAAATACCCATCATGCACACAACAGGTAGCCAGGTCAACATCGTTCAGTTGCAACATCTGTGCAAATACAGACAGACTGAGTTCATCACTGTAAGAGTCTCTCTTCCTGTTGTTTGTGTCCTGTTTAGCTGACACACAGGTTTTAAAATGAACTCTGTGCTCTCAGATAAAAGCAACATTATGTCCTTTACTGTAAACACAGTTTTTCCTTTAAATCATTCTAACTCATAATTAGGTTCTTTTGTTCGCGGTAGCTTTTTTGGGGAAAGAAAAAAAAAAACTATTCAGCCCAGAATGAGGGAAACAGCTCCAAAAACACTGGTGATGTCATGACCAGAAGATGAAGCGCTCCATCTCAACAGCAGTGCGACTGATTCATCTTATCTATTTCAGCTGTCCCACGTAGGTTTTGTTGCTATGATTGACCAGCAGGTTTCACATACACCACAAATTCCAGTCCTGCTGAATTAAACAGAGTCTCATTCTCATGGTGTTGGAAGTTATAGAAACAATCACTGTCTGGCAGCTGTGGAAACAAATTTAACAGCCCTAGTACTGTACCATAAAGCCTGTCAAGCTGCAATAAAAGTCCTGAAAGAATACGGCTGCTGGGCAAGACGACTCTAAATGAACCAGAGTGAAGCCCCCTTTCACTGCTTCATATATGGAACCGTAAAAGGAGGTGTCACTCTCCCCATCAGTCAAGCGAATAAGTCGTAAATGATCTCATCACAAAGGCCTGAAGGTTAAAACAACAGATCACAAACTATACAGTCTGAAGCAGCAGGAAAATGTACCACCATACAGATATACTGGATTTATTTTTACGCAGTGAACATATATTTCCAGGGAAAAGTGACATAAACACCCATGATTTGACTCTATACAGTAAACACTCACACAGCAAAGAGATGTTGTACTCAGTACGTTTACAACAGCCCACACAAACACTTACACCACTTATTAATGAAAATGCACATTCATATTGCTTTTTCAAACTCATCCTCTCAGTTCAGGAAATGTTCCCAACTGTAGAAATAGTTCAAATGTCACTCGAATCCTTTTGATCCTGTTTAACATTCATCATGAAGCCTGCCAGCATTACAGAGCGGGTTAACATTCAGACAAAATGTCGCTTAACATCTTCACTGCGGCTGCTAAACACCATATGCGAAAATAGTTCTCTGCAAGCAACATTTGACGAGCGTGCATCCGTTCAGAGTCCTGCTGAGACGGTAAAATGACAGGCGTGCAGAAAAAAAATAAAAAATAAAACAAGTCAGCAATTACATGTTCAGTGTTTCCTGGCAACTGATTTATTAAAAAAATAAATAAAAAGATATGAATTGTTTATCTGGTAAAGCTTGTTATGGACTAAGAGAAGAAACAAAGAGGAGATGGTGAAGCAACAAGCGACGCTTTTTGTGTGACACGTCAACTTCAGTTGAGTTTAAGAGTCTCGGCAAAGAGTCAGGATGGATGAGTCCAGACTGTGTGAAAATGGGATTGTGCGGTTGGAAGACTGCCTGTTTCTCTTGTCAGGTGGGTTGACACATGCTCACAGTTTTTGACAGTGTTGTGTTACTAGTTTGCATGACACAGATGTAAAAGGTCAGCTGGAAAACTGGCAGAGACGGGAGCATGCACATTCACACACAATTACATCCATGTGCACATCTAAGCTTACAAAACTTCCAATATGTGTGCGTATTTGTGCATTTATGATGCTCTCTGTCAGTGTCCAGAATGCAGCCAGCAGTGTGCTGATGGCTGAGCTGCGTGGATTACACCTCCTGTTGACAGCAGGCTCGGAGCGAGGATGCTAGTCATAACATAACAGCAGGAAGGTGGGAGGACATCACCTCCAAGCACACAAGCACATACGCAGTGAAACACTATGACACAGTGTTAAAGTCATATCAAGGTCCTTATTTAGATTGGCTATCATCTTTGACCTCTCTTTCCATCCTCATTAGTTGGACTAGACAGCCACTGCAGGCGTGACGCTGCCGCGGGCCCACACACAGCATGTCACATCGCTTCATCAGCGGTACAGTAACTAGCGCATACAGCCTGGAGATTTGGTTCTGCATAGGAGCGTCTTGTTGTGTCATTATTGACTGTTCCATTGACATACAAGTGGGTTCTTTTGCAAATTTATGAAAAAAAACAGATCACTGGTTTTTTTTTAAAAGTATGTAAATGTAAACTATCTCGTTTGCAAGGGAGTCCTGGGGGGAGATGTGGTGGAGAAAGCTGGAAACAAACCAGCAACTATCTGGTTTTACTCTCTGGCAGTCAGCCACTTTCCCTTAAGCCAGAGTCAAACAAATAAACTCATCTGCATTGTTTTCTGAGAATCGACCAGTTAAATACCCTGAACTCTGTGTTAATCTTTCAGGAGGTGAGGAAGGTCGGATAAGCAGAAAGTCTTGATGGATTTAAAACTGATAATAGACTTTAATAATATGTGATCATGGCAGATTTATGCTGTCGTTGAAGGAAAAGGACAGGCGAGCTGACTCATTTGCTACAAATGGGTTCAGATGAGGCTTTTTTCACACTGTGACAATGTTCCCAAAAATCAACAATAATAAAAAAAATAAAGAAATACCAACCAATCCTTTTAAATGTCACAATGTTGAAATGTCAAATGCCCCTCATGCACAACCTTCAAAATAAAAATGGAAGTTATCGAGGGATGCCATCCATCCTTATACATGAACTTCATCCTTTGTGCCAAGCTTTTTAAATAATAATGAATAAAAGGAAAAAAAATAGGTAAATTTCTTCTACATGTACCTCAGCTGGTTTTTACCTGCAGGACAAAACCTTTTATTAGCTCTTTCTTTCTTTCATTCTTTGTTCCTAATTCCATTCCTCTTTCATTTGTTCTTCTCCTCCCCTTTTCCCTGCATGTCTCATGGAAATTCAGCTCAGTTCAAAGGGTCTTCAGTAGCGTGACCAGCCCTGTGGTGAAGTGCCAGCTTAGAGCGAAGGGAACGGTGTGATGGAACATCAGCAAACCACAGGAATCTCAGCACCGTTACATAAACACTTTTATCAAGTGTAGGACAATGAAGAAAGAGCCAAGCAGAGGAGTTATATATACATTGTGTGTGTGTGTAAGTGTGTGTGTGTGTGTTGTCAGAGCCATCTTGAGTCATATGTTGTAAATCAGCCTTGTTTATAGCATATTTCATAGATGAAATAATTAAGCACTCACAAGAGGTAAATCCAAGAACGCTCTCGCCCACACGCAGTCTGACTCCCTTTGACTGGCAGATATATTGTGTTTCATAAATTAGTCTTGTCTGCAGGGAGGACACATCCATGGCAAGTCAAACAACTGCAGAAGAGGGAGAAAATATACTGACTGGCTGCACTTATTCATTCACTTTAGGAAAAAAGAAAAACAAGATGATTAGCATTTGTAAGGACATGAAAATGCGTCTGATGTGAGAGTTAAAACCCTGTAGTCGGATTAGTGCTGACTGGCATCCGAACCCACAGCAGACTCTCCCAGTTCTGAGAATGTAAGCTTTAAAATCAAATTATTTAGGAAATAATTAGTTGATTTTATTTCAACTCTGGCAGATTATTGTAATTCTATGTAAACATCAGTCAGTTTATTCGTTGTCTGCAGCTGAAGCAAATAACAACTTAACATGAACATGCAGCACCACTCAGTGACTTTATGTTATTTTAGGATTGATTTAAAGATTTACTTACTTATTCTGAAACTCCCATAACCTCTAAAAAACCTTTACATCTTTATAGTTCATCTAAACTAAACTGGTCTCCAAATATTTCTGCTTCTGACTCACCCAAATATCAAAACAGACATAATGAAAACAGAAAAGGTTTGACTCCTGTTATACTTCTTTTAACTACTGTACTTATCTTTTATATCGATTTCAGTGATGGTTTTGTTTTCAGTTTGATTTTAGACACTTCAAAACTGCAAGTATTTCACAGCAACATTAATCTAAAGCACTAAGGTTGACCGAACAGACGCTCTTAGATTGTAAACAGGGAAAAAAGCAGTGATTGTGGCATGTTTCTAATCTGGATAATAAGTGCTCAGAGTTTGGAAACTTCAACGCTTCGATTAAAGACTTTTTGGTTTATCCTTAATGTTTTATTGTTTTCACTTTGTATTTGATAGTGTTTTTTTAGATGCTAATTTTTATTATTATCACTTTTGCTATTTATTATTATCATGTATGTAAAAACTGATTGTATTAAAATAAAATCAGGAATAGCATCGACGATAACCGAGTCATCTCTTCCATTGCAACCATATTGTGCTGACTTTTCAAACTTGTATAACAGAAACCATTTTTTTTTTTTTACCATTTCTTCCTCCATCTATAGGATCTATTTTAGACAAATCATCAGTCCACCACAGAGTCAATCACAGACACAAGAGATAAACAACCACCTTGCTGTGAAGTGACTGTGTTACCAGCTTCATTCTACTGACATCTTCTGTTTTGTTTATCTGATAAAGGGTTTGATTTTTGTTTGAGGACTCTGGTGTGAAGACACTAAGAGATTTGGTTCTATATTTACTGCATTTAAAAGATGGACAAAGCAGAAGACAAACAACAGAAATTATTCTTATAATTTTGGAGCCAAATAAGACATTTCAGATATTAATCAAACAAGCAACAATGTCGTCATTTCTTAGCATATTCTGCAAAACTGAGTAAATTTGATGAGTATTAGCAGCGGTTGTCACAGCGTACTGTATGTATTTACATTAAAAGCAGTAAACATGACACACTGCGTCCATCTAGCATCCCGTCTTCTCTGTATTCATGTGACTGTGCATTAACATTCATAGATCCTAAGGCAAGTCTCTCATCTCTTCATTTCTTTTTTTCTTTTAGCTGCAGAAAAGTAATCAAGAATTCCTTAACAATGTTTTTGCTGAGACACATTTCCAGGTCAAAGGCAGGATGACGAATAAGTAAAAGACAAGAAGGCACAAAACAGGGAAATGAGAGGAATCTTATCCACAGCTGATCGTTCAGATGCAGCAAAAGCGCAGCCATATTATAAATATTAGAACATTATTAAACCTTTTATCTTCTTTGAAATCAGGTGGAGTGCGTTTGCGTCTGTTTGTTGTAGTTTTCTTTAAGCAGTCGGCAGAGAAACAGTAATTGATCTGCTGGATTTTTAAGTAGAAACCTTAAGAAATGAATCTGCGTTGCATTTAATTATTAGAATGATCTAATTTTATCAGTTCAAAATCTGGAATTAATTCCAACTGAACACAACTAAACTAGTTTTTTTATCACTGTTGAAAAATTCTAAAGCGTCTATCATCACATCATGTTCATATCTTGAATTTCTTTTTTTTTATTTATTGATCAGGTCCCTCATCAGAACCACATCCAAACCTGAGACAGTCATCTGATCAGCCACACCCAGTCTGATCAGCGTTTTGTGTTGATGCACAGCATTAAACAAAAGCTGACTATAACTCATATTCTTTAACGCGTTGCCTCTGTGTTGCAAGCTACAACAGCTTTTCGTGAATTTTCCAGCTGTAATGAGCACATAGCATTCTTGTAATGGCCTAACGAGCACAACCAAAGGTGACGGCAGACACACACTCTCACACACACACTGCTGTCAAACACGCTCACTAACACACATCCCAGGTGGTCCCATATCTCTGATGCATCTCAAGTCAGCTCACCTATTAGAAAACCAATTACATTCTGCACCTGGGCCTATCGATGGGATCAATTTAGTGGAACGCCAGAAATCTAACTCATTTTCCCACAATATGCCTCTTTCTTGTCCTACAAATGTTCCATTTTTTATTATGGGAAAAATTATGGATACTGTAGGAAATCTGGAGAATCCAGGCAGCAGCTGTGAGATTTTATGCATTGGAATAAATGGTTTGTGTCAGGCTGGTCCCTGTGTGAGCGAGAGGGTAATAGATAGAGAAAGAACTAAACATGGCAGAGGAGGTCAGAGCTCACAATTTCTGTGCTTTCAAAATACAAATACCAATCAATGGATCACTTAAAAATAAGAAGATAACAGAAGAAATAAGGGGGTCAAAGTGGTCAACAAGCGCTCTGTTTTTTTATAACAACACAGAGGAGAGCATGAAGAGCAGCTTGATGACGGATTCAAGCTTAAATAACAGGAAATACAGGGGTCAGGACAGAAGCATTGTGCAGAATGATGCTGTGCAGAGCTCCAACAGTTCGAAACATTAAACTCTCCTGATGTACAGTAGACTTAAATCTGCAGGGCTGTTCTGTTCCGTTACAGAAATACTTCCTCTAAACACCAGGTTTGTTTTTCACCTACAGAAAATGCTCTTAGATGCTTCCAAGGTTTTTCATCAAAGCTGCAGCAGCTCAATCCATCATCACTGCAGTTCCACCTCCTCTTAGGTTTGATGAAAACAGTCACCGCTGACTGACGTACAAACTGTTCCAGTGCAGAGTAAGTGCTAATATATTTATCAAAATATACAAGTCTTAGACCCAGATTTATACAGATTACAACCAAGACCTTTCACAATATGGCAGCTCAAGTGATTTATTTTATTAAACAACTCAGGGAATAACAACTGAACTTAAAATAAAGCTGATGTTTAGACTCGTTTTAGGAACTTAGCAAATAGAACTCTTTCTAATGTCTATAAATCATTTATAAACTACATGTAAAAATCAGGCCAAACAAACTAATATTTCGGTCGATACACTTGCCTGGGAACATGATTTATTTGTTTCTTGTTTTTGAAAAATCTGGCTACCGATGATGTTTGTATCTGACTGAAATGTGTCAGCAACATAGAGCAGTTTAATCTGAAAGAAACCAAATATTCTACAGGACAATTTTAAAATTCCACATTCTCTTTCATTTTAACACCAACATGACAATTTATAATCTGTAAGCAACATTTTGTTTTGTTTTTTATAATAGCAGAATAGGCATACAGAATAAATGGTACAAAAAACTGTACAGAAATTACAGAAAAATCCAACAAATTATTTGCATATTTACCGTTTTTTATTTTTTTTATTACTACAGTGTGATGAACTATGAAAATTAGTCCCTGTAAGAAAATTATTTTTTCTAAAGTTCTGAATCAGTTCACAAATACAAAAAAAATGTATAATTCATGTTTTTATCTTGTGTCACATCTTCTTCCTCCTTTAAGAATTTCTATTTTTTTTTTAACTTGAAGCAACAAGAAATTTTAGAGGAAATACAATCGATTCCATCTTTATTGTAGGAAATTATTTGGAGTGCCAAAACACTTCCTGTCTTTCTTGCACTGATTTTTTTTCTCTTTTTCTAAAGGCAAAAAGAACAGTGCATTATATTATATATGCATACATATTATACACAAATACCAGGATGCATCCTCCACCAGCATCCAAAAAAATGACTTTTAACATACATCAGTTCACCATCAGTAGCACATCTGGCTACAAAAACATCCAAGAAACCCTGAATAAAGAGAAGAAAATAAATACTGCATTCATTAATTATTTCTAAAATCCAAAACAGACAACAGTTTGCCTGATTTATTATACAGTCATACCCTTGCTTTGTTCCTGAGTTTATACAAACATACATCAATGCTGTGAAAGTCTCCGTTTGAAGTACCAACTTTTCCTGGTAAACAAGAACAGCAGGACATTTGTTCAGACACTGAAGCACTTAAAGGTGAATGTCTGAGACACACGTTTAAGAAGTAATATGTCTGTTTAGCACATAATTCAACATACTTCATGATATAATATCATAGTTTTACAAAGTGTCACTTCTCTGCTGCATTTAAGAGACAAAAACTTGGTAATTATTAGTTCTTTTCTCTGACTGTAATTCAAACAGATACTCGGGCCATATTTCTAATTTAATTTCACACATGATTTCACTTTCTTTTTACTCAATAATTATTATTGCTATTTATTTTGACATCCACTGCCGCTATCCTGAACATGTAAAAGGGAGCTAATAATTCTGCTCAACAGTTGATGTTTTTTTTATCTGTACCGTACATGTGATTTTTTTTTTTTTTACCTCTCTGGAACCTCCATGTACTAAAAAACACATCTTCTACTCAACACTAAATCAGTTTCATTTAATTAAAATTTTTGAATAAAGTACTTTTTAAATTGATTTTGGAAGCAGTAGCTATTTATTTAAACTTAAGGACAACATAGTGTGCTCACAGTTTTGTTTTTCAGATTTTTCATTCAATTCCGAGTGTAAGTATCAGAAATTAAGCAAAATAAAAACCAAATCATATCTAATTAAATCATTCACAGCCCCAGAGACTAAACAAAGAGGTATGTGTTATAAATTAGGCCACAGCTTTTGTTTTGTTCCAATATTCCTGGCCAATGAGATGTTAAACTCACTAAAAATTAAAGTCAGAGTAAATCCAGTCATGTGACATGTAGTTAATAGAGCCCATGTCCTCTGTGACACTGCGATGGCTGACGGCAGCCCTGTAATTATCCCGAGCTGTAAATATTGTCC
The DNA here is from genome assembly GCA_006937955.1 of Pachypanchax playfairii. NCBI lineage: Eukaryota > Metazoa > Chordata > Actinopteri > Cyprinodontiformes > Aplocheilidae > Pachypanchax > Pachypanchax playfairii. The sequence goes on from SSNP01000033.1 coordinate 2,110,081, forward strand.
AATTTCATATTGAGCCAGAAATTACAGAGGGGTAACACGTCTGGTACTAAATACTGCTGATAAGAGATGACACAGTGACACATCCATCTGCAGCTGGGCTGCTTCTCCTCACCTTTCACCTGCCTGTCAACATCATCGCATCCCCCCCACCCCCCACCCCCCACACACACACACACTACAAATCACCTAATGCTCCATCCACTATAATCACTTTCACACCAAACAGGGATAGAAAGAAAAAGCAGGGAGGCAGAGACACAATGAGAAACAGTTGGCTGAGTGATTAGCTTGACATCACACAAAATAACGGTGTGATGGATGGGGCGGGGGGGGTGAGGAACAGGTGAGAAGCAGGGAAAGAGAAGAAAGTTAATAAGATAGAAGTGAAGCAACAAGAAAGAAAAGAAAAAAAATGAGCATTTGGTCTCGAAACAGAAATGGGACATGGAGACAACGAGATTCAACACCTTTTTATTTTTATTTAACACAGAAGGAAAGAGAAGAATTCCTTCATGACCAGGAAGAGCAGTTAAAACCTGCCTGAGGGAATTTTACTAAATTTATACTCCAGCATTTCATTTTTTATTTATTTCTCTCCTTCTTTCTCTCTGACAGGCATTTATTTCTTCCACTTGATTAATGGATAGAAATTTGGACTAAATTGCTGGAGGGGTCAGTGAAGACTATGGAGGACAAATATCCACCTCAATCTTCATCCTTCCTCTTCATCCACTCCTGCATTCTTTGTTTTGATTTTTCTTCAATGATCTGATTCTCCTTTATTCTCCATCTCATTTGTTTCCCTGCTTTTATATCTATTTACCTCAGAGGGCCCCTGTTTTACACCTTGTTCTGACTAATTCAGAGTCAGAACGTAGGAATAATGTTTTCAAGGTACTGATGTGGGTTTTGACTTAGATTTTCTAAAAGGTAAAAAATGCTAAAAATGTTTTGTGCAAATCATAATTTCAGGATGAAAAGATGAACAAAATCATATACATTTTATTAGATTTAAGGTTTTAGCAGCTTGTGTGGTATTAGAAAATAGCTTTAATAAATCTAAACAACTTTATTGACATTTTGTCTTTCAGCTTGTGTTTGTTTTTCAACATTTTTCTTTCTGTGCCTTTTCTCTAAATGTAGAAAGTGTTTGGATCTAGTGTTTGTTGACATGTTTTTTTTAACATTCAAACTTGGAAAACTTTTCCACATCTGCACAAAAACTCAATTTTTTAAGCTTTCAATGAGCTTTATTTATCTGCAGTGCTATGAATAATATATTTGCCTGTTTATCTGTGCTTTCTGTTTTTCACACTTGCATGTTTCATATCACCAAACACATTTTAGCGTCAAACATAAACTGAGTAAATACAAAGTGCAGTTTTTAAATATTGTCAAGTGACAAATACTATCCAAACCAGTGAGACCCATTATTCATAAAACACTGAACAGCGATTAACCTTCTCAGAATTGGTCGGTCAATCAGAGAACAACAACTCTGGAACATCACAAATGAGCCCGAAACATCATGGTGAGCTTCGTCTCACTCATCTAAGTTAAGTGTTCCTGATTCAACAATAAGAAAGAGAAAAAGGGTTAAATATCGCATCATGAAAGAAAAGAACACAAACGTTTGTCCCACATTGTCCAAAAAACAACCTGATGATTCCCCCAAAAAAATTCTGTGGACTGACCAGATTAAAGTGGAGGAGGTAGTGTGATGGTTTTGTAAAACGTTGCTGTAACTGATGAAACCACATATTCTGAAATGTGTTGGTCAATAAAGTTTTCTGGGAAATTGAAAAAGGTGTTTCCTCTTAACACCTGAAGTGCTGCTGGAACATTGTTTTTCCTCTCCAGTTGGGAATCCGAGGACTCCTGCTGTTAAACTCTACACTAAAATATAAATATTCTAAAATTAATTAAGTACTTCATCTCAAATTACTTGAAAACTGAAATTTGAAACGTAAATAAAACCTTGTTAAGGGTCACTGAAGGATTGTTCGGGTTTTAAAAAAATGAAAAACTCTTTAGGTCAGCAGAGCTTTTCATAATTAAAATGCAAATGACATGTTTAATCATATTATTCCTGCTGCAGAAAAGGTTAATGAAAATTATAGTGTAAAACCTACAGGTTGTGTGTTACTGTGTGTGACTGAATGAATATGTAATGTTAATCATAACAAGGTGTTTGGATTAGTGATGCATTTCTGCTGAGTTTCAGGATGAAAACTGACTCATTCTTTGTTTCATTTTTAACTTCAGCTGGTGTCGTTTCTGGTGTATAAACAAAAAAAGCAGAAGAGAGACCCTATTTTTACTTTAAGTGCCAAAATGGTGGCACGGTATTGTGTCTAATAAGGGTTGTTGTGATGTAATTTGGCCCAGACAGCAGAGCAACGATAACGTTAAGCAGATAAACACACTGTTTACCTCAAAGTTAGCAGCATTAATTGTGAATCACAGCTTTTCTGTTTAAAAAATGATTTTTTTGATACACTAAATCGCTCTCAATGTCACTTTTTGTAAGAAAGTTGGATGAATAATTTAAGAATGAAAGTTTCTTTTTCCCTCCACACACATCATCTCCCTCCTCTCTCATCTCTACTCCCACTCATCCTCCTGGTAACAATCCAATCCTCCAGCCTCCGAGGCATATTAGCATGACAGCCATCAGCACCTCGGCGCAGCATGGCCTTTGCTCTGTGAGTCTGTAAGGATCTGTGGATGGGTGTGTTTCTGTCAAGAGATGTCACGGCAAGTGTGGTTCAGTCGAGTGTGCAGAAGTTGCAAGTGCAAAAGGCACCATGGCTATTTTGTAAGAGTTAGCATGTGGAGTGTCTCCGCTGTGCTGTCTCTTGGCTTATTTTTGTTCATCGTACTTTTCATGGCAACAGAGTCTCCTGACAGCTCTTGGTATAGGACACAACCATTGAAAAAAATTTATCGGCATCCTGAAATTCTTGACTTAAGAGGAAAATTTTGTCTTTAAAAGCTTAAATTCGGAGGCCTCCTGCACAGCTAGCACCCTCTATTTAATCAAATATACATTTTCATACACAACACCATCACTTAGGTCCAGGTGTTCAGAGAATGCACTGCCCCTGGTTCTTGCTCTATTTTTTTATGCATCATTTGAACCTGATGGCTGCTCCTTCTCAGTCTCATACAGTTTTCAAAAAGAAAATAAACATATTAATTATATGCTGACGCAAACCCGGATGATCGCAGGGGTCCCTGCTGCTAAAACTAAAGAAGAAATTACTCAAAAATCCTTCCACAACATAACTGCTATTGGGCATGTTTGTTTATCCCAGAACATGATGCGATGCATGCTATAATGTTCTCTAATCATGATTTTTTTATTCTGAATGTAAAATAACAAGACGTTAACACTACTTTTACAAATTATTTGTTTGGGAAATAATGTCTGACACTCGTTCCTGGGAGAGATGATGATTGCTGCTTTTTTTCAGTTTCTCTTTCTGAGACACAATTAGCACCAGCTTTCAGGGAAAATATTTGACATTAAATGCATGTTGAAAATTGCCGAAATCTTTTGAGAATCTGACAGTTTATGCTGTTGCAGTAATTCACCTTAGCATGTATGGGTTTTCCTTTAACTGCATGCAAACATCTTATTTAAATGTGGGCAAACTGCAACAGTGCAGAGTGACATATTTGATTGGCAGCGCAGAATAAGGCAGAGATTACACGGTGGTACAAAACCCTAATTTACACCCACAAAAGGCTCAAAATCTTTTTTGGTTTTTGTTTTGGCCTCAGTATGTTAGCCACAGAAGGAATGTGGTGACTGACAAGAGTCTGAAACCATTTTTCGAGCAGCAAAGTGAACTCCCAGGACGTTTATTTAACAGCTAAAACAGTATGTAGTGTTTTCAGTGACATATATTTGTTTTTCACTGAGTTAAAAACACCTTAACCTGATCACAAAGAGTCGCTGGAAAGAATAAACTAATTTTATATTTAAGCCTGAACAAAATAAGTCTTTGTTTCAAAATTCTGTTGCTGAAGAAGATTTTAAGAAAGATTTAAGTTTAATTTAAAAGTTTCTGACAGATGTTTCACTGTGTGTGTCCAGTGTGTGAGAAATTAGAAATATGTTGTATCATTCATTTTCACTTGTTCATGAGTCTTTTTCTTCTTTTCTCTGTAATATAACATCTTTTCTCCCAAATATCAAACTCTAGCAATGAGAAGTGAAAAGAAGGAGCATGTTTTATAATGCCAAACCCTTTTTCGGTATAGTTTTTTGTAAAATGACTTTACCAGTGAAGTGAACAGGTTTGGGATTTACAAGTCAAACAGAAAATTCGCCCCTCAGTCCTCATTTCAGATACGACACACATCTTTTGCAAGTTAAATGGCTCCATAATAAGATATAATATTCCTCCACTTTTGAAGAAACAAGATTGATCTAATTCACTCTGTGATCCTGATGTTGAGTTAATAAAATCAAATCCAGATGTTGCCAGAAGTGAGAAAATATCACTCCAGAAGAACCAAACGTTCAGTTAAATTATGGACAGATGACATTTTAGGAGATTTGCTTGTAATACATGTTATTGTTTATTTAACCACAGGATCAAAATGCCTCCCTGTTTGCTGCTTTCCAGCTGTGTACTTTTGGCAAGCGTCACCACAGCAACCGAACCCAGACAGGCCTCAGTCTGACACTGGCTTTTATTGGTCCAATAAAGGCTGAACAACGTAGCGCTGCCTGTCGTCTGCATGCTGTAAATAAAAACGTGTGTGCCAGTTCCGTCTGAACTCGATGAATTAAGATGAACTCTGACTGTTGATTTTTACCTGAAAGTCATATCTCATTTTATAAACTGCTTCACTGACCATCAATTGCTGCAAATATGTTGCAATCATCACACACTGCTACTTTCTACCCCTCCACGTCGCTCGTTCCCATCTTGTGTTTTATTCTGATGCATTTTTTGTTGTCTCTCTTGCACGTGAAGCAATTCAGATGCAGTACATATTCAGACAATAGAATAACATGTGCTGACACGAGGATATTTTTCCTTCCGCAAAGGTCTTCTCCTCTAAGCTTCGGGTCGTGACATTGAAAATGTCATCCAATAAAAGCCTCAAGACTGGAACTTGTTCTTTAAAATCAACAAATCCCAAATATGTGCACATTAAATACACAATCATGTGCAGTCATGCATGTGCTGTAGTTATTTGTCATTATCCTTCACTTTCACTGGAGGCTAATAGTCATTTTGCCCCCCTCCCTTTTTCCCCTCACTGAACAAAGGTGAAGAGCACAGAAAGGAGCGTTTGAGGGAGGGAAATGGAAGGAAACGGTGATGGTGATGTTTTTCAATTGGGCTGATTTATGGCTGGCTGTTACTATTATTTTATCATTTACTCCAGCAGGCTGGAGGAACCAGACTGGACAGTCGAGTGAGGGTGGAAAAAAAAGAGAGAAAAAGAGTCAAAATAAAGGACATGATGCATAAGAGAGAGGCAAGTCTTTTGGGATAAGGACGCGCGAAGCGCAGGAAGATGCAAGGGAGGGAAAAAAGATAAGGAGAAGCAAAGGAGGAGACTTAATGAATGTAAAGACCATAACAGTGAGTTGAAGTAAATTGCGCATTAACTCAAGAGCTTCCTCATGCGTGTGTGTTTCTCCACAAAAACATTCCAATTTAGCAAGTTACAGTCTGATGCGTTCTGGTCAGAGACATGCAAAACATCTTTAGGAGGTTCACTTGAAGAAAGACAGAAGAAAGTGACTGAGGTGGACAGATAAAAAGCAAAAGAATATTATAATAAAGAGACAAAAGGACAAGAATAGGACTGAGGGAGGAACATGGAGAGCATGTGGTAGTGAAGGTGAGATAACAAAAGGACGGTTGAATAGCCAGAGAGGAAATATTAAAAGTTAAAAAAAAAGAGTAAAAGAGGAAGAATGGATAATACAACTGGAGAGGAGGAAATTCACAGGGGGGAGGAAGATATCATCAGTTCTTCAGATCCAGAGGGAGATAACTACTGCAGAGGGACGGGATCGAGATTTCAATACAGAACAGAAAGGAATGGAGAGCGCCCCATTATCACACAGCAAGAAACACAATTATTACTCGACAGCCCCTGAGCGTGGAACAAAAAACAAAGAGTGAGCTCGGGCTGCCATAATGCTCAATAAATGACACAACAATTTGGTGGCAGAAGGGTAAACTGGATGGGAGGTTAATTCATTTTAATTGCTCTATGCAATCACAGTGTGTGATCGGGAAGATAATGACAGAAAGGACAAAATTACTTCGTACTCTCATGTAGCCTAACTGGCTAAATTGAGTTTGTAACAACAGTGTCATTAAATGATTCAACAATGGATATGAAATGTCAGATACAAATTAATTTTTAATAAGTTGAACGAGTGCTCGGTAATAGATAAGGCACATCTTCCCCATGAAATCATTTCACACTCCGGTTTTTTGTTGCCAGACGTGGAGGACATTTGGCAGCAATTACACATCGTAAACCAAACATGAAGGAACACCTGTCATTAGCACTTATAGTGAGTCAGTTTGGTGTCTGACTGGACTTCAATGCTATTTGCTGTCTTTAGCTACTAACTTGGAGTATTCCTTCCTGGACAGGGTTTTGGGAAGAATACAACATTCGTTTGGCTGATTTAGCCTGAAATTTTGTGACAGATGTCAAATCACACTAATGAAACAAGTCTGGGAAAGATCAGAGTCAAATTATTTTTTTCTAGTTAGGCAAGAATACAAAGATGTTTATGTGTGCATTGGCTCTAGTCGTATGAGCATTAGGATGCTGCCAACGTGTGCAGGAAAATGAAGACAGACAACCATACACTGTAAAACACAGATTAGCTCACTATTATACTGTGGAAAAGCTGTCAGATGTCTGTAAAACCAAAACACATTCCTGCTCCTGTCTTCCTTTAACCAATATTGCTTAATCTCCACCCTGATCCACCTCAAACAGACTTAAAGGTTGTTACTGATTCCCCTAATGCTTCCAGCTGAACAAAACACTTTGAGATTCAGATTCAGCCTTCAGATAGCTAAAAAAAACAACCTACAGAGGCTACGGCTAATTATGCATGGGGTTATTCATAACCCGATGACTGGAGGCTATCAACCTCCAGCACATGTATTATCGGTTCACCAGGTAGGGTTTCAAATCACACCTCAGCTGCACCAACTGAGTGGACTCACAAAGGTGTTGGTTCGTATTCTCAGCCTTCGGGGAGTGTGAGTTATTATTCCAGGTGTCTGCAGATGGAGGATGTTTTAAAGTGGAAATGCAGGAACAGTAATTTGGACAAAGTTTATAAAGCATTACCATCAGTTTGTTTCTGATACCTGCAAAAAAGTAGCATCTGTATACTTTTGAAATTGCATTGAAATCCTATATATTATGTGTTATTCACAAGTGAAAAACATTAAATGGGTGTCCAAGCAGATAATGCAATGCCCAAAGAAATTGCAAAAACCTAAAAGCTCCATCTCTGCAGACTTCAGTTAAAGTTAAAGTTCCAGACAGGACAAGTGGAAATTTTAAAGAAGTGCAGTTTGTTTGGGAGTGTTGGAGGAAAAAGATCATTCCCTATAAAAAGAATATGATTGCATGGTCAAGATTTGCAAGTCTGCTTCTGAATGAACCACAGGATGGAGGAATGTGCTTTGGACTGATTAGACCAGAGTAGAGACATTACCACTGATGCACAGTGCCATGTTTGCCAAAAAATCTTGTGCAGGATATCAGCTAAAACAATTCTTGCCAACTGTCAAGCACGGTGGTGGAAGAATGATGATTTGAGATTGTTTTACAGCCAGAGGACGTGGAAACCCTGAAGTCACTGAGACAACCCTGATTTAATATTAATACTAAAGTTAAATACGAGACTATGTGTTCGACAGCTAAAGTTTATTTTGGTGTCTTGTTTTAAATTCCTGTTTAAAGCGCTTTGAATTTTGGTTTCATGAATCACTATCTGCCAACAACTTTAGTTATATAAATTTGTACATAGCTTGTGTTTCTTTAATTTGTCTTTTTCAGCTTTGATCTTGTTCTGGGATTTTCTTTGTTATGATTTATGCTGTTCACACTTCTAATTTGTCATAGTCACTTCTCCTTTGGTTAAGTGTATTTTTGTAACTTAGCTATAGTTTTTTCATAGCTTTGTGGTGTTTAATGGTCTTAGTATTAGTCATAGTTTTTATTTTCTCAGAGTCATTGCCTTTCGTCACAGTACTGTCATGTTTCCGAGTCATTTTAGGTGAAGTTATAGCTTTTTTTCTCCAGTCATTGCCTGGTTCTAAGTGTCCTCTGTTTAATCACCCACAGCCACTAATCATTTGTAATGATAAACCAGGTGACACGTAATAAAAATCTAGCTTTTTGGTTGGCAGGTCTGGGTCAGATTCTCTTGAGCCATGCTCATGCTTCTCCATGAACTTATGTTTATCAACTTTATTTTATTAAAATAATTACAGTGAAACCTCGCTATAGCGGACACTGACGGAATCAGACGTTTTGTCCGTTAAGGTGGGGTGTCCACCCCAGAGGGGTGGGGTGTCTCCAGGTGTCCTGTCATCTAGTAAACCATCGTCACGGACATCATTTCTTCGGTACAGCAGCTTATTTCATGAACTAATGCATGGTCAAATCCCCTTCTGGTTCATTTATTATGAAAATACTCATGACCAACGTTTACATTGTTTAATCAAGGGAGGAAATGACATCATGCTAAAACTGTCATTTAAAAGAAGAGGCCAGTGTAGTCATGGACTCGGCTCAGCTGAAATGCTAGTGAGACATTAAGAGAGCCATGCATGCATTAATATACATAAACAGACATCATGCCACCATAACATAACAACGTAAGAGATAAAAAAAAAAAAAGTTATACAATTAAAGATGTTAAAGGTTCTACAAGCAGCTGGAACATGAGGAGGATTTAATCTTTCTTAAGCTTTTTCTACAGTAGTTGACTTCATTTTTGTAAAATTACAAATGACAAGGTGAGATCAACTGTCTTCTTGTACACTTGAGGTTTGATTTGAATACATTAAAACCTGTCAAAGATTCAATCATTTATATTATATCTAGACACATGAAGCCCAAAATTGAAAGAAGCTGTACTTTTTTTTTAAAACCATGACTCTTTTAAGTGATTGGCACTTTAATAGCACACCAATTTTAAAATACTTAGCAGTGAATTTATAATGGTGGACAGAAAATGATGTCTTCATTTTCTTTTTAATTACAGTTTCCATTCTTTCTCATCAGTGCACATGTGATTAGAACTACATGAGGGTTAAAATACCAGAGGATGAACACGCAGGGCTTGTCCATGCAGTACATGATCATAGCTACAGGTCTTTTATCAGCATGGCCTCTTGCTCTCTAATGAGCAGTACACCTTCAGCCCTGCTTTGCTCGAAAGCAGACACTGCTCATGTTTATTCATGTTATGCCAATATGGGCTACTTCAAAAGATTGTCCGGTTGGCACTTTCAAGAGAGTTGCTCTCTTCTCTTCGCTCTCTTATCCTGAGTTACAGTAGCGACTCCTCAGGCCCAGCCCATTGCACCTGTCTCACTGCCAGGGCTGGAGCTCTATTTACTGTAAATCCTCCGCTCAAACACACACAGCAGTTCAGCAGCTGCCGAGCCCACACGCTCGCTTGTGCGCATCCATGCTCCCAGGTTTTGGCTTCCGATCAGAGCGAAAACAAAAGCTGCTGTGGGCTCGCCTGTTTGTTTGATTCCTGTTGATTGTTCTCTCCCCGCACACGCTCCCTGTTTTTCCTCCAAACTGCTCTCCTTAAGTCGTCTGTTTCATACTTGTATGTTCATGTGAGAAAAAAAGTGGCTTGAGCTTGATGAGGCTGTTAAAACAGAGTTTAAAGCAACTCAGGAAAGCAGAAACAAAAGCCCTCATGATCGCTGGCTGATTTATTTGGGTTTCCCCGTCGAGGCTTTGGCCCAGTCAGCTTGAAATGTGAGCTCAGCAGAGCTTTCACCTTCATCCTCAAGACCGTGGTGAGAAATAGTCACCTCAAATCTTGAAGATTATCTCGCCATGTTGGACTTTATACCTTGCTGCTGAGCGACCGCTTCTTTCCACCCCCTCCCGCTCTCCTGGTTTATAAATCCCCTCTTGAGAGAAACTTTGCAGGATGCGGTTGCACAAACACACAACTCTTTATTAGCATTTGTTTGAATTTGGCTTTTCCTTTCAAATGGATTGTTGTACAGCATGTGTTTTAATATCAAAGCCAAATGAAGAAGCGCAAATAGGGTTGCTGTTGTAATAGTGTGGTGTCCCTTGAAAGGAGCCCAGCGTTTTTTCCCCCGTTTCATGTTAATATACTGAATGAGATGGATACATGAAGGCAGCAAAGATGATGGCCCACAGGTAAACATTTAGAGACATCACACACACACTGGCACTCATTACAATCATCCAAATGGTATATTGATTTCTGCAGCAGCATGCCCCGACAGGCCTGATTGCCAAATGAAAACAAAGGCTGCATGTACAGAGCTGACACACACCATCAGTCATAGATAGCCTGCAGTCTCAATGATTACCTGCTGTATGTAAATCCAATGAGCAATAAGGCAGGTTATCCCCCTCTGAGACTCTGTTGTTATTACTGTAGATATAATATCATCGGCAAGTGCCATCGGCCAACTGCGAGCAACTGATTATGTCCCATTTCGGATAAGTTGGCGAAATTGGAAAATAGTGCTATCAGATGGTGAGCTTATGCAGTTTTTTCAGAAAGGCTGTGTGATAATTTTGCTTTTTATTTTTATGGTGGGTAAGAACGTGACACCACCAGGTGACACCATCTTCCCAAACTGAGCAACAGATTATTGATAATCAGATACCTGCATTGATTTTGATTAGGAGACAAAGGCGGAAACTTCCAATCTTATTTCTTGACTTTTATCTCAGGTTTACTGATAAAGCTATAAAATATTTTTGATTTGAATTTTTGATAAACAATAGATGATGAGAGTGCTGTCTTCTAAAAGGAAATAAAAATCTTCCAATGATTTTACAGTGAATTTTATCATCTTTAAAAGGTGCAATATGTTCCGGGACAGAATCGATGTTTAGAACAACTATTACCCATCCAGACTTCCTGGTTCCATAGTGAATTACATGTGACCCTGCAAGGTTGCCAAGTCTTCAACACAAGCAGTTACAATAACAACCAGCAACAAAGATTAAAAGAAGCAGACCTGAGGTAACTTGTAGTAAACCCAAAGAAACCACAACAAGCTTCCCAAAAACTGAACAAATAAAAGAAACAAAACGAGGATCAATATTGGAACTGGCAACCCAGCAGAAAAATCCGGAAGGGGAGGGGGTGAGTGGCTGAGCGCAGACGGTTTTGGTTTTTACATGAACGATTTCTTACATATTTGAAGTGGGTTCAAGTGTATAAGTTATAAATGTTTAATATCTTTTTATAGCATCCTGAACAGCATCAGTTTGGAGAAATAGTTTATGTCCAAGAGGTTTTTTTTAAACACAGATAAGACCAAAGTGTTTTGTTATCTAAAAAAGGTTCAAATCTCCAAAATTTCTCAGCTTTTCAAATACCTGCTTGTTCCTGTTCAGGATCAGGTGGAGCTGGTGTCCATGTCCAGTGGTCAATGGACAAGAGGAGGGTTACACACAAACTCCATGCAGAAAAGCACCAACCAAGTATCAAACCCACTGCAAAGTAACAGAACTGCTCCACTGTGCAGTCACAGCTTTTCATGTAAACTTCCATTTATAAACCTTTACAATTAATAAGATGATTACACAGAAACGCTCTTCAAAATAGTTAAAGTGTTCTTTAAAGACCTGATTTTTTATGACCGCAGAGTTCCACAGGAGGATTCTGTCTTCTGAGACTCCATCAGCTCAGCTCTGAGAAACTTGTGATACATTGCTAGTGACAAACTGAGTAAAAATGGATCATTCAGCAGCTATAGTGATACGATATCTCTCTCAAGAATAAACAAAAACAGAAGTATTAGGTTAATCACAACTCTACTTGAATTTGTTTAAGAACAAATTTAAGAGATGATAATATCGTTTTTGCCATAATTTCATTGCTCCCTTGAGCCCAAGACAATAAGCTATAGCAGGTTGAGGTAATCATGAATCAAAGGAAGCACAGCACCTGGTATTAAATACCCCCAATCTATCATTAATACCTTGCTTTCTAATTAATGCTTAAGGCCTAACAGCTTGAGCCGAGCATCTTTTAAGTGAAGCCCACAATATGCTGCATCTCCATTTATCCTGCTGACTTTCTCCAACTATTTTCTTCTACTGACCTGCCAATAGTTGATCTGAGACTGACTGAAGGTGCTAATAGGCTGGTACTGCCTGCGTGGATCAGTCGGGTATGTGCACTCTCAGCCTGTTTTACTCTGGATCAAAGAGTACCTCATGAACAGACTGAAATACTTTGTGCCTCTCAGCATGACCACGGGGCTCCTTGTTTGAAATACATTGATTCTGGCATCGACTAAACACAAACGCTAACTATGATTTTGGCAGAATGCACCACCCACCCGTAATCTTTCATCTTCAGCTGTAATAAATCATGAACACTTACAGGTAGAGCAGCAAAACTCAAGACTGGGTCAAAAACTTTGTCTCAAAAATAAATAAATAAATAACACATAAAACTCGGGTTTAAACAAAGTTCATTGTTTTTAGGTTGAATCCTTGTTCTACTGAAGAGCTCAAACAGACTTGGTATAAAACCTGTCAAACAACTCTGTGAATTAAATCATGCAGCAGTTGACTGACGCAGATTTTTAGAAATCAGAGTGACCGATGGTTGAAATCTGTTGTTTTACATCTGTTAAATATAAAACAAATCAATTTCATTTAATAAATAAATACATTTACTTAATAACTTTTATGACAATTACACCCTGATTTGGGATATAAAAAAGGGTGAGTTGCACAAATTGCTGTTGATGGATGGATGGATGGATGGATGGATGGATGGATGGATGGATGGATGGATGGATGGATGGATGGATGGATGGATGGATGGATGGATGGATGGATGGATGGATGGATACGGCTGCAGCAGTAACTTTTACGTACATCATTGTTTTCCTGCTCTGTGTTCATTGCAGTACATAAAGGCACAATCAATAACCGATTATTTAAAGTAGCAAATCAATCAGCCAATTGATCAGATAGATTTGATAATCTACTTCACCATTTAATTAAAAGATTTTAATGACAACACACAAGAAACGTAAATAAATAATTTTTCCTTAACAAAACTCCATACAAGCTAATTATTGACACTTTTTAAATTCATTTCATCACAGTATATTGTTTCACACACTGAGTTCAAAGTTGTGCTTAAAAACGGAGACAATGAAGCACAATTTAATGTTGCTCCTGTGCAGCAGGGAGCAACAGCTTGGGGACGACACCGCAGCCAAGTTTCTGACACAGCTGAAAAACAACAAGTCCGTGTTTTCCCCCTGACGTTTGTAGAAATGCAAGAGCCATAAAACCACAGGGCTAATGTTAATTAATAACATCTGTTGTATTTTTTTAAATTCAGTTATGATTACATGATTCAAGCCCGTTTGGAGTATTATGTTTCATTGAGTCAATTAAATATGCAACAGTTTTAAAAAAAATCAGGCAGTAGTCCATAATCAGCTGGCACATCAGCGTTTGGGCCGAGGCAGCTGAAGTGGATGTGACTCGCATGTTAATGCTTCTGACTGCTGATTACAGCCTCAAAAAACCCAAACAATATTGTCTCAGAAATATTTAACACAACAGGATGAGATAAAAATATTGCCTCGGACTATATTATATGAGAAAAGAAAGAGTTCACAGGACTGATATTTATTTATCAAGCAATTTATCACTGAGACAACGTTCTGGTTGTGAATAAAATTGAAAATAAAATCCAGAAATTTCAAAATGATGCCTTTTTTTTTACAACTTTAAAAGACAATTTTGCTTATCATCAAATATTTTAACCCTCCAAAAATGTATTTGTCTAAAATCAAGGCAATTATTTTTCTGTTTGGCACTAAAATAAAAAAAAAAGCTGCATAAATAATTTCAGCATTGGATTAAATTACATCCATCCACAGGAACAAGTTCCTTGACGTTTTCATTTTCCTAAATTGTGCATCATCTATAATAAAAGTCTTACGTTGAACAATAGAGGATTTAGTTTAATTTGTTCATATTTTCTTAAATGGTTCGAAATAAATAAGCAAAGTTTGATCCTCGGATGCGTGACACAAACAATATGGTGTTTCATTACAGAAGCTTTGTTCTTTCTGTGCTTAGATACAGAAATAAGCAGGTTTAAATATTTGCTGAGGATAAAATGCTTTATTTGTTCTCTAATTGGGATGAGACCAACACGACCCATTCACAATTTAATCATTTCTATAATGATTTGAGACTTCAGCACTTCATAAAAAGCTTTCAGAAGAGATTCTTTTGGAGATATTTGGACAAAACAGAGTGGTTTGTTAGCAATTTTTCAAAAAAAGAGAAGGATTATTAATCAGCAGATGTCGTTTTTATGTTGTAACTGATCTTTTATTAGTGAAATTGGAAGCGTTAATTTTTACTGTGCAAATACAAACAGCTTTGTGTGTGTGAGAGTTGTAGTTAGTGAATGAATGATGTATGTCTGAATATATGAAAGAGTGTTACTATAGATACAGCAGCTAAACGGTGTGATGAGTGTCATTAACACAATGAGAGGCAAACTGTCACGCAGCAGGAAATGCAGCGTTCACATGTAAATCAGACTTCCCAGACGGAGACTGCTGTGCTGCTACCTGAATGATGTTTGAACTATTTTTTTTTTTTACCAAAGCAGCTGAGTATAGTTGTAAAATGGAGGATGAATAGTTTATCTCTTTGTAGAGCATTCCACATGCAGCTTCAAGTAAATCAAAAAAATAACAGTAATCAACCATAATTTACCTCGGCACAACGATTCATACAGTGGCTGCTGATAAAAATAGGAACTTTGATTTGTTAAAATGATGCAGAAGTTGAATTTTGTCTCTGATTCTGCAGCAACGCTCCCTCGGGCCTCATCTGAGTAAATCTGATCAGTGATTGCTGTGAGACACTTCGTCCTAACTCTGTTTTCTATATTAAAAGTTGAACTCTGACTGCAGCACTGACACCACTTGACAGATAAGTATGAATATTACCCACAAGACTGACAAAGACTGTTAATGTGGAACACTTGTAACTGTTAAGAGATACTGAAATGTAACTCAACATTAAAAAGTGAGTCTATAAAAATATGTATACAAACACAGATGCACGTACACGCTCATAAAAAGTGTTATATTTTCCCAGTCAGACTAAATACATTTTTAAACAGCCAAATTTTGCAAACCCATGCTACTGACTCTCCACCTTGTGCCTGATTATTAAGAAAAAGTGATTTCAGAGTGTGTAAACAAACATTTCTGGCCAGCATTGTATTGAAAAGAAGAACTGAATGAGGCGGGCTGAACCAAGGCGAGCTCCAGACATCACAGGCACAATGACATAAGCCAACCCCCTGGTCAGAATCAACAAACTGACATGGATGTAATGAGCAGTCATACCACCATGAAAACAACACGCAAGGCTACCCACAATGCATTTCTCAATCTTTGCCATATTCTCTCAGGCGCTGGTCCTGAAATGACCCAAGATCAAGCCTATCAGCATTTGTCACTCCCACGTTCACACAAGGCTGCAGCAATCTCCTACTGAAACATTATTGCTGCCACTTTCTGAGCCTCGGCCAGCTGGCTGATTAGGACAAGTCGGGTCGAGACTGATCACCTGAGCCTCAGACCGTATTACAATTACACTGACACAAAACTGACCTTTTCCACTAATGCTAATGCAGAACATGGCCACCGTCAGCTTAAGATTGTCTGGTGTGCAGGAACCAAAGCACTAAATAAATAGAATTTCACAAGATGGCCACAGAAACTGTACACATATACGAATGATCACACTTCTATCTCAGATCACACACATTTTACACATTGCCTTTATCTTCTCGCAATCCACTCGTAATGACTCCATTAACTGAGAGGCCATTAGCAGAATACACTTTATGGCCAGCCAAACAGCCCAGCAGGGAGCACATTATGGAAAGGGCATGTGTGTGTCCTAATGTCCATTCCTTGTCCCTGTCCTCACACACACATACGCACATTCATGAACACAAATTGTAATACACACACTCAATCTTCCCCCCCTAAGGCCAGCTGGCCTGAAGTAAGCAGGGATGGACAAACAACTAAAAACTGGACCATTATTTTGTGCTCCATTAGACAAGGTGGAGCAAAACTGTTTAGAGCAAGCAGCCGTGGTCAATCGGCAGAGGATTGACAGCAGAGGAAACTGAAGTGCTGCTCGCTATTTGATGAGATCTCATATCCCAAATTAGCCCAACTCACTTTAGAGTAGAGGCTGCCTGAGACACTTTAGGGTTCAACTGCAAAGCAAGAGGCATCATGGGGCGTGATAGCAGAAGCCAATCACACTCCTGAGTTGATGAGAAAATGATAGATTTAGTGTGGATAACATAATAATTATCTACTCCTGCTAAACACTATCAAAAAGAGCTTTTTACATGATGCATTTCCTGTTATGTTACTGCATACTTGGAGAACAGCTGCTTCAAACGAAGAACTGGTAAATAATTAATGCTGCAAAGAATAGGAAATCATTTTTGCATGAACAATAAGATCAGCGGAGAAAAGAAAAGAGGTTTTCCAATACAGTCCTAACTGGAATCACAAAACTAAAGTGAGGATTACATGAACTCAGGCAATGGGAGGATCTAAAATTCAGAGTAAACAGTTGTTTTATGACTGTGTGTATGTCTGACACAGTTTAGAGGAAGTTAAGTGAAATAAAACAGTGTTGTTGCAAAAAACAGTAAAGCTGCTCAGGAAAGTCCTTAGAAAGGGTAGACCAATCAAAACAAACATGTGGTGCATAATTTGGCTCATCTTCTCCTTATTTTGCTTCTGTCTGGATTCTGTTAGCAGAGAGAATCCAGTCCAACATGAATCCTTTCTGATTCTGTACTGGTTCTTCAGAGTGGCTCGTTTATGACCCCGAGGCTCAGTTGTGCACGATTTGGGGTCAAAGTTCATATAACACAAGCATGAAAGCCCCCAGTAGAAGACTGATGTAATGCACGGGAACAGAAGCTGAAAGGTGCACGCTTGTGATGTGTGTCATCACTCATTGATTTCATTGTGTGCCCTCAGCTCTGAAATGTGATTTGTTACTCTTATGACATACTATCAAACGCTAAATGTGTTTTTTCAGTTGCGGCTCCAAGCTAATCTTTAGCTCTGCAGGCAAATAGTTGCTCCTGCTGAGAGGAGAGTGGAAATACTTCATATCTCATAGGAGGGGGGCTGAGCCTAGACCTGCTTTCATATTAGCTCACTACCCAGTGAGCCTTGGGTTTCAGACAGCTGTACTCTACCTCCACTGAGACAGACTGGACAGTAGTTTCTGCCGCCTGCTTGCTTTTACCTATTTTTCCCAAAGGGATCAAGGACCATTTATCAGCCACTACAAGAACACATATTGATGTGCAACATAGCTGGAGAATTCAGCTTTTATTACACTTCCAACTGCAAGGTCAACTTGGCAGGAATTTGTGTCAGAGCTGTCAAGCAGAGAAAATATAAAACAAATAACCAATGCGAAAAATGCAGCACAAAGCATGGAGATAAGAGCCACACGCCACCCAAGTAGTTTATGTTTACACGTGTCCAATCAGGTAACGCTGCGAGGTTTCATTGTTGGCTTGTCTTTAGTTGCAGTAATATCAAACAGAGGAAAAGATACGAGTTGTTATAATAAAAAAAAAACCCTGTTATTTCTCACGTTGTTTAAAGAGTCGGATCAACTTCTTCCACATTTTCTCAGCAGTGAGCAGCTGTGTTGTGAAGCTCGAGCACTTGTGAGAGTGTAATGTAGTCAGGACTGTCGTGCCTTTGATGCCATCATACGCCACTCCTCCTCTCGGCTTTGGGCTCTCTGACAGTGACAAAAGGGGATCGGCAGTGGCGTGTTATCAGTGTGCAGCTGCAGTAATCGTATTATTTAGTAAGCTTAATTCTGAGAGGCTGACCAACAGTGTGAACAAAGCGGGGCCTCGCTAAGCCCATCAGAGTGCTCCCATGGAGCAGAGGTCTTTTCCTGCCTCGCGGCCTCTCTGGAGCCATGCTCTCCCATTTTCCTCACAGTTTCTCACCCTCCCTCCTCTGTGTCCTCCTCTCTGTTGCCTTCACCTCTCTCTCTCTCCTTCTCCTCTCTTATTAACTTTCTGCTTTTGCTTTTCTACATCCAGCATGTTTTTTTTTGTTCTCCTTCTTTTTTTTTGTTTGTTTTTACACCCTTTAAATCTCTTCTGTCTGAAACGCTCTGAGCTGGGAGTTCGTATGATGGCGTTATTCACAGTTCATTGGTCTGTTTGAAAGAACAATCTTGATTGAGCATCGAATGATGCAGGGCCTGGTGACTGTGCGAGTGTATAAAGACGTGAATGTGTCCATGGAGATAGATGAGCTTACTAATGTGCAGGACATTGCAAAGGCCGGGACACAGAACAGAGTCTCATCCAAGCAACTCATTTGGGGATAAAGCGGGTTGAAAATGATATGCAGCCAGAGTATAATGCTCAGGGCAATGGATGTGAAATGGAGGCAACAAAGAACTAGTCAGGGAATCAGAGTCATTCTCAGTGGCTGATGCACTCAATTCAGTTTGAGACCTCATCCTGTTCCCAGTTCACCAAAGCTGCAACGATTCATCAAGTTACTTGAATGATTCCATTTAAATATAATCAGATGCAAAATAGTTGATTTTGTAGTTTTTTACACTTACTGGTGACTGTGTTGCACAAAGACAAATATTACTATTATACAACAGGATTCCACTGGATTATATGTATAATTTGCTTCAGTAACGTGGGCTGATGAAAGAAAATAGAAAATACGCCAAATTATACTATTAGCAAGTTAAAACTATACTTTTTGCTCACACTCAGTCTATTCCATGTGACCAAGCAGCACGTTCAAGATCCTGAAAGAATATTGTGCAGAAAATGAAATCAATCGAACATAAATGACAGATGAAACTATCCGATGGAACTGCGAGTCTTTATGCAACGATATGCAGGAAATTACATCCCGTTTCTCCCGAACGCGACACATGAAAAACAATCACAAATTACCAAACTGCCCAATTTCCAACTTCGAAGACATAAAATCGTATCTCAGTTATGAAGATGAATTCAGCTGCTTCTTGCTGATTCACTGTCTTCCCAGAAGAACAAAGACAAGAAAAAGTTTGGGATTATCAGAGAACAAGTTGTTCAGACAGGACGAAAAACACGGTTTCAAATCTTTCATTTAGTTCTACGTGCCTGTCAGACACTTCAGCACCTCGCAACAATGAAAACAAAAGCTTGTAACGAAATGTCACAAACAATCTGACATCTCATCCCTCGACAGACGCGTTTAAAGTACTTGTTAGTTTTTTAATAGAAAGAAACATGTTGTGGAAAGAGTTTCCAATAAATGATAAATTACTAAATTATTTGTGTGTGTCAGTGTGTGTGAGTATGACTGATAGAGAGCAGCTTTTTATTATAGGGGAACCACACAGCACATGTGGCTCATGTATATAACTCAATAATCAATTATTTGACAGGATAATTGATTATTGAAATGCCTAGGAGCAGCAGCTTTACAGCTCATCATTATAAATTCATGTAAACTGACATCAAACCAAAAAAATAAAATTAAAATAAAAAATGTGCTCTAAGATGCAAAAAATACTCAACGCTAATTATTTCTAATTAACCTTGGGACCAGTATGTAGTAGTACACACACAAACGCCCACTCACACAATGAGAAAAACACCTCATGCTCCTCATTCTGATGCTCTGACTCTGTTAGCTTGGCTCTAAGATCAAAATCTTTGTATTTGGCAGACTTACACACACATATTCAAACACACACACACACACACACAGAGTGCCTGGAGCAGAGGAAGCACAGGAAAGCAAATCCGCTGTGAAGGAACCACATAAAAACCAACACTGCAGTAAGACAGACCACTTCTGTGCCTCAGAATACATCAGCTTAATATATGCTAATGACCTTTAGTGTACATGTGAAGGCAAACAGATAGATCGAGAGAGTTTTACTTACAGAATGAATCAGACAGAAAAGGGCTGTGCCATATTATAGCTGTAGTAGTGAGTCAACCTGGGCGCTGAGATCCGAGCACAGAGTTCTAGCACCTCAGCCAAGGATGGGGGGGTGAGGGGGGGGTGCTGGCGAGGGAATCAGAGGAGTTTTCACTGTGTCATTGGAGGTGAGGACACATGAAGGGACTCCAGTGTTTATAACTCAGAAGGAAAGAGAATAATCCAGGAGAGGTTCAGTTTTGTGTAGAAAACAGATGAAGGATCGATTGTGTGGGTGTTTTTCTTCTTCCTCTCCCTTACTTAAAAAAAAAGAATAACAAAATGCCTTTTTGACCAAAAAGAAAAAAAGAGGAGGTGGAAAATTAGTCAATGAAAAAAGGCTCCATCTTTCTCTTTTTGCTGTTTTTTTTTTTTTTCTGCTGTTCTTAAGGACTGCAGAGGGCTTATAGGAGGAGCGACGCCAGCATCAGAAAATCAATTCCTGTGCCACACGACGAGAAAGCATAAAGAAGTAAATGACAAGCAGATGAAGAGGAGGATTTTTGACACCTGCTCTCTCACTCTGTTTCTCTGTCTGCCTCTCCGTCTCACTCCCTCTCCTTCTCCAACCTGTATTTCCTCTTCAGTAACACCTCCCACCCTCGTGTCTTGGTTTTCAGGACATGGACTTGTAACAGGACTAACTTAGATGATGCAGAACTCCACATGAATCTCCTTCCGTCTCTTCTCTGAACGCACTACGCAGAATGACAATGAATTGAACGCTGTCTACTACACTGACACTGGATGTCTGCTTGGCTCTTGGCCTGACACTTTGGCTGTGTAACTGTCTTCTTTTCTGTCCTGCCCCGGAGCTTGTCAGTCATTTGTTACAGCTGTCGGTTTACCCCAGCATAATTTAGTCTATCTGCCTCTCAGACACTGAGATGAAGGTGCAGACAGGACATAACCCTCACCTTTGACTCAAGTACCGCCTCTGGCTGAAATCCTGACTCCTCCCCACCCCATTGTGTCAACTACCCTGCAACACAGCACAGACGAATCCCAAAAAGACTCTGCAATCCTGATTAAATCTAATTTTTTTTTTGCTTTTCTGCCTTTTTGTGTCTATTTTTCTTAACCTGTAGCTCTGTTTTATGCTTCTTTCCTTTCCTCTGTGCTAGTCTCCGTACTCGTTATCTATTCTGGACAGTCTGTCCCTCCTCTCTCTCAGTCACTGAGGGAGGATGAAGAAGAATGGTGCTGCTTCATAATGTATTTCTCTGCAATGTGAGAGAAAGATGGTGAAAAAGAACGAAGAGGGAATCTGAAACAAACAAAAGGGTTGGAAATTGATCCTTTAAATAGAGAAAAACAATGTAAGAAAAAGAGGAGTTTCCCTTGTGGGGATTCTCAATCACTCGCTTTCGCCCAGAGATCTATCAAGAAAAAAGGGGTCTGGATCTGACGCGCACACCGAAATGTCGTAGTCTCAATAGGATATCCAGT
Organism: Pachypanchax playfairii; assembly: GCA_006937955.1. Classification (NCBI taxonomy): domain Eukaryota; kingdom Metazoa; phylum Chordata; class Actinopteri; order Cyprinodontiformes; family Aplocheilidae; genus Pachypanchax; species Pachypanchax playfairii. Next base: position 2,131,872 of record SSNP01000033.1, read on the forward strand.
TGATAAATCCGCACATGTCCAAATGCTCCATGCCATTGCTCAAGCATCGCAGCAGCCTATTTCATTTCAGATGAAGTTCAAGAAGCTTAATTGTATGCTCAACACACTGACTGCTTTGTTGTATGTCGTCTCCACTGAGACCTGTCCTTCTCTGCTTATCTCTGCCTTCTGCAGACAGCTCCTGGCAGGTCCGGCCTCAACTCAGCCGCCTCGGCCCTCGCTGGAAAGGTTTGAGCTGATGGCTGGAGATGGTGGAGGCAGTTAGGTGTGGAAAGCTAGCTGCTGGAGGGTACAGGTTGGCTTCCATGCTGCCCATTTGGTGTCCATCCCAGTACGGCTTTAGATCTGGAAAGAAAGAAAGAGGAGAAGAAAATTAGAAGAGTACATGAAAGGTTAGCTTGGTGTTCTTTGTGTCACGCTGCCTTATCGCGCATGTCAGTCTCCTGCCTGTCACACTCCACCCTTCCTGTCCTTCTGCTGTCTATTACGTCCTTGTCACTCTTTCTCTGACTTTGTTGCTCGTTTGCTCTTTAGTCCACTCAAAGATTTGATCTTTTCCCTCCACTAACAAGCGCATCTTCACACAGTCTCCCTATGACATCACTTCTCTGTTCCCTTTACATCTACACCTCTGCTGATTTCATTTCTGTAGTCTGTCAATCAAACTTCACTTGATGCATCAGCTGGAGCGCTGCAGCCTCTTAACACACACCAGGTGCATACATTAGGAGAAGGAGCACGCTGTTGGACTTCGCTGCAAATTTTTCCTTTGTTGCTAAACTTTCCCCAGTTAAATAGAAAAGATTTTTTAATATTTGAAGTATATAAAACATAATGTTCTGTGTGAATCACTGGAAGCCTTGTTGTCTTCAAGAAACTGTGTACATTTATAGCTATTGTTTATTTACCAAAAACAAAAGGTAATGTTGCATATTATCCCATTATAAACCCTGAAAACATTATCTTATATTTTCTGTCTCTTCAAAAAAAAATAAGGCATACAGGTGTTTATGTGCATGACAGGTGAGAAAATCATGTTGATTGAAACTTTATGAGTCTTGGACTCCTGCTACTAAATCCCGTCACCTTTTGTTACATAGACAAAGACAATTACCATCATCTAAAATTAGCCGCATGGTGTCAAATCTTCCCCAACAGGTCGTCTCGTCTCTGTTACTATGCAACAGTTTGTGCCACCTGTTGAACATGAAAAATTGCTTTTTTTTTTTTTTTTTTTTTTTTTTTTTTTTTTTTTGAATTTTGACTAAAATGATCACTGATCAGAATCGAGGGATGGAACACATTTTAAATGTAGAAAAGTTGTCTAAAAGAGGCTGATCTATACATTCGTAATACAATTTCTTTTTACAAAATCCTTAAATTGACTCATTTCTTTCCCCCTGAGTACAATAAAGTGATGGTCCATTTGCAGTGGAGCATTAGAGTCTATTTAGTTTATCAGCTGAAATCAATATGACTACGTGGACGGATACGACTCTCCTCTGACACCATATTCTCCGAGGATCGTTTAGGATGAGACTATGACTGTGTTGGCTCTCTCTCTCTCTCTCTCGGTAAGGTCAAAGCTCTGTGTTGGCCATCCATGTCCTCTGCCGGCAACATTAGCATGCTATGTTGTCACAGGTGTGAAAAGATGTGTGAATTGGTGTGCAGAAGGTATGTCAGCATGAAGTACAAAGACTGAGGTGTGTGCAAAACCAGCAGCCAGCACTGAATGTGTGTCTGTGCATGTTCACAGTGTCACATCTGTCGTGCCTGAAGCAATTAATTACATCCATCTACTTCATAACCTTTTGTTTGTCTAGCCTCACACAAATCTGACAAAGATGCACGAACACACACCAAAAATCTGCTAAAAACACTTTTTTTGAATAACTGCCACAGAAATCGGTGTTCTTTCTCACACACACACACACACACACACACACACACACACACACACATCTTTATTGATTGCTTGTGTCAGGACAGAATCAAACATCTTTGGTGAATTCAAACAGAATGTAGAGAAAAGCTTGAGGAGAGGGATGGAGGCGAGCAGGGGGAGGGGTGACACCGCCGAAGAGGGAATGCGGGAAGCAAGAAAATGAAGTGAGCCATTCCGATTTCATCCAAATCCATCAAGCTGGACAGTTCTGTTTATGTCATGATGGGGGAGCGCAGGGTGGGAGCAGGGGGGGTTATGAAAACAGGATGGAAGGAAGGATGGAGGGAAACAGGTGGGGCAGAGACAGAGACGGGGACTTTTTAGGGTGAGAAGATGGGTGAGACAAGGAAAAGAAAGAGAAACCCATCTGAAGTACAAATGCTCTGATCATGAGTTAAAGCAGAAGAAGATGAGTCAACCGGTGAGATGTAAGACATGAATATGAGAGGTGAAAGAGGAAGGAGGAGGAGGAGGAGGAGAGACATGGACACTCACCCATTTCAGTGGGCTCTCCACAGGCAAGCACAATCCCTGCTCTGTGATCCCATCCTGGGGAAAGGCGCAGCGAGATCCTGGAGCTCCCTCCGCTGAATACCAATGGAGCTGCTATTATCAGCTTACACACACTGACTCACACACACCGGCTCTGAGGAGAAGGAACAAACACACTTCGGAGTCAAGTCTGGGGTAGTTGTTTGAAATCAGAGGGAAAAAAATGAATATGATGATTCATGTCATTGCTGCGTTTGCTTTCCATTCTTTCCAGCTAATTTACCTCTTTCTTCATTAAAAATCATCTAAGACACACACACACACAGCCTTTAATGATACTTACTGAGCGTAGATTTAAAATCCCAGCGAGTCCCACAGTTGACTCTGTTCAGTGTCGCTGCTCCTCTGCTTCCACAAGAGAAATGAGTTGTCCGCTATTTTCCTTTCCCTCCCTGTGAATTCCTCACAGCAGTATTTGATGCAGAGATAAAAGCTCATTAAGGCGGACTCTTCATCCTCTCTTGTTTTTCCTCTTTATACGCAGCACACATCCAGTTTTTCAGTCTCCATTTGTTGATTTAGGTCCAATCCATCCACCCGCCTGTGGACTTTGCTGTGATTCGGCGACACGCGACGGCAAACTGCATTCACTCAGTCACCCTCCCCTCTGCTTCTCCCCATGCTCAATAGTAGAGCCGTACCTCCTTGGCTTTCTCCAATCTAATCAGCTCTCACTCACTCTCTCTGCACCCTCCCACTCTCTCCCCTCCCTCATTTCTCCTTCGCAGCACCCACTCTTTTACTCTCCCTCTCTCCCTCCAAGGTATTTTTCTCAGAGATGAATATCAGCTTTTCTTCTGTCGGTCAGTCCATCTGATAAACATTTGAAACAAGAGAAAGAGGAAAGAAACTGTGCACAAAGACATCACACATTTCCACATGGACTTGCACCAGACAGGAAGGGGAAGCGGTGGAGTGAAACACAGAATCACTGGGATGTGCTGCAGCTAAGATAAAGTAGCCCGACAGAGTTTGACATGGGTACAAGCTCAGGGTGACAAACACTATCACACATGACTCGCATCGTACCCTATGATACATGTCTCAAACTGACACACAAACTCATGCATATCTGCAGTAACGTCTTTAATATACATTCACAGACACAGATAAGCTGACTAATCTGATCAGCGTACAAAAGCAGCTCAGACACATTCTGGTTTCCACGAAGGAAGAAAGTGACGCACAATTCTGAAGTATTTATAATTAACATGATTATTTACAGTTTGAGCTACAAAGGTTTATATTCTAGTGCAATTATTATTCAATAGATTTAAGATATAAAACTTTATTTATAAACTGTATATGAAGTACAGATTGACTAAAAATCTGACCAGAATCTGAAAGTTGAAGCTTGAAAAAAAATTATTCTGGATACCCTATAAAAAAAATCCTCACCTCCACCTTTGGTAACTGTCACGCTCTGAATATACATACGTACATTACACAACCCCACTAAAAATATCAATAAATAAAACAGCTGATAAGGTCACTATAATAATCAATGTTTCGTTTGATATCTGTAAATGACTGGAACCACCTCTAATAATTGCGGTTATGTAAAACTTGTACCAGAGCTTGTAGTAATTTCATTTGTGGAAATTCACCCATTACTATCAGAACAGACTGGACTATTTCCACCACTGGCTGCAAACATGCCTCATATTACACGCACGCATCACTGGAAATCATTACTCCTCTCACCAGAGCATCCTGACACTTCATGTAGGACACCCTTGAATGGAGCTGACACCCTTCGCACTATTTATAATGTTCAGTCATATAGGGCGCAGCTTTACAAGAACCCACAGCAGTTCACACTGTATGATGTCACGGTTTTACTCCCATATCCTGCTTTCATCACACTTCTCGTCCCTAAAAAGACAGCGACACAAACCTTGTCTCTGTCTCTCTGTTCAGTCCTGGCAGTGTTTCTGATAGAGATCTTTTCCTTAACCTAACAGCCCTGGAGATCTCTAAGCATTTCAAGTCCTCTAAAGCTATTAAACTTACCACACTGTGTTGAGTCATTGATTTTGTCACTCTGCACACTGGGTGGCTCTTTAATTGCTTCTGTCAACACTGTGCCTTAGCAGTGGTATTTCTGAATTATTCTTTCATAGATTTTAAAAAGAAATGCAAGTATGATGGTTACGATCAAGTTTTCCAAACAGCAATAAAATCCACAACTAATTAACGCTCAAGTTCATGCAGGACGTCTCCGTTTTAGAATTTCCGTTCAAAGTGGTGTGACGTTACTTTCGAACCTATTTGTGTCTCTCATATTAATTTCTCAGCTGTGATTCAAGCCTTTGGAAAGATCAACTCTGGTTTGTCCACTAAGCTGTCCCCTAATCAAACAGGGAAACAAAAATAGTATGTGACAATGCTGAGCTGTCTCCTCTGTTTTGCTTTCAAACAGCCTCCACCCCCACACCATTCATCATCATGTTTTCACCTATTCACTTTGCATCTCATAAAATAATGTGCATCTCAAGATGTCTTTGTCCAGTGGGCGGAAAGGCTGGAGCACCTATTACTCACTCATGCTTGATCCTATTAGACTGCAGCCATGTCACGCAAGAGGTTCCCCGAGGTCATGGCATATTTTTCTTTCTATGTTTGTGTGTATGTGTCTGGACGGACATTTGGACGAGACTTTTGTGCACGGGTCTAATTTGCAGATGTAATTTTTATTTTGGGGGAAATGTGTGAGCATGTTGGGGGGGGGGTTTAGGATGTGGCGTAGCATGCGTTACCCCTGGCTGTGACCCACAGCTGCAGTTTTCTGGAAGTCAGAAGGAATCTCCGCGTTCTGTCTCTTCCGTTCCCGAAACGCGCACTGACACGCGGCCTGCAGAGCAAGCGTGTGTGTTTATTTGAGCTTTAATTCAGCCCTAGTTTGCTCCAACTCCTGGTTTTATAACACTCCTCGGTGACTTAAAACCCGGATGTGTAAGAGATTGTTTCAGCCTTATAAATTATATTACTCAACATCAAATAACCCAGTATAGATTAATGCAAAAAGGACATTTTTCTTCATATTAATATTAATTTAGGCCACCGTGCGCTCACTGACACTTTGCTATGGCTCTCTGTTTCACTCTCTAAATATGCATTCAACAGCTGTCTCTCTCATCGCTATCCCACACCACTTTGCTCTTGACAAATTGATGTGCAGCACTTTTACATAACAACTAAGTAATATACAAACACACACACACACTTACACACTCAAAATAGCATCCACAGCAGCAATGCAAGCCTAACTCAACCATTACACAAAGCACAGAGCAGGTGTTAAAAGCCAACGCATCTACAATTCCTAATGTGTTATTTGTATTTCCTTAATTTTCCTCTTTGTGGAACACAAATGTGGTTCCCATGTTAACTGTTGTTTGTGAGGGTTTGAAAAAGGGGGGAGGCAAAGGAAGAAGGAGGCAGAGGGAGGGGGGAGAATTGACATTCTGCCCGAGAGCTGCGCTCCGCTCGTAGAATAATGATTAGCTCCTCTGTATTCTAGTCACATATATGCTTCACTATCAATGAGAGGAGGAGGAAGAAACAACCATGTGGGGGGGGGCAGAAGGAGGTGGGGGTAAGAAGGTGGGATGTACGGTAAAAGGTGAAGCAGCAAAAGAAAAGTGAGCAGCAGTAGTGGGTCAGACCAGGGGGAAGTTTTCCTATTCGTGAAACAAATGCAACAGAATTTAAAGGGAAATAATTAAAAACCAAAAATGAAGCCAGTGCAAACTCTCTGGAGCAACCACACACACACACACACACACCCAAAACAACACACACAGAGACCACTTTGTCAAAGTCATAGCAGGTACAGCCACCTCAGCAAAGAGAGACTGCATCACAGCAGAGAGGGAGAAAAACTGGGAAAAGAAACAACAGAAAAATGCATGGAAGTATGTGAAGAGCGAGAAATAAATATCTAATCACGAGGCATGGAGAATGATAAAATACAGCTTAAATAGGTCAATCGTGCATTAATAAATATATGAAAATAAAGATGATGATTTAACTGGAGCAAATTGAATAGGTTCGTTCAGGTGCGCTAATTAAATCACAAAGAACCAGGTTGAATTCAAGCCATCCAAATTTAGACTTTTTATGTAAAAAAAAAAAAAAGGTAAATAATGTTAATTAGAGTTAAAAAAAATAATAAAGCACAGCATGGTAAATGATTTGGCATTAATTACTACAACAAATAAACCAGTTTTTATAACGTTTTATTATAAGCAGCGTAGAAATTAGAAGGTTTGATTTAAACAGCAAATAAAATGTGTTTTTAGCACTTGTTGCGAGTCCTGAAGGAGGTTTCTACCGCTGCACCGTCTAGTAGCTGAAGTAATAAAATCACCTTAATGTCTCTCAGGCTGCAAGTGTGAAACAAACATAAATAGAATTATTTTAAGCAAAGCAGCTTCTGAAAACATCAAGGGACGTCAAATTCTGGCTGACAAATCTAAAACCTCAGGCAGAGGTCAGCAGTATCTCTTTGAAATTGATATTTTTTGGTGTTTTGAATATATTAATGTGACTTTAAAATATGCAGACTGTACATGCATGAGCATATTGTGCAAGATTGCACATGGAGTGCTTGGAGCTTGATGTGATTTATGATTTTGTCCTTCACCAGTAGAATTATTAATACATGTGATATTCAGTAAAAAATTATTTGACCTTTAATGATCTCAGACGAGCTTTGTTGAATTATATTTCAGCATGTTGCATATATAGTGTTGTAAAATACAGTATACAAGTGAACAATATGCAGGATATACGTCATTTTAACTGTATGGATTTGAGAAATTACCAGAAAAATGTGCCGAAAAACATTCAAAACTTTAGTCTTTGACACAATAAAATCGCATTTAATTGAAATATAAAAAGATTGTTGTAATTTAACTGCTGTAAAGTTTAGTTTTTTCTATCTGTTTGAATTTGTTTCCTTTCAGTTTCTTCATGCTGTCTTCTTCTTCTTCTGATTTTTATTGGCAGTTGGCAAACAACAAAATGGTGCATGTCCGCCACCAACTAGTGTGGAGTGTGGTCTAGAACAGCGCTCAACAACAAAACCTAATGCTAATAATAATAATACCTTAAAAAAAAAAAATCAAATCCTCCCAAACATTCTACTTTCTTTGAAAAACTGAAATAAAGCCTGATAACATTCACTTTTTGAATCTTTTCTCAATAAATTAATAAGGTCTAGTTTCATTTTCATCTTGCTTAGGTTTTGGATTAGTTTTCTCCATGCTGTCTTCCCCTACCTGCTTAGTATTTAATCCTCCTCTTCCTTTTCCCTGCAGGTTGTTGGTACGGCCCTCTGCTGTCTCCGCCCTTGAGTGGTGCCAGTCTCCAGCAGTCACACCTGTGTTCACTATGCAATCAAGAAATGTTTGGTATCTGTACCTGATCTCTGTCACTACTGTTGGATTGTTCGACCACAAGTCCAAGTTTGTTCTTTCTTTTATTTCTGTAGTTAAATCTAGTCTGATCCTTTTTTTGTTGTTCTTTCTAGACTAAGATCACCTGGATAAACTATCTTCTTCCTGGATTAACCTGAGAACCCAAACCCTGCTTGGAAGTCCTACCATCTCTCCACTACACACGTACCTGGACCCAGATTGACTCAAATCTTTTGTTCCGTGTTCCTTTTTTGGCTCCTTGGTCTCTTAGAATCCTCCTGGCACCATATCCACCTATACCTCAGACAAATAAGAAAAAAACAATTACTTCTCAACCATCATTAATATCAAACACTTACTTGTGATACCAGCATAACCGACCTCTCGAGTCCCTGAGATTAATCTGCCACAAACATTGTAAATAAACCTTTTTTAATTCCGTGTCTTTGATTGATCATGACTCTTGACATGTCATGAAAACATATGGATGGAATTTTAAGGATAGGTTGGGATGACACAAGGACCAATCAGATTTTGGAAGTGATGCAGGTGATCTAGACTGGTTTAAAGCTGCTATACTTAATTTGCATAACAAATTAGCTTAACATATTTTTCTTCATGCCCATTAAAAACGTTTTAACACAGCATGGAGAAAAAAAATGTTGTGAAGATAAAAAAAAGACCAAAAAAAAAAATTAAGTGGTTTTTTTGTATTTGTCTAAAAACATGTCAGCTGTTTGTTGTTATATTGTTTTCACTTACCGGTGATTCCGCCATGTTACGATACTTGAATGAACTGCGGACCAGTGTCTTGTACTCGGTCGTCTTCTGGGGCTACGCGTGTTTCCAAACCTGGGGGGGCGTGGCTTAGGAATTCTACCTGATGGGAGGGGCTGAGAGTTCTGTGACTTTGTTGACAGTATAAGCTAGGCAATATGAAAACAGGGATATCAGCTTTAACATTGCAGCATCACATTACAGAGTAAATGAGCTGCCTGACAGAGGTCTGCGCTCCATGTGCTTTCTACTTTAACACCTAATAACATTTCATAGATAATAATGATCATACTTAGCGTTGCGTTAGAGCTACAGCTAAGGTTCATGGTTATTGGATACAGTATGAACCGGATATTGACAGATTTGTGTCATAAAATTTAATGTTAGTGTGATGAAGACAAATGATCTTCATCACAACATGTTCTTGGCCAAAACGATGCCGTTCAATACTTCAGATTGAGACATTTATTCTGGTGAATCCTGCGAGTATTCGTCGATGACATTCAGCACATAATCATGAAATGATTTTTGAAATGCTAAAACATCTTTTTTTTTACTTCTCATATTTTTATACATGTCTAAAAAAAATCATTATCATTAAATGTTTTTATCACACTTGCAAAGCAAATTCTTAAACACATGAGATAAAAATGACACGAAACACGTAGTTGTGCAACAGCAGCGTTTTTTTTCTTCTATTTGTTGTCATTCTTTGTGTTGAACTTTTCTTCCATGTCTTCCGAGCCGTCTTGTATTTGTTTACATCTCTGCCTTCTTTCCAGTTCTTTTATATATTACCTCATTAGCTTTAACTTGGCCCCATTTTTTCTATTTAGTTCTCGATGTATTTATAGCTCTGTCATTATTTCTCTGCCTTTGTTCCCTGCCAGTCTGTGATCTTCTTGTTGTCGTGTTTGTTGTTTTGATGATTTTTTTTCCTTGACTGGTCAGCAACCTTTGTGTTAGGAGTTCTGTTTGCCAGCTGAGGCCATTTTTCCAAGTTTAATTAAAGCTGCAGGCTTCTGTTGTTACGTCCCTTTATGTTTGTTTCTCTCCTCTTCCTGTTGGATTTTGGTGCTCTGATAAATTAACCATAACAACGTGGAATTATTTACTCTAGTTGTAACTTAAATAAAATTATAAAGGAGACTGAATCTGAGGGAAAGAAATGAGACCACCTCCTTTGTGTCCAAAATGTGGACATAACTGTCCTCACAGTGTCCTTTATCTTTAAGATGTACAGTTGAGTCTTGACCTGAAGATCCGGCTCCTGTAGAGGTTGTTTGGTTTGAACACTCCTTACTGTACTGGATTCTGAACATCGTGTTTGAGTCTGTCTGTGTGGTGTTTCCTAGACTTCCTGTCTGATGTGATGAAATCCCATTTCAGGTCTCCACAGGTCGGACGAGGTTTTCTGATGTGTTTCTCTTCGTCGTTGTGAGGACATGTTCGGCCTGATGTTGTGGAGTTCTGACAGAAAGTTTCTGTTCCAGTAGGTGGTGAGACTCAAAAAGGAGATACTGGTCTGTGTGGGGAGGTTTAATGTCAGTGTTGAGGTGTCCATCTGTCTCCGTGTCCATCAAACAGTCCAGGAACGGCAGTTTGTTGTTCTTGAGATTCTTTCTGGTGAAGTCAAGCGAGTCATTGTGTTTAGTGAAGGTTTTTACATCTTAGATTTAGATTTTGACCCAAATATCATCCACATTTCTGTACCAGTGGCTCAGTGTTGTTCCCTCGTAGGAGTTATTAACGTTCTTTTTTTTCTCCACCTCCTCCATGTTTAAATTGGCTGCAGTGGCTGATACTGTGGATCCCATAGCACAGCCATGCTTTAGTCTGTAACAACATTGATTGCATTTGTGGTTGAGACGAAAGTGGTTCTGTCCTTCAGAGCTTCATCTTCCAGGAGGAGTTTTCTGACTGTTTCCACCTCCTCTGATGTGGGTGAGCAGGTGAAAAGTGAGGAAACATCAAAAGTGACCAAAGTTTCTTCTGGCTCCAGCTGCAGGACTTTGTTCTCAAACTCTCAAGTTCTGTGTGTGGGATGTTTCCAACCAGAGGAGATGAAATAGCGGCAATGTGTTTGACAATGTTTATGCCATTCATGTATGGTGTGACCTCATCTAGTACAGTCTAAAGTAAAATAGTTGCAGCTTCTGTAAGTAATCTGTGATCTTCTTTTTGTAGGAGCTTATAAGCCCTTGTTTTGTGAACTTCAGATGGGATGTCACTCAGATATGTTGTTATTTTCCTGTGGTTTCTTTTTCATGTCCTGGATGACTGAGAATCCACACAAACTTATAGCTAAAATCAATGCTTGCTAAACTCTTCGCTCGATAAATATTAGCAAAAGATTAATAATCTAAATTGGACACAGATGTTGCTGAAGATCAAATGTGGCTAAAATAGTTTAGAACAACTATTAAATAAGATTCTACTGTCATAAAGTTGACAAATAGCTGTTTTTAAAAGGCTTTGTGAGAGAGAGAAACCTGTTCTTCCTTTCTGCACTATTAATATTCCCACCTGGTGATGAAAAGCCAAACACACAGAGCTCCCGGTGTTCTCCACCTGCTGAAGACTCTGTAATGTCAGCGAGTTTTCAGTTTACTGCTGTGAGAGCTAAAATCTAAATATGCAGCTTCTCTACAGGGTCAATTAGGTATTTTTAGTGTTTTTAGTTAAAAAAAAAAGTCAAAATCAAAAGAATCATCAAATTATAAAAGCCACTTGACTGTGTTTTCTTGTTTCTCCCTGTTTCATATCTTTCAAATCTGTTGTTTTTTTAAACAAGTAGCTGGATAATCTCATATTTAAAGTCTATTAAAAGATAAAAAAGTCATATCTCTGGTTGCTTTAATAACATCCCTAAATCTTTTAAAAAACTATAATTACTAAATTCTATGGCACAAATGAAGTGTTAAGTGCTCTTAGCTATATGTGCATGATTACTTTATCTTTTATAGAATCAGGTGAAATAACTGGAATCTCTCAAGATATTACAATTTAATTCCAAACGTGTTTTTAGACACAAAATCTAGAAATACACTTATAACGATTGACAATTTTATTGTGTGATGCTAAAGTAGCTGCTGCTCAAAATATTGCTAAACGTATTGGGATGTCAATTCCACGCATATTTTTATCTGTTTGTTATGGAGTTGGCCCACATGTTGCAGATTCCACAAGGTTTACGAGTGTTTATGGGATTTTTTTTTTAAACATTTTACCAGATGTGCATTTCTGAGGTCAAACACTGACGTTGGATGAGAAGTTCCTGCTCGCCGTTTCCACTTTAAACTGGGTTTCCAGTCCAGTTCCTTCACACCAAACTAAACGGTGCACTGTCATGTTGAAGCAGTAAGGATCTGTCCCCAAACTGTTCCTACCAAGTTAGGAGCATGAAAATGTCCAAAATGTCTTTAAATGCTGAAACATTCAGGGTCTTTTTTCACCGGCACTAAGATGCAAATGTACACAACTACAAATCAACCCCATATCATAATCCTCCCTCCACCAAATTTGGTATATTGCAGTTAAGCAAGTACCATTGTCCTAGCAGCTAACAAAAAGACAAAGACATGTGATTCGTCTCTCCAGAGAAGACGTGTCCACTGCCTCAGAGTCCAGACCTGTCACTAACCACTAACAGCTGATCGTTGATGATTTTAGAGTAAGTTTCACACTGTGAAAATGTTTTTGCCCCCTACAAAAATTCTTCTGTTTTTTGAGTTTTGTCACACTTTTATGTTTCAGATCGTGAAACCCATTTTAATATCCGACAAGAAAAACTTGAATAAACAGAAAACACTGATTTTAAATGATAGTTTCATTTATCGGGGGAATAAAGCTTCTAAAACAACCTGTCTCTGTGTTTAAAGGTGCATTTTTTTCCACCACACAGTACAAACTGAAAATTGTGGCAAAGTAATAATGAAAGTGGGTCAATGCCTGAATAAAATCATGAATGAAAAGTTAACTTTTCTCCTTTTATTGCTGTTTTTTATCATCTTATTTGGTTTCGAACAATTGTAAATACTTCTCTTCGTTTTACTTCTATAGTTAGTATCATCTGCTCTATCTTGTCTATTCATTTCATATTTATCGTGATCTGAGAGAAACATAATTTCGATTCTCTATAAGTCTTGCATAGAATGATTAACTCTGCCATTCGATTGTTGCATTTCGTGACATCTCTTTTGTTAGTCAGTACTGTGAAGCGTCATGTGTTAAAGTGTGCAACATCTGGCTGAATCTGAGCAGACGTACATCCCTGTTCGATCTTTCTGCCTCTGTCACATCATCAATAAACACTAGTGACCCGGTGCCACTGGAAGGCATGCATGTCATCCCACTGCCTCATCATGTCTTACAGATGACGCCTCACATTATGAGCCCTTCCAATCGTTCTCTCTTTGCCTTTTATTTCCCATCATTCTTGTGCAGGTGGGTTTAATCTCGCCTGTTCCAGAACAAGAACAAATACTGAACATTTTGTCTCCCGTTTGAGGTTTGGAGTTTGATTAAATATTTGCATCTGAACTCTCTCTAGTGTCGTCTCTTTATGAACAAATGTAATGACGGGCTGAGAAAATCTCCATGACCCCGTTTCATTTTGCAGAGTTCACCGCTGAGTTGTTCGGAGGATTTTAGCTGCTGTGGGATGACCTGCTTTAATGCACTGAGAGGTTTTCCACAGCAATACTCTCCAAATGCAAATGCCACAGTCGGGATAAACTCCAGAACATTCATTTGTTTAAGTGATGAAAAAACTCAGGAGGAACAGCCGTAACCAGAACAAGCTTTTCATATCTCAGTTATTAATAAAGAAGAAATGATTTTCTTTCAGATCTTGATGTGAATAAATGTCTTTTCCTATTTAAATCAAATTTAATCATAACTGATAAACGCAAATATTGATGCATATTAATGTGTAAACAGTTAAAATGCTATCAAAATATCATTTTCCCTAGAAATGTTATAATATGACCTCAGTTGTTATTATCAGTGTTGAGATTCTTATTGATTAGATTAATTAAATAAAGGCATAAAAATATCCTATAAAGTTTCCTGTGGCTGTCTATAATCATCATCTTACTTCTTTGTTTAGTCTTCTAAAACAAATATGGAAATAAGTTCCCCACATCTGAGCTCAGGACCAAAAATCATTCTGTCTTCTGTGCAACAAAATAACATAAATACTGCAGGCAGACTGCTTCACCAGAGCGTAAAAGCTTTATGATTTCAACGCCGCCTAAACATTTTAATTACACGTCTGTTTGTGATTTTTCCGCTTCAATGTTAGGCAGCAGGTATGATGAAAAGCACTCAACCTGAACATCAGCTCTCAACTTCTGCTGGAGAATGAAAAAAAAGCATGTTTTTATTGACTGGTTGCTTGTTGACTCTTTCTGAAAAGCTATAAAAAGCAGCTGAGTTCCTGACATGGGCTCCTTTCTGCTCCTCAGGAACCCTCGATTTCCTGATACGCTTCTGACTCAAAAGAAATGCTGCCATTTTCCTATTTCAACTACCTGAGCAATCATCAGCATTTCTGCCTCCACGACATGAAAACAAACTAAGACTGAGTGCTCCTGTCTGTGTGTGTGGTTTCAAACCTTCCTGTCAGCAATCACTGGGCGGGAGAGAGACAGCCATAAACCAAGCGTTAGAAGCCTATAATGGCCGACTGCAGCGCTGGCAAAACTTATATCACATCATGCCTCTTCCCATTCAGACACAAATAGGATCATTATTTTTGATAACTACACAGAAAGTGCTGGGTAATTCAATTACATGATTTGCCACTGCATAATTCACCATTTCAGCTAAATTATCATATATCTCATTGTATCCTTGGTAGCATTGTATTTAATTATAGCAGAAACTGGATCAATAACATACTGTGAAACAAATCATCAGAATACTGGGGCTGATTTATACACATAAACAAGTCAGATCTATTCTCTCGGACGCTGATTTTGTACTTTTTGTCAAATGACAGCAGGGTCTTTAAAGCCCCGCCCCTATGAAACGGGATGAGATGCTGCCCTCATGTCATCCTGCTAATAAAACCACAGATAATCACAAGTGTTAAAGCTGATGCATTTTTTATTATTAAGAAAGCAAAGAATATTTCACAGTTGAACAAACAGACTGTACAAACACACAAGTGAATTCTAAAAGGATTAGCTTTTAATTTCCTTGAACATTTCCAACTAAAATATCTAAGATATTGTTTTTGCAAACACATCAAACTTTAAGTCATTAGTTGGCAAAAATGATTACACAAACTGGAACTATTATTGAAATTGTTTAAATAAATCAATGAAGTAGTGATTTTCAACGCCACGACGAACGTTGTTATAATTATTGTTGTTCCTACACGGTCTCCTCCACAATGAACTCAATGGCATGTTGCGGTGATTGGCTGGTCTCCACCATGGTGATCTCATTCTCATCGATGGAGATGGTGGGAACGGTGATACCCTGAGCTCCGAGGACTGATGAGGGCAGGATGACGACCTGCGATGCTCCTTCTATTCCACTGAGCTGATCGGAAGGGATCATCACCGTCTCCGTTCCTCCTTCATCTCCCTGCAGCACATAAATGGTCTGAACGGTCCCTGACTCTAACTCGGAGGCAGCAAGAGAAGACAGCGCCTTGGCCCCCTCTAGCACCTTCTGGACCTGAGCTTCTTCAGCTGCTTGAGCCACCTGCTCGGCGGCATCTGCAGACAGCTCTCCGTGCATCCGCAAGTGTTTATCCAGGTTGGGGCGGGAGCGGAAAGCAGCGGAGCAGTGGGGACAGGGGTAGGGCTTCTCACCGCTGTGGGTGCGGGCGTGCTCGGTGAGACGAGCGGCTACGCTGAAGCTCTTGCCGCAGATCCAGCAGCAGAAAGGCCTCAGGCCGGTGTGGATCCGCTCGTGGTCCTGCAAATGGGGCAGCTGGCGGAAACGCTTCCCACACGTGGCGCACTGGAGGAATATCAAAGGAGAGGAGGAAGAGGAAAGGAGGAGAGCAGGCCAAAAATTTAGAAAGGTAATAGGGTTTGTAGTTCACCACAAGTGAAAATATGTGAATTCAACTAATGCCAGAAAAATGGACAGAAACAAAGCAATAAATATTTTAACATATTACTATTTTATTGTCTGATATTTGAAACCAACCCGAACCAATCAAAGCTATAAAATTCAGCTTTCTTTTGTTTCAGATGCTCATTTAATATTTCAAATTAAACGACACAAACTTCAAGAATATTTGTCTTTTTGTGCTTTGTCATTGCCGGTTGATTAATATTCTCTCTTTTACATAATCAATTACTAACTAACAGTTGAAGCTCTGCACGTAGAGGAGAGTAAAATCAATTACACAGAGTATAATTAGTTTTACAACAAGAAACGATGCATGTGAGCGGAAACTTTAACCATTTCTAACTCAAGTAAATCAGCAATTCAACGGATGTCCTTTAGCTGCCACAGTGGTTAGCTCTCTGCTTTCTTCCAGCTGAATGCAGACTATGAGTTATAATTAAATACCTGATTAGACCTGAAGCACAACAAAGGAGCGACACTGAGCTCTGCTTTGATTCTCAATGGGAACACCCAAACTGAAACTGTAATCTGATATATTAGCTGTTGGAGTATCTTTTAATTACACCCCTAAATACTCTCGTTTTCTGTAATTAAACCTGTTTTCTTCTAGGAACAGAGTAACGGTGTGAACTTCAGTCCACTGATAGAAACAGTTTAAAGCACAGCCACAAAGATTAAATCATTGCTTATAACTTGGAGTGTTAAGATGGAGTTGGGTGGGTCTGTGGTTGATGTCCTGCACCGTCACAAGAGCAGCAGAAAGAAGGAAAGAATCCCAGAATAGAAACGGGCACAGAGGGGCGCTGACAGGCCCTAAGTCAGCCCTGTCATTAATCACAGGTACACAGGGAGATAGGAATCACCCTCAGGACACAAACTGCATAAATGTCCAAGGTGTGGAACCTGAGAAATGGCTGCAACTATCATGTGGGTGTAAAGATCTTGTATAAAAAGGACAAAATCTGGTTCTGAAGGCTAAGAGAAAGTGACTTTTTATGTAAGCATGCACGCACACACACACACACACACACACACACTATAAACCTTACCTCAAAGGGCCTCTCATCAGTATGTGTCCTCATGTGAACACTGAAGGTGGAATTGTAGGCAAATTCCTTCAGGCAAATATCACAGCGGAAGCGGGGAATTTTGGACTTGGAGAGCGTTCCGTGGAAATGAGCCAGCACATGCTCCTCCAGGGCACTGTTGGAGGTAAATCTGCGGCGACAGGGTCTCACTGGGCATTTGAGAGGCGTCTGGCCCGTGTGGGACAATCGATGGAGGTCCAGCCCCTCCTGGGTCATACAACGATGGCCACAAAGGTCACACTCAATCTGTGGGTGGAATAAAGACAGAAAACAGTGGAGGGGAAAGATGAATTTAAAACAGACCAGAATGAGATGAAAATCCAAAATGAAAGGAGCACACTCGTGGTCAAACTGTGACGCAACAACAACGTCTCCCCCTGATCCAACTGGAGACCTGCATTAAATAACATTACTCTGTCATTCTCCCCACATCTGGACAGAAAGTACTGAGTCTAATTTTCCTGACCTGTCCGGTGGAGCGGCCACGGCCCTGTCCTCGTCCACGACCGATATTCCTCTCTTCCTCTGATGTAGGACAGCGCTGCTGGTGGATTTCCAGCACAGACTGGTTGATAAACTGAGATGAACAGTGCGGACATGTCGCCGGCTGCTTGTCTGTAATGGAACAGAGCCAAATTTTAGACAGATGCTCACACGCTCTTCTCATATTAAAAGCTGCAAAGTCATATAAATATCAGAAGGTTGGTTTGAGTGTGCAGATTGCTGCAGGTTTTATCACCTTTCATGGCTAGTGAGGGTTCAACTGAATTATTAATTCCCAAAAGGTGTCGAGCGTGTCTTTGTGTCACGCTGAGTGCTGAAACATCTGGTCAGTTAATCAACTCATCTACCTATAAAAATCTGAATGTCAGTACGCTTCTATAATGATTCATAATGAATGCAACAGCAAGACATGTGCTGAATCCAGCTGTGATGATTCGCTGCCTTTTCCCCGGATGCTCTAGTGACTGATCCATAATAAATATTTAATTACACGCTGTCATTACAAATCCCAAGTACATTTCAGCAATCAGTTCACATGTCTATCATGTAGTTTTTAATAATCTAAAACTTTATTTTCATAATAAAGCTGCAAAACAACATGCTTACTCATCTTTTTTCCCCTCACACAACTCAAACCCTGTTCACACACACACAGGAAGTTTGTAACTCTATTTAAAAACTTTCCTGAGTTTTCAAGGACTTTTTCCCCACTACAAATAAAAACAAGTTTGATAACCTTTTGAACAACCCTTTGTGTGTTTGTTTTTTAAAGAGAGGTTGTTTCGCTGTAGAAAGAAAATGGGAGTAACTCGTAATGATTTTTCTTTTAGAAGACCAGAATTAGAGGAGGCTCGTTTGGAATTAATCCATAAGATGCAGCTAAAAGGAGGGCGGGAAAGAGTAAATAAACATTTAATGTTGAATTTAGACGGTTTTCCTTATCTTATGTTGTCACAGTGTGAAAAAACGTGCAAGAAAACATGAAAGAAAACACCAGAATGATGTAACTTTACTTTTGGCGCATATTTAGTACTGTAGTTGAGATGATTCAGCACTTAAATTATGTTCTTCATTACTTTGTTCCTCTTGTTTAAGAAACCTTTAATCCAATAAACAACACATTATATTTCAAGACATGCAACCACTTCTTTCTTTTAAAAAATTATACAATTAAAGCTAATAAGTCCATAAATTAACTTTATAAGTTTTGATGGAGATGCTGATAAATTTAAAGATTTTAGTGGACTGTTTCAGTCTGCGTTTAATCTGAACAGGATATGAAGTTTTTTCACTTGTGGGTAATATATGCAGTTTTAAATCTTCCCTCTGGATTTTATGTCTAATTTGGGTTTTGTATTCATTACAAAGCAGTAAACTATGCTCCAGTTCGGGAAGTTTCAGCAATTTTCTTTTTGTCAGCTAGAAAATTCATCAACTAATTGATTCATCTCTATACAGCTGGTGCTCCACTTACATTTTGGCAAAGTAAACTAAACTCTCACTGGGTTGCTCTAGAAGATGGTTCACCAGTGTGTCCAAAGGCTATCGTGCCAATATCTTGCAATCTGCTAACCATCTGCACTGTGTAACCCATTAGGCCGATCCACTCTGCCCCCCGCTGGGACCCTCTAATTAAACCTTTAATAAGTACAATCTCAGTTTATCGCCTCGGACTGACCAACAGATCAATCTCTCCTATCATCTTTTCAGAGAAGGCTCATACTTCTGACCTCTGCTGGACGCCGACTCCTCGAGCGTAACTAATGAGGTTGCTGTGCCAACAACCCCCCGATTAAGATGAAGTGTCAACATGTTGACCCAGTTCATTTACCCCCGCCTTACTACTCCATTCCGCATGGTGCACAAATCAATTAAAAGTCAGCGACCTAATATATCAGAGGAACAATGTACATATACCATGGATGCATGTGTATAAATAAGCACGATAGGCCACCCAGGCAGGTCGATGTGATCATTTATCAGTGTCTTTGCATTAATCAATAGTAATTCAGTGTATGCAGTTCTGATAACAACATCATCTCTAATCGGTTTCCATTACAGTGAGGAATGGCTTTGGCTTTCATCTGGATTCTTGTTACGCTTATCAACATTTGTCATTTTTCATACTAACATGGAACCACTAATCAAATCGTAGGTGAACAAGGTGACACAGAGGAAAATGTGAGCTTTGTAAACAAACATTTGACAACCAAAGAAGTGCTTCTGCATTTTGGTTGAAAGATATATGAAAGTCTTTCACCTTGGTGTACGAGGGAGTGCAGGTCCAGGTCTTTCCTTCGTTTGAAGGGCTCTCCACAGTCAGGACAAGGGAACGGGTGGCTGGTGTGGAGCAATCTGTTCAAACACACAAGTGTTTAAGTCCACTAGGATATATAATCACAAAACATACCAATAATTTAAACACAGACACATTACATATCAACCCGAGCAAGAAAAAGAACAAAAACCAAAATGAGATCATCTCAGTTTCACCATATATGGATCAAAAAATAAAAATCCTAAATTAGAGACTCGTAAAAAGCTTTTATACAAGTCGTGTTTTGCTTTGTACTGCCACTGTACACTCGTGGGAGGATTACCAGCGAGTGTGTGCTTAGCGGTACTCCAGCTCAAATAAGCGGTATTAGCAGAGTGTTTAACAGCTGAAGATAAAAGAACAGCAGTAAACTGGGAGGAATCAGGAGTTAGAACATGAAAGACTATATTTATCCATTGCATAACGTTACGATGAGTATAGCCTAAGGGGAGGAGAAAAGTGTTCGGATGTTTTCACCTACTGCTGCATTAAGCCGACTCTCAGTGTGAAAAAAGAAGTTGCTATTCCCGCAGTTCCTCATAATTAGAACAAACACAGGTGATGGTTTAAATTTGATCCTCCTATAAATATTCTAAACCGATAAGTACCCACATAAATCATTCTATATTGAATCTTTCTGTTCTAGTCGAGTTTACTGTTGAGACACATGTTAAAGGTGATGTGAAAGGACGATTCAAGATCCGCCTTAAAAAGACAATAGAAATTAATACGAGAGACAGCTGATCCTGATGCAGGGAGTTAAAAGTTCAGATATCACTACAGCCCATTTTTATATGTAATTTCTAAAATATTTTCTGGATTACTATGAATGTTTAAAATAAGACAATCTTTCCTGTGAAGTAATTTGATTAAAACGATGTTGTTTTCCCTTGAAAATCCAGTTCACTCCTTTTGTCTCCTGCAAAGCAGCCACAGAAAAATGTCTTAAAAAATATCTGGGAGGCGGCTGAACGAATGTCTGTCTCTGTGTCACTGAATGGTTTTAACTACTCCAATCAGCAAAAGATAAAGACACATTCTCTTCACATTGTCAGAAGAAAATTAAAACTTTCACTGGGAATAACATTACATTTTTTCCAAATTTAACCGACATTAAAGGATCATAACTTAACGTATAACCTTTATGTGGGTAAAAAACCTCACAGATATTCAGTTTAGGTTCTCAAAGCAAATAAATTACTGTCACTAACATCATTTTAGGCCTGGCAACGTTCTCATCTTGCATGAAGCTGTTTGCAAAGTCATTCACCTTCTGTAAAAAGAACTCCAGTTTAGACTTTCAGTTTGGACAAATAGTCAGAAAAGCTAAAAACATACAGAAGTTTTTTGTTTCCAAACTGCTGAGAGTCTCTTCAGGGTTTGTGTGTCAGCATAAAGACAATCAAACTACAGTCCAGATAATTTAAGCAGCTTCTGGGATCGACTCTCATGTCTTATTTAAAGCTTTTGGCCTTCCAGGACACTTGATTTAACATTTCCATCCACAATAACTGTCTTTATAATACAAAAAGGTTGTTAAGCTAGTGCATCTCAGTATCTTCTACCAAATTACAAAATAAATGCACTGTAGTGTTGATATTCTCCCCTCTTCTCAGCCAGGTAGGACAGAACCGAGTTTGTCCACCATCCTAGCTTGTTATCATTATCATCTTAATTTACTGAGCCTCAGGTTGTCAGTCATATGCAGCAAATGCTCAAGGGCACCCAGATATCTGCGTGTTTGCTACACAGCTTAAAAGTCTAGCTCAGTAGTCAGACATGGCTCGACTGTTACAGCTCGTGCTGAGAGGAAGAGAACTTATCTAAATCCTGTCCTGGGTTTCAAAATGGTTTTATACATTTCTAATGTGATAAACAGAGCTGGAGAATGACTGAATTCTAACAACAGCCTTAATGTTGTAGACGTGACTCCCCAATGTCTCCAAAATAAAACTAAAATAAAGATGTTGTAGAGGTGTTATTACTTGTGATGGTTAAGCTGATCCTCGGTGTTGAATCGTGAAGGACAGTTAGGACAAGCAAAGAGAGCAGCTCCTTCACTGTCCAACGAACACACCTGCATCCAGAAACACAATCATCAATATCAATTTAAAGGTTTTTCAAAATAAAACACCAAACAACGCTTTAATTACTAAAACACTCTCAGATGTAGCTAAAGGATTTTAAAGCTATAACATCTAATTTGAGTAAAAGAGGAAAAGGTTTGAGCGCGTACTGGTTTGCGTCCCCGTTTGCGTGGCGGCTCCGATGACATGTGAATGCGTTGGTGTCTTTTCAGGGTGGCTGCCTGGGAGAAGTTCTTTCCACAAACATCGCAGCAGAAGGGCTTGGAGCCCGTGTGGCTCATGCTGTGTCGCAGCAGGCTCTGAGAATTGGTGAACGACTTTGTGCACACCTACACAACAACAATCAAGATTAGTGCAGTTACTATAATTACAGCATTTTTAATTACTACCGGCAAGAAACAGACACATTTCTACAAATATGAATTCTAAAACCTACAGATCTCTTGGCAATTTCACAATTTTTTTTCTTATTTTGTTCTACAGTGATGTGTAAATATTTGAATTGGACTAACACGTTCTCCACCTTTTTCATTGAAACTTGCCCTTTTCTTTAAACATAATTACTCCCCTGCCTTTGCAGGCTGCATGTGTACACTTATTTAAATTTTCTAAAACATTTTCCGTCGCTCAAAGACACCATGGAATCTGTCAAATATAATAAGCCAAGAGATTCAAATGGTGTCAGCCTCAACTTAGAAGTATTACATCATCTCATCAAAGTCAGTCAGACAACATAAACGATCTTTACATCAAAGCAAAAAATTCTTCATATTCAAGAAAAGGACACTGATTAAATTTCTGAGTGGCACCTTGCATGTGAAGAGCTTTTCTCCCGTGTGACTGAAGACGTGTGTGCGGAGGAAGACTCTTCGGGTGAAGGTTTTCCCACAGTAAGGACAGACGTGGGGAAGTGGCGTTCGGGCCCAGTCCTGAAGCAGCTTGGCAGGTGGAGGGTGATTCGTGTTGTTGGGGTCCGACACACTGCTGCCCTCTAATTCATCTTTAGTGCCAGAAGTTTTGTTTCCTGATCACATAGAAAGAAATGGGTTTCAAAACCTAAATTTAATGTCATGTTTGCTTTTTTATCTAATAAAGATTTTAACATACTTTCTAGTGCATTAGCACTCATGATCCTGAAAGAAGGCCTGCCTCTCTTAGGAATGGGGGAACCAGATCCGCCAGCTGTGCGGGACAGCGGCCGCTTTGCGGTTTGTATTCCATCCTCGCTGTTATCGGTGGCTGATTCATCGATAATTTCAACCCCTTCCATCACCTCTGTCTCTGAGGAGAAGCGATGGAGTCGCCGATGGTAAAGGTACTGAGTGGTGTTCATGAAGCTTTTCCCACAGTGGGAACAACTGTGCAGTGGCTGTTTGAGGCCGTGCTTCTCTTTACGATGTAAAGTCAGCCCTTTGTCGTCACTGAAATTCTGCCCACAGAGGGTACAGAAGAAAAACTCGGGCTGTGTAAAAGTGCTGGTCAAATCGCTGGAGGAAGTCTGCTCGTCATTTCCATTTTTCTGGGTATAAACTTTGGGAACCGTTAACACAGTTTCCTCACCCTTTTGTCTGTGTTGTTTGCGGTGATAGAGGAAAAGCGTGGTATTCAAGAAGCTTTCTCCACACACGGTGCAGCGGTGAAGTGCTTCCTCAAAGCCGTGTTGAGTCTTTCGGTGGGCTACAAGTTCAGAAACCAGACCAAAACATGAGCCACAGTCAACACACAGAAGCACTGGTTCAGGTTTAGGCTTCTTGTTTAAGCCTCTTCTTCTTGGAGACGAATCATCTGAATTAAGTGTCGCTTCAGCAGCAGCAGCAGCGTCTGAGCTGTGAGATGAAGAGGTCTGTGCCACCGGCTGCCCAGTTGTATCTTGAGAGTCATCCTGTGGGTCTGTTTCGAGATTTTGGCTACTTGTAGGTTGCGAAGAAGACGGATCATCTGGATTTGACGGTGACACTAAGTTTTCAGCTGCAGTTTCTTGCTCTTGTGACTCTTGTGTTAAATTGTTCATAAACTCTGTTCGCTGGCATGTCCCACCTTTACGATGATGCTGCCACATGTCAAGGCTTTTGAAAAGTTCATCACAGTCCCCACACTGGTAAAGTATTCGGGGCTGGTCTGCCGGCTGACTTTCAGGATCTGGGGAATGATCCGGTTCAACCTTAATATTGTGCAGAGCTGGATGTCCCATGTGGACTTCAATGTGTGGGACTGCATCCTGTGAGACTGCAAGCTGAGAGACTTCAACCTGCGGTACAACCATCTGTGGGACTGTAGCATGTTGGACTTCAACTTGTGAAACATCAACTTCCCTGGATATATTTATTACATGTTGCTGCAAAGAAAGAGAGAAACAATATTAATTTCAACAGCTAAACTGATGGAAATGCCAATCAATGGTCTGTTTCAAGTAAACTCAGCCTGCAGTGTTTGCTGTTAAATTTATTCTTTGCACAAGATGAGAGATGAGGGTTCAATGTTGGCAAACAGAGGTCAATTTGAGCAGCATGTGTTTAGAGCCAAGGTTCCTCTGAGAGCTTCAGACAGCTGAGATAAGGCCTCAGCCTCCCTGATAATGATCCAAAAGCCCGTTGGGGTTGAACGGGTCACCCCACAAGGTTTTACATGAACTCCCTTCATCCATTTAGATGATAGAGAGAAAAAACATCAAGGTCGAGGTTGAAAGAATCTGGAGCTACCTCAATCACTTCAGTTCAACATGACTCATATACAGTAATGATATGTGGGTTGCAGTGGTACTCTGGTGTGTGAGTAATAAAGACCACCTTCAGATGTGGTCAGACTCTTTCAATACCTCCTGATTGCGATTACAGCTTACATTAACATACTTATTATTTTTAAAAAGATACAGATTGCTTGTGATAATAAAATAGCTGCGCCAGCTATTATTGATTCACCTTCAACAGTTTGTATAATCATGTTTTCTCTAAAACTTAGCAGGCCTGAAGCACCAAGAAATATCCCCTTATGAAGAACCTGAAAACCCTGTACATTTAGGAACCTTTGTGCAGCTCAGTTCCACTGAGCTATAGCTCTGTTGTTGCCTGGGAAACTCTTCAAGTAATATGAATACAAGCGCTATTAGAGTCCCTTGTTACTGCAAAGCAAGTAATTACAGTGGAAGCCAGGAGAACAAAAATGCAAAGCCAAATGTAAATTTGTGAACCACCTGCTGCACCATATGAAAGCACTCATAAATGTGCATCTCTTTTTTGTCCTTAAGTGCTTATTGGCATGCTAAAAAAAATCAAAGAGAGACTTGGATATTAATACCTATAAAGAATAATTAAATACATATATGTAAAGGATTGTTTTGCAGATTAATCCAGATCTTCAAAGTAAGACATAAGCCTCTAACTGCATCTAAATTACAATTTTTTTGCACAAAAATATAAAAAAAAAGAAAAATAATCTGTAAAACTTATTAAAAATACATTTTAAGAGGCAAATGGCCATCCGAGCTCTAAAACCTCTAAGGGGTGAGCAGTGATTTTCAAACATTTCAAGAGTAGTTGAAATATTAGATAACAACTAATTACTCAAACTTGTTTTGATAAACGGCTCTTTTTTCTTCCAATAATGTTACATCAACTTGAGTCCTCTCAGTTAAAATATAAAATGTTTGTGTAGAAAAGTAAAAATCTAAGGATTTGTATTCCATGAAGTCATGTCTCAGTTGTGTATCTGACTAATGTGTGATCTTGTTTTCCTACAATAAACATGAAAAACAATCTATAATGTGATAATCAGCTATCAGGATGTGTTCCCCTGCTAAAAGATACAAAAATAGCCTTACTTTTAGCTATTTACTTTAAATACTATTAATTTAAATTATGTAAGTTAAAAAGAAAATGGAGAAACAGTTTCTGGTGAAGGAAACAGAAACAACTCAACATAATGACCGGCTGCTGACGTGACCGCCAGGTGGTTGTAATGTTTCCTAACCACCACAGTGCTTCACTAGACAGGGATGCATTTTTCAGCACAACAACTGCCTTAAAAAACTCCACATTTATGGTAGTTTTATTTTGAAAGTATTAAACAATGGTGTGCTACATCCTGACTACCAGAATATGTGCACACCTCTCTACACCAAGCAGGTGAAGATGAATAAATATTCCTGACTGGCAGAACTAGCAAATACAAACATGTCCCACCAGAACCTGCTTTCAGCAGCAGGATGTGGTTAGATGTTTACCGCAACTCTTTATCATGACCTTGAATACACTGTCATTTAAAAAGAAATAAAGGAAGCAGACAATAGTCCAAAATCACTGAGCAGTCCCTATGATTAGCTCTAGTTAAGATGGACGTGAGGACTTACTAGCATGAATGTGATCAATTAAATCTAAATGGCTTTAATGGCTTCAGTTCTGCCTTTTCTGTGAAGTAAGAAACCTTTTGTCGTACCGATACTTTAGTGCAATTAATAAAAGGTGAATTGAGCATGTGGAAAATGGGAATTGCTGGCACTTGTCTTTTTCTATGGACAAGTGGTAGTAGTGATGGTGGGGCTGGATTGAATAATTACCCTCAAATTTAATTAGTATGCCCATTCAAACATCTCCATCCAAATGTCCAGATTCACTGCTCTTAAGAGCGTAACAGGATTTTTTTTATGTTACAAAGTGCCAAATTCTCCAGCAGGTTTGAGGAACCCTGTAGAAAAACAATCTAAAACAATGTGTTCAGCTATAGATGCAACAGCACCCAGACTGTGTCTTCTACTGAAAGTATTTCATTGATACTGCATCAGCTTAAAGACAGGTGTACATCATTGTCACAGCTGGGGTACTTTCTGACCACGATGAGCTCTGCTGCTGAACTGAAACCCAAACCTGCTTAGCAAACCCGTCTGAGGAGATATCTGCCATTCTCAGCTGAAGAACTGTATCAATGAGAGAAATGAAGGCGTCGTTTTACATTGACTTCACATTACGAGGACAGAAATTGCAGCAGCTTGTGCAGTTTGAGCACATGCAATAAACCCACTTATGGCAAAGCGTGCGCAGAGAAGCCATAAGGTACGCAGGGTTTATAGCGTTTCTCCAGCTGATTCATCTACGAGAAGGCCAACGAGCGATCCATCAGGAAAAAGAGTGGCACTGACTAAAACATTTCTCATGCCCCTCTTCCCTCTGGCGATTTAGGAAGCAATCTGTCTGTCACCAGTGTCAATGTGCTTTATGGACACATGTTTAGGACTGTAAAGGATTGAAGTCTGGGCACGAGCTTCTACAGCCCAGCCAAATGAGGGTTGATGACTGCTTTTAACCTCGAGGGCTTTTTGAAGCTGTCATCAGAAAGACAGGAGAATAATAAGAGGAATACATCCTCAAAACTCTGCTCAATATGTTCCATCAACCCCAAAAAACCCTGTAACTTTGAAATGCTTCAGTACTAAATGAATTTTAAACAAATGCAAATGGAGCACAACAGGCAAAAATATTGAATAAATGAATTATGTAAAAATCTACAGGACTCTCAATTCCAAATGCAGTCAAACTGTGGATTTACATACCTGAAGACACAGGATTGCCATAGATAGGACATTCCACCCACAAAAGTAAAAGAACAGGATCATCCCAAAATTACAAAGCAACAGACGGTTCATTGTCACTGAAGCATAGAGAACAATCTGATGACTCATCTGACCTCGACGGATACCATGTAAATGTGACAGTGCAGACCTCAATCTGCCCTGCGACTTTTACAGCACAGACAAATACATCTGACTAATACAAGAAATTATTTACCAAATATTGTCAGTAGTGTTTAGTTTCAGGTGAAAATCAGGGCCTTAATTAGATTTTTAGTTTATTTTAGATGCATCATCCTTTTCTCCCTAACGGGATGTTCCCCCCACAAACATAGGACACCTTTTCAGTTGTTTTGTTCTTGTAGCAATATTTTAATAGTTTTCTTGCTTTTTTTCAAATTTTTTTATCTCACCAGTGTTTGTCTTGTGAAATGAAAAGATAATTAATATGTCATGTTCAAAATAAAAAAAATGACAACACAATAAGTAAATCATCAATGCCATGTTTTCATCCCTAGTGATCATTATCACTGTCTTTTTTAAAACGACCCACTTGTTAGTCTGTGATTAGAAGTATGTCAAAGTACATTTGAATGAGAAATTAATAAGCAGAGACACTTTGATGGGAGCCAGTAGATAATTACTAACAACTAAATGATAAGTGTTTAAATGATCTTTTTATCAACATTGCTGTTAGTGTGAGGATGCAGAGTTCTGGTAATTTATGGCTAAAGATGTACTTATCTGATCAGTATTATTCTCCAGCTATGATTCAGGTGTTTTTATGTGTCAACAGGTTAATGGCACACAGCCAGAATGTTTTGGCCACATCAACAGTCACATATAAACCTATACCTGTGTCTGCAGCTCTGGAATGGAGACGGGGGTTCCTCCAGAGGGCCCGGGTTGCTCCTCTTCAGCAGTGCATGTCAACTGATGCTTCAAGACCTCTTCAAGAGTGTTAAACTCCTGGTAGCATGGAAAGCACATGTACACGGACGAACTCTCCATGACTGCCAAGGGAATAAAAACAAAAATATTTCAGAAGAAGCTAAAGCTGATTTAGAGTAAAAAAAACTGATGCAGGCTTTAATCTGTGAACACGATTACTACACGAGCCGTATACAATGGAATATATTGTTAGGTTGTGAACATTGCCCTCTCCTGATGAAAAGGAGTGTGTGCATTATTAACGCAGCTTGGATACAAGCGCCAAGATTCTCTGAGGCTGCCAAGATGACTCATCATGTACCGAGCCTGAGCTGATTGTTATTTTAACCATGCAGGTTGCTGCTCCAGCGGAGACCTCACAGAGTCTCTGTTTCTCTCTAGGCCATTTCATGGTCTGAGCTGATGTTTAGCTCCAACATCAATTAGATCTGTATTGTAATTGGGGGCAGTAGAGGTGCAGTCAGGATCATGCTGCTGCTGACAGTAACTAGAATCAAAACACAACCTCTCCAACCCTTCTCCCGCACTCTGGATACTAATCAACTCTAAAAAAAAAAGTGTGTTTGAAAATACATTTACAAAAACATCTGTTTGATTTCTTCTTTTGTTACTTTTTGTCGCATTCTTCTATGCAGAATTGTTTTAATTTGACCACATTGGAGAGTATTTGAGTATGAACAGCCTGGTTGAGAACACGCCGCAGCATCTCATTCAGAATCAAGTTTGAATTTTGTCTAGTCCTTCAGAGCAGCATTTGATGGAGTTCTTCAGATCAATAAGCTGCAGCATAACACAAAGGTTAGCATCATAAACTGATGACCTTCCTGAAGCAGTAAAGCAGCCCCAGACCCTCACACTACCAACTCTATGTTTTACTGTTGGTATGATGCTCTTATTTTGAAATATAGTGATAGTTTTACACCAGATGTAATGGGACACATCTTCCAAAAAGTTCCAATTTGTCTCATCAGTACACAAAATATGTTTGTGTATGAACTTCTTGATCTTTTAGTCAGCAGTGGTTTTCACCTTGAAACTCTCCCATGGAGGCCGTTTTCACCCCGTCTCTTTTTTATTGTTGAATCATAAACACTGACTTTAACTGAGCCTGAAGCTCTTTAGATGCTGTTCTGACCTCCTGTATGAGTCGTTGATGAGCTGTTGATGAGTTGATGAGTAATTTTAGTTGGCCAACCACTCTTGGGAAGGTTCACCACCTTCCATGTTTTCTTCAATTGTGAATAATGTCTCTGATTGAGGTTCACTTAAGTCTGAAAGCTTTAGAAATGTCCTTCTGACCCCTTCCAGACTGACAGATGACAATTACTTCGTTATGTCATCTCTTCTTGAAATGGGGCACAAATACTTTTTTCATAGAGCCAGGGTGGTTCAAATAGCTTTCCTTTACTAAATGAAATTAAATACTATTTTCAAAACATGTTTTTTTATTTACTTGTGTTATCTTTAGCTAATATTAAAATGTATTTACTGATCTGAAACATGTGGGAAAAAGCAAGAACAGAAAAAAATCAAATACTTTTTCAAAGCACTGTACAGATTTAAAACCATTTCTAATTTCATTCAATTAAATTCAGTTTTATTAACAGCACCCATTGATAACAAAAGTAATTTTAAGGAACTAGACAATTTACATAAACCTTTTGATTATCAATGGTTATAAAATCATGATGCAGATATTCTTAACTCATTCTGACCTAAATATAAATCAATTTTATATATATAAAGTTTAATCCTTATTATTATTCCAGCTTCTGTGAGTTACCCAGAGTTTGTTTTGAAAGCAGATCAACATGTTTGAGGAATGGTTAGAGTTTCTAAAAAAATCAGAAATGGCAAAAATGTTGAAAAACGCATTTAACTGCATATTATTTCTAAGCTAAACATATTCACAGCAAGACGCTGGATGTGAGAATACCAGGTGAAAATCATAGTTTTCAAGTTTAAAGATTAATAAATTTCATGATTTTACTTCTTCAACCATCACTTTGATCTATTTACATCTTCCTTTCATTTAGTTTAAAAGTGTATTGTTGTTGTTTTGATTGCTTTATGAATAAATCCACGTCCTTGGCATTCACACATTACTCACATGATGCTCTGGAATGATAAAAGTTTAATGAGGTAACAAAGTTTTGTTGCTCTAAATCATATACAAAATGACAGCAGGAACAGGGTCGAGAAAAGCAACATGGACTAAGAAACTGAAACAGGAACTTGTTTACGCCCAACCAGGTGAAAGGTTATGCATATATGTTCACATTTTGATCAGGTTTTATTTAATAACCTTTACAGGCTAATAAAATCATGTCACCCAGTACTATTGGACTGTTTACTACGTTTGTTCACATATGATTTAAAATAAAATGATATAAAAAACAGGCCAGATGTGGATTTACTGTTTAGATAAAACTTGTGTTAAAAACACAGGCGAATACGTTTTTCAAAATGTTTTAATAAGTGTGACATTTTAAGGACTAAGTAATGTGGCCAGCAGCTTTAAAAAGCAACTTATCTTAAACCAGGTGAACTTTCACGTGAACTAAGTGAATGTAATTTAACAGAAACTGCGCTAACCCTTATCAACAACAGCGGTTAGTGCAGGGGTAACGTCAGTTGTTGCATAATATCCATACGACGGTTAAAAACATGACAAAATGATGTTTCGTACAGCCACGGGAAAACGCTAGGATACGTGTAGCTTTTTCCTGGACCGCAGATCAAGAAGAAGAGACGTTAGAATCTCGGCTAGTCTCGATTAGCTGTTAGCGTGACAGAGGCTTTATGCCTGAGCCGAGCGGTCTTCAAATCATGGCCATCTTTTTAAAATGGCTAACGTATACCCGTCGTGGTAGCAAGCTTCAGGGCTAACACGGAGGCCAGTGAAGCAAGCTACGGTTAAATCCTTTAATAGTGGGTACCGAAGTAACATTAGCTGGCGTCGAAACTCGTTTTACCACTTGGACCAGTGGTGCTTTACTTTCTGATACCAAGGAGAAGAAGAAGAAAAGAGTCGAGAAGGAGGGCGGGATGCGCTTCTTCGGTGGTATAATGGCGGCGACAGACTAAAAGTTCATATTAGCTGTCTCCCCCCGTTGAATTCCTCCATATGAAAATACTACCGCACAATATGTCACCAAAATAGCTGCATTTTTGCAAAATAGGTAAAAATATTTAAACAAAACTCACCTCAGACATACGTTACTTGACGAGGAGGAAATAGGCCAACTTCTGTTTTTTTCTGTGTGTTAGATGGGTCGATCTGATTGGCGGAATCTGTCACTTCGTTGACCAATAGCGTTGGAGTTCACAAGCTCTGAGAATTTGTAGTTCAAAAGCCCGCGATTACTACAGCAGGAGTAGAAACCTATATGATCAATATATGGAACGTGAAGGGTAAACTACGTTGTTGATCCGACTTTAAGATATTTGTACTTTAACTTTATTACTCATGGCGCTAATGAGTCAGAATTTAATGTGGCCTAACCTGCAGAAAGTACAAATAATCCATAAAACTATAAATGTAGTAAACTACAGTCAAAATGATCAGAAATTCCTTTTGTTGACTTTTCATTTTTCTACTTCTGGTAGCTCAGAATTCATTCGGCTGCATCAGATATCAAATCCAACAGAGTAATAACAGTTTTAATCTGTGGAAAATGCACACAGGAAATTCTTGCAGGAGATGGTTGGAGTCTGAGAGCTCAACATCTGGATCTCAGATTACACAAAGATCTCTAAAAAAAATATGTGCAATTGTTGCGAGAACTGGTCCTCACCTCAGTCACTCCATTTCAGTGTTTTTCATTTAATTTTTTAACAATTATTGTATGGCAGTAGTTATATAGTGAAAATGAATAACTCACAGGAAAAGCCAGCTGTACTCAATGCCTTATACTTTGTTTAATGCAAGTATGAACTGATCTACACCATCAAATTTCCTGAACACTGTGTCCCTAAATGCCCCGTTGGCTGACTGAAAAGATGAACAGCTCCTTCAGACTGCTTAACCTGACTCTACATGATATTAAAGAACTGTCCAGGAATTAAGCTAGAGTCCACTCAGGCTCCAAAGAAACTGTCCAATCTGTGCGTCACACAGCAGTGTAGCATTATTCAGCCCTGACACATCGTATCAGCATGATGACAGCTTAGCAGATACGCTTTTCAATGATGGTTACGGTTCAGAGACTACAGGTCCCAGAAGAAATGGGCAGAGCTGTCAGACAACCGTGATTGCTCTGCATATTCATCTGCAAGTTATTTTGTCAACATGTTTTATCTCTTGCTGTTGCAGCTTTTGATGGACTCAAGTAATGATATTATAATAACAAAGTTTAACAGCCGTTTCACAATTTTGAGCTTCTGATGGGAGATTAAAGTTTTAAAAATGTATTTCCAGAGCACGTCAAGGACTTTTTGTCCATAAAGACAGAACAAAAGTTGGTTTTTTTTATTATAAGTTGGAAAGATGCAGTATGTGTCTCATAAGAGGAATAAGACGCAGTCTGGGGAAAAAAGTTGACTTATGATGTGAAGAATGACATTGAGAGATGGTTTAATACAACTTTTTTTCCTTCAAACTGTTCAATAGTTAAAAAAAACATCTTATTAAATTAATTAAACATTTTGAGTTTTAATTTCAAGCTAAAGAAATTTTAAGATTGAAAAATGATTGAGGACAGATTATTTAGTTTGTGGTGTCCTCTCAGATGACACACATCTGTCATACTGTCCTCTGAGTCAAAATGATCCTGAGACAACACAAAGGTAGAAAACCTAGAAAAGGCAGTGGAATGTGATTTGTATTATTATTAATAATATTACCAATAAATTTAAACCATTTTACATTTTCTCCAAAACTTAATACATTTAGTAGATGCTTCATCCAAAAAGCAGAGAAACACTGGGGTCTGGGATTCAGAATCTTGCCCGTGAAGATGTTTATTTAGTCGTGAATCCAAACAGTTTGGAGAATGGCTCTACATTTTGAGTTGAAGGGGCTCTTTTGCAGAAAGACTGCGTGAGGAACTCGGCTATACAGGAGGAGCTCATAGAGCGAGTGCTGCTTTGCATCAAAAGGAGTCAGCTGACATGGTTTAGGGCAGGATGGTCTCTGGATGTCTTTGAAGGGAGGTCTTCCAGATATGTCCCACTGAGAGGAGACCTCTGGCAACAGCAAGAACTCACTGGAAAGACTCACAGCTGGTCTGGAGACACCTCAGAGTCCCTCTGGATAAACTGGAGTAGGTAATTGGTGAGTAGGAGATCTGCTAAGACTCTGATGTGACCCAGTTCCTTATTAGCCTCAGACAAAGGATAAATGGATGGAAGGAAACAAAAAATATATAAATCAGCCAATAAGTGTCTTGTGAGTTTATTCTGCTGTTATTTAACCTACATTTTGCTGAAACATGTACCACAATGAATGTAACAGCTAAACTTTTCTAAGTACTGACATTTCTAGAAACTACAAGCATTTTCTAAGAATTTGAACACAGTTAAGAAAGAAATGTCCAATGAGAGGGACTCAGCTAAGGACATGCAAGGACAATGTACTGGTATATCTGAGCTGATCTTGAGAAGACACCTAAGGTAACCAAGACATTTTAGTCAATCCCCAAGCAACAAAGGTTCCACCAGAGCCTTTAAATATTTCCTAAAGAATACAGAGACGAGGACGAGAGAAGAAAGTTTAGGGACACCATGAGACTTCATTAAATCCTGCTTTTCTTCCACTGCAGATTCCTGACTGAATGAGGAATCTCAGCCTGCTGTGTGGGAGAGAATAAATGTGGTTGGAGATGTGTGCTGTCATGATGCAGAATGAGTCCAGATTCATTGTGATGTGGATTTTTTTAACAAGGAGAGTGACTGTTAAAAGGGACTGATGGTCATAATTTAATAGAAAGTTTTACTGGAAAAGGATTTAAAGATAAAACATATAGAAGAATCAAATATCATCAAAGCATCTTCAATGACATTTTCTGTCGTCTTGTTACCATAACAACCATCCTGATTTCATCCTAATCCAGCAGATCCCGTCCAGAGTTCAATGATCTATAAGATTCTGCTGCATTACTTTGTTAAAATGTTTCACACAAAGCAAAATAAAAAAATCCATCATATATTTTAAAGGCGTTTTACGATTTCGTGTTTGCATACTTGAGAATCCACAGCGAAGCTTCTTAAAGACGAGCTGTCAACACAGAACAAGAAGAAGTTTGTCAGTCACTCAACACCCACATAAAAAAACTGTTTTGATGCATTTGTTAAACTTTATTGTGATGTTTGACAGATTCAGTTAAACTGTGTCACAATCTGCCAACACTGTGATGGAAACGAGACACGGAGGTGATTCTGCCACGCCTTCTGATCACCAGCAGAATTCAGCTCAGTATCCGTATGTTCATGGTAATTCTCGAGTGTTTTATGTTGCGTTGGGTTATTACCCTGCTGTACAACTCATGACCTGTGATTAAGACTGAGCTTTCTGACACTGGGAGCATGTTTTGCTCCAGAATGCCTTGATAGTGTTGAGATTCTACACAGAATAGACACCCTGTTCAAATGCAGCCCCAACTAGAGCCTCATTTATATTTTATTGTCAGTGCATTGTTTTTTTTCTTGTATAATTTTTGCATCTGTGAACATTGGGGTGATGTGAACAGCCAAAAGGCTCATTTTTTTCTCAAGTCTCCTCGTATCTTTGTGGCTTGTCAATATGAGTTGGTCTTTAACTTTAACGTGCTTGTCAATGACTGTTTTGCTAATTTCTTTAACTTTCTATGATCCATGTTCACCATGTGCACCACAATACCTCACTGCACAGTTCTTTTAACCCTTTAATTAATCAGACTGACTTAAGGACACATGTGATGCTAGTTACAGGACACAACTTCTCTCACATGTCCCCATTGACTTATTTGTAATTTGTTCTGGAGGTATGATCATTTTTGTCCAGGCAAGTTTTTTAGATTTTGAGAAAATTGATTCTTTTGAACCACATTTCAAAAACAATGTCTGGTTTTTATTAACTGACTTTCAGCTATTTATTTATTTGTAACACTTTTATTGGAATCAAGTTATTTCAGTGCTGATTGAGTTTTTTTGTTCCTTAATGGAAGATTAATAAGAATTTTACAAACATTCTCAGCTTTATTAAAAAGGTTGTTTCAAACAAAGTTAAAAAAAAAAAGTTTTAAATAACAGAAGTCGATTAAATTAATACTGTAATAAATAGCAAAGTGATTTGCCATATAGGGGTGTGACTGTGAGCAGCCAGTGGAAAATGTATCTGATATTTTATCTGTACATTATTTTTTAATGAAGTTTCAGAAAAATCCATCACAAGGATATTTTCATTTCTTGGGAACTTAAATTCCTAAAACATATTTGACTAAAAATTGAACAAAGAAATTTTCAGACTGCAAAACAAACTTAATGTAAAAAAAAATATTATTTTATAGATCATTAATGTGGCAACATCATGCATCAAATGACTTTTAAGCCGCTGTCCCTTCCAATAAGAGAAATGATATTAAATCATTAACTAAACAGCTCAATAGTTAAAGAAATGAGTCATAAATGCGACACAATAACCGTTTCATCACTTAATGAGTTTATTTATACCAACAAACAAAAACTGTCTCTCTCCCTCCATCCCTCTCTCTTCATCTCCTTTATCAAACTGTTCTGTTCCCAACATTTTACCCTCTAACAAGGGTGATAAAAAGGTAACCGCAAAAAGAAGGAAAAAAAAAAGTTTTGCGGATCAAGATGGGGGGAAAAAAATTGGGAGAATGATTATGGTTACACAGCACGCATACAAACATACATTCCCTGCAGCTGTGCTGAAAGTTGCAAAAACTTGCCGTCTGTGAAGCATAACACTGTACTGACTGCTCATAGGACTGTAAGCAAAACCAGCAGTCGGACAAAGGAGATGATATACAGCCATCTTTCCCTTTTCCTCCAGACACACACACACTCACAAATCTGTGCCACCATCCAACTCCGGCAAAAAACATCAACCCCACATATCCAGAGGCTTGTAACATTCCCTTCACATTGAAGTTTAATGAGAAACTGGAGCTCCACTGGTTGGAGAAAACACTCCAACATCTGGATTTGAGTACAGTATCTTTGATGTGAAACAGTTCTGTCTGTGACTAAAATCTGGATTAGAAAAAAAAAAAAAAAAAAGAAAGAAAGAAAAAAGAGATTCTGACCCACCTCAAAACACATAACAATAAATTAAACAGTTGTGACGACATAAATGGGGGAGAAGGGAAAGTTCTGGTCAAAGAGATGAAGGGAGAGAGAATAAAAATGAAACATTTTGTTCTGTTTTTTTTTTTTTCCCTCCTGAACAAGGGACTGAAATGAAACTGTATTTACAGACTGTGACTGAGGATAAACGGTCCGGCTGCTGCTGGGCCGATCTACTACAGAAAAAAGAAAATTACAAGAACAGCAATATAATAACAATAATAACAAAATAAAAGGTACTTGATATTTACAGTTTAGCAGTGAAAAAAAAAAAGAAAAAGAAAAAGGAAGCAGGAGGCAGAGGGATGTAGATGAAGAAGAGTGGATGGGGGGGCTCCGAAAGCTGTTGGGTTTTAGGGCTTTCAGCATAATGTCTGGTCAGATTAATAGTTGGGTCAGCTTGAATTGAACATGCATATTGGTGTTGGAGGAACGAAAACTAGCTCTTAGCAACTGTTAGCTTTTGAGAGTCATTCAACAGGTTTTCATCAAAAAGGAACATGATATGAGGGTCACAAGCAGGATGCTCTAAAAAAAAGCTTGAACAATTAGCTTTCGCAAACCCCTGAACCCGATTCTTTAACAAAACACAACATGGTAAAGTGACATAATTCATTAGGCTGACTTAATTCTGCTTGCAACGGTTTACAAGAGACGTTTGAGACAACGAGGTCTTTGTATGACATGAAACTGGAGCTCCCTCTGTGTGGCATTGCGTCCTCAGCTGGACACAACTGGCCCCCTTCTGCTTCCCTCCACTTCCTTTGGACATGTGCAACAACATGAAACACTGGGTTTCCAGCTTAATGAAAATGTGAGCTTATGAAGACGTAACTGAAGCTGTGCGCACTCTGCTCGGATGAAGTTCCTTCCTGATCCAGTAAAAGGCAGTTAGAGAAACTTTAGACAAGGGCTGCAGTGCTCTCTTTTGTAATATAATCTAAAACCACCTCTTATATAAAATGTTTCATCTTCTAGACTTGCAGATTAAAATGATTCTTCAAGTCGCTTGTGGAGACTGACTTCAGGGTAGAAAATGACACATGAGCCTCTAGTCTACAAACTGAACTCTTCAGCTATGATCAAGCACAAGAGTGCAACTTCTGACTCCACTAAAGATGATTGTCAATAAATAGATCAGGACTTGCTACTCTCGGTCTCAACTCGAAAGCCAATCAAACTGAAGTTAAATCAGTGGGACCGCGACAGCATAAAATAAAATAAAATCCATTTAAAAGAGGAATAAAAGTCAGATTAATCATAGCACATACTCCCCGTTTTCTCAGCATTTTACTTTCCCAACATTCACCTTCTTTATTCAAACAGTCTTCACAACCTGGACGAAGGACTGCAGCTCATATTAAACCAAAGTGCAGCTAACAAAATATCATTAAAACAACCCACAGCTTCCTGAAGGGAGAGGGAACTGCAACACTGAGGGTTCATGTGGGCGTGTCTGGATATTTTTTTCATTTTAAGTGTTGGAGCCATGAGTAAGCTTAGAGGGAGAGGAGCAGAGGGGGGGAGGAAGAAGGATGAAACAGAAAGTTTGACAGGGGGATGGATGCTCAGGTGCTGTTGTTGATGGATCCGGGTGCTGAGCTGGGTTGGGCGGTACTGTCTGACACGCTGCCCTCTGCAGGGGAAGAGACAAAATAAAGATCAATCACACCAGAAACACACTGCAGTCACCATGTTGTAGATAGTTCAGTAAAATAAGGATATTAAATTAGAAAAAGAACATTTGGAATCTGAGCCAAGACTAAAAACAAACCATGAGTAAAATCAGAATGAAAACTCATGAGTCAAAAATGCAACATTAAAACAAAAGTTGCTTCCCACTTCAATCATCTACATAAACTTCTTTTCACATTTTTTCAACAAAAGCAGTAACAGTTGTAGAAATAGCAAACAGAAAGTTGTTTTACGTACCGTGTGTGGCAGGCGATGTCTGTGCACGAGCGTGAGGAGGAATGAGTGTAGAGTTCAACTGGGGTTGAATGGACAGCTCTGAGAGGACAAAAGACACAAGGAAATGTTTTATTATATATAAAGTACTGCAGGTAAGTTACCAGTAACAAATACAAGAAATAAATACACAGAAACAACAACTTTACAAAACAAGAGATCAATATTTGATACTGTGTAACAGAATACAACACTAAAATAAATAAAACCAAACGGGATCAATAAGTCATTGTGTTAGCATTTCTTCAAGTTGTAGATCCATTTCACAGTGAATTATTTAAACTACCACCAACTCATAACTTCAGAATATAAAAGTCATCTATTTCATAAGTTTTGGCGTGACTTGGTGGTAAACAGGGAGACGAGGACAGAGTGGAAACGAACCGACAGAACTGAAGTTGAACAGGGGCGGCAGTTCTCGTCCGCTGGGCAGGCGGGTGTTGGGCTGGCGCAGCTCATCGAAGAAAGCGTGTGCGCACGCTTCCAGAGGAGACAGTCTGGAAACGGGTGTGTATTCCAGCAGCCGAGAGCAGAGGGCAATGGCCTCTGGTGGAGTACGAGGCTTAAAGACCTAAACAGAAAAACAATAAACCTCTC
Organism: Pachypanchax playfairii; assembly: GCA_006937955.1. Taxonomy (NCBI): domain Eukaryota; kingdom Metazoa; phylum Chordata; class Actinopteri; order Cyprinodontiformes; family Aplocheilidae; genus Pachypanchax; species Pachypanchax playfairii. Next base: position 2,171,028 of record SSNP01000033.1, read on the forward strand.
AGAACAACGTTGCACGGACAAACTCAATCTGGAAATATTTTCATTTGAGCAACAGACTTATATTTACAAAAAATATACCTTTGTCCAAGGGTGTGCTTTGATCTGAGGGAATTTGAACTCTGTATAGTTAGGGTTCATCTCCCGGATCTGCTCCCTTGTTGGTGTCCCCAAAACCTAATGGGTTCCAAAAATAATAGCATCAGTATTAATCACATCTGCTGCTACATCACAAGCATTTGTTTGCAGAACAAGAACACAGCTTGTACAGTACAAACTGTACAGTAGTGTCTGCCCTGCAGACAAATGGTCCTTATCTGATTGTACAAAAACATCTTCTGAAGCCATTTCTCAAGTTTTTGACTTTTCACAGCAGCTTTACTTTACCTTGATGATTTCTACTAGCTGGTCCACACCACTGTCTCCAGGGAAAATGGGCTGGCCCAGAAGCAGCTCCGCTAGCACACAGCCAGCCGACCAGATGTCAATGTTGGACGTATAGTCGGTGGCGCCAAATATGAGCTCCGGGGCACGATAGTACCGCGAGCAAATATAGGACACGTTTGGTTCTCCTCGAACTAACTGCTTTGCACTGGAATGTTTTAGAGAAGAGAGATGAAGAAAATCACAAAGAGAATAAAAATAGCAATTTCTGGCAAACAAGCACCAGTGAAACACAAACGGTCCCATCAGAAAGAATAATTAAATCAAAGACAAATGGATTCAGTTGTAAGGGCTTTTACTGACCTGCCAAAATCACAAAGTTTGAGAATGGCTGTCTCTGGATCTACCAGGAGGTTCTGAGGCTTGATGTCTCTGTGACAAACGCCCTGGGAATGAATATAAGCCAGACTACGGAACAGCTGGTACATGTACACCTAAAAGTGGTAGGGAGAAAACCAATAAATCAACCTCCACATAACCAAATAAACCCCAAAAGAAAGAAGAAACATACATATTTGAGCACATTGGTCAGATCACATTACTCATGATTCATAGAAGTCAAGAACTCCCTTTTATTTCTTGTACATTACGCTCGCCTCAGTGCGTTGAAAAGTTCCTTTTTGCATTCAGATCTCCCTCATCTAACACTTTTGACATTTGTCATTAAATCTAGGTCAGTGATTTTAATTTCACACACAAAAAAATCCACACATTGAAGTATGCACCTGTACTGTGATTCTGAGAAATGCAGACAAAAAGAGTGTTAAAAATGACAAATGATGATTGTCGTCATCATCACAATTATCGTCATTATTGCCCACATGGTGCCGGGACAGCAGGCTGGACAGATCACAGAATGATTACAAAAAAGATGAGCGAGAGATGAGAAATGACGGCTGTTACTGAGAGGGCAGAGATGCAAGAGGAAGACAGCAAAAACAAGAGCCAAGGCAATCTGGGATGGAAATGTGTCGCTGTGGGAAGGAGGGATGTCAAGGAAGAAAGGAGAGAGATCTGCGTGGATTTCAAAGCCTCGGGGGAGCAGCAGGCTGAGGTGGGGAAATGGGCCATGAGACAGCTATAATGTCCTCTCCGCTGCCTTGTATGCAGTAAACACACAAACACTAATATGAGCCCCTTTTTAGCAAGGGTATTGCAAACGATTAACTCCCATGAGGATATCCTTTTTTCCTGCCTTCATTATCCTAAAACACAAAGCTGTCTTTGAAAGCACAAACACAGAATGGCTTATTACATTCAAGGGCAATTACTGAGGAAAAGTTCATCACTTTCTATAAACTTCCCTTTTCTAAGTAAAAAATACAATCAAGCATCAAAAATAAATGTCTCTTCTAAACAAAGTGGGTACATTTACAAGTAATATTCAATGTCAAAGTTAAAAAAAGAGTAATTTTGATGAACTGAAAAACTGAATAAAAAAAAAAAACAAGAATTTAAAGGACAAATTTATGCTGAAATTATTTTTAGCTCCCTAGAACTTTCAACAGATTTTCTTTTTTGGTGTGTTTTCTTACCAAAATTCGTAAAATGTAAAATGTATTTCTTATGTTCCAAATCAAAACACACAATTTTAGCGACAGTGATTACAACTAAACTTAGGCAAACACATCAAGTAAATCACAACAACCAGATGAAACACCCTGCCACTAAAAAACTCCTTACAAACTTTATCTAAAAGAATAAATTCATATGATCTGGTGACATTATGAGGGGAGGGAGGGGGATTATCCCCAGGAAACCATCTACAGAGTGCTTTTTGTTCTCAACTCACCTTAACATAGATGATGGGGATGGTGGTCTTGGCCTTGTTGAAGTGCCGAGCCACCCTGTACACAGTCTCTGGGACATAATCCAGCACAAGATTCAAATACACCTCATCTTTCTGGTAAAAGCATCAAAGAGAAACACAACAGGTGGTAAGTACATCCAAGCTCTTCTAAAACAAACTTTTACACATTCACTGCAGTCTTGACATTTCAGAGAAGTTCCCAAGAAGAACAGTATGAGAATGGAAATGTCAGCAGTTCACTACAGTTATGTTAATGTAGGTTTTGTTGTTTTAATGATTTCTCTTAAAAACCAGGTACAAGTAACTCCAAGTATTTTAGTTTACTTTGCTTTGAGTGTTGTGTTAAACTGGGAGAAAAATTCAGGCCACTGAATCAGCAAACAGCTTTATCTGAGGACAATATTTTGGATCAAGTACATAGTTTAACGTGATGAACTTATAAGTTTGTATTCTTTTCAGTTTCTTTTAGAAGTCCAGTAGTAATTTACTAACTGTTTCAAAAGAAATCTGAGTTTCAAATCTCTTGTATAACAACTCAGTCATAGATCTTTAACCCCTGGAGCTAACCCTCACTCAGAGTAATTAGTTTATTGTTCAATCAGCTTGACTTCATCATGCTCATGAATCATCAGTGATGCATGATGGCACATTAATTGTCAGGGGTGTGGGGGCATGTTGCTTCCTTTCAAGAGAAAACCTCAGTTCAGTTCATACACACCTTCTCTCCACTCGAGTAGAAGAAGTAACGTAGTCTTACAATGTTGCAGTGGTCCAATTTCCTCATAATTTGCAGCTCTCTATTCTACAATCACAAAAAAGAGAAAATGTAAGGAAGAGAATTACATAAGCAGATTGAATCAACCTGCCAGAACATTACCTTAAACCTTTTATCTTGGAGAACTTTCTTAATTGCCACCATCTCCTGAGTGTCGATGAGGCGAGCCTGGTAGACCACTCCAAAGGAGCCATTTCCTATGACCTTAATGTCTGTGTAGGACACTTCCTGTGGGCGATCTGGGCCCTGCCCGGGGGTGGCTACCACCGTCGTCACTTTGCCACTGTCTCCTGTGGATAACACAGAAATTAGAACTTGATCAAGAGATCCTTATACTACACAAGTAACCCTGTCAAACCGTGTTTAACGAAATTTGGCTTTGCATTTAAATGTATAAATTATTCTGATGCATAGTCTTGAAATAAAATAAATATCTCTGTTGTAGCTTTAAACTTGAGTCTCTTTAAATAAATGTGACCTATGTTGTATCTCCGGGGAATTCATTGACTGATAATGAGCTACTGATACATCCAGCGACACTCCACCTGCTCCCCTGGGTGACATGAGGCTAAACCCTTTCAATCTGCCGACATGAACAAGATCCAGGACTGCTGAACCTTGATCAAACCCACATTTGACCTCTTCATCAGAGACTGTGTCAAATATTAATCCTTTCTCATCAATGATGCAAATTAGCAGCAGAAGCTGTTTGCTTTGATTTGTCTCGCTAACTGTCACTAGTGTATGTGGGAGAAGAGGTGCACAGGGAGGAGGTGGTAAAAGAGCCTGACACAAAAAGGACAAACTACTCAATATGTGCTTAATTACAAACGTGAAATGCTCATTAGAAAATCTGAACAATTAACGTTTAGCAACAAACCCCCAAACTGCAGCCTCAAATTGCAAACATTTAAAAACAACTTGTGACGAGAAAAGCAGCTCAGAGTTGTTTTAATGCTACTTCCTGTTAAAATGCTGAATCACTGAAATTGTATGATTGTACAACTCCAATTCCCAAAAAGTTGGGACACTGTGTAAAACGTAAATAAAAACATAATGCAATGATTAGTAAATCTCACAAAACAATATTTTAAAAGACATTCTCTACTGAAAGTCAATGCATGGGCTCATGAACACTTCCAGAAATCTGTCAGCACAGTTCACAACATGATCAACAAATACAAGGGAGAGAAGAAGCCAGATGTCAACATGATCCAGAAAAGCTGGTGTCTCCTTTGGAACAAAAGCTCAAATAAAATGTTCTGAGAGGAAGTGGAAAACTGTTCTAGGGTTAGTCCAAATATGAAATTATTTTTGGAAGCCATGGATGATGTGTCCTGTAGACTAAAGGGGAGAGGGATCTTTCAGCTTCTTAACAGTGGACAGTTCAAAAGCTGAATCTCTGATGTTATGGATTGCATTAGTGCATGTGGTGTGAGCAGCTTACACATCTGGAGAGGCTCAATTAATGCTGAAAAGTACATAGAGGTTTGAGAACAACATCTGCTCCAGTCTGGAAAAATGTCTTTCAGAAAAGGCCATGCATATTTCAACAAGATATACTTTTATTTACTATTTATAAACTTTTAAAAGATGGCTAAATGATTAATTTTCCTGCCATGTAGATGAATGAAAATTAAAAATATAAAACTGTAACCTTTGACATTTTCAAAAAGATTTGCATATTAATAATGGGTGAATTAGAAATTTGATCTAAATCTTGTGTCATGAGAGATATCAGGTGAGTGTTTTCACCCCGTCAGGCTAAAATGTCACCTTCTGAAAAGGAAAGATGCTTCAGATGTAACTCTTTCTGACAGCTCCAGTTAGGGTTAAGTAGCCTGTCTGGTGTTTTATGCCTGTGTGTGTGTGTGTTAGGTCAACGATGATTTAACAAACGGGCATCAAAAACACAGAGAAGAGAGGAGCAGCAGATAAGAGGCTCTCTGCCAAAAGGCATGTCGAGGCCTGTGATAAAAATTGCGTGGACAGTAGCACACCCAAAGGTGCAACCATTTTTCTGGGATGGTTCAGCTAACTTGTCTCAACAGGACCCTCCGGATTTCTAGCATGTCTCTAGAGTTTCAAAATAGAGTCAAAACATGTATAAATAGATATTATTTTAAAAAACAACAATATTGTGATTTTAAAATTAATTATAATTTCGTGCAAATTCTTTCAGATATTCTCTTTCATATTTTTATAGCAGATATACTATATTTACATAATTAGCTTCATTTTTATCAGATTCCTTCAGGTCAACAGGAAAGCTTTAATCCTGGAATCAATCACCTTATAGGTCCTTCCCAACTCAAAAAAAACACTTCTTTTGTATTTATTTTAACCCCACTTACAATTTCTAAACAAATTAAGTCAGAGGGGAGCACATTAAATATGAAGCAGCTGTGGCATGATAGTGTCCTGAATAATAAATGCAAAGATGAGCAGTAAGCCCAGCTGTCAGTGAATAGCTTTGGTTTCTAATACGCCAACACAAGTCTGATGAGATGAAAAAAAAACAACATAAAGGATGAGCAGAGTGACTTTCACTACACCTACACTTAATGAAAAATTACCCTGGAGCTTCTTGGTAAGCGTAAAACTCAAGCAGTTTTTAACTTGATAAAAAGATTGTCAGTTCTGTGATGAATTACAACTAATATTTTATCATTAGTGGCCCCTCACGGCTTTACCTGACAGTGTTTGATGATGCATTTATACCAGGAGGACACAGATAAATTACTTTAGTGCTATTGGAGCCTTAAGATTCACACAGCTGCAGGTTCACCTCTCTCCAGAGAACAAAACGCCTCCACTGACCTCACATCAGAATCACAGAACATACGCCACAGGTGACTCAATCGCTCTGTACTTTAAAAATCTACATTCTTGCCATGTTAAGTATGACGTTTTTCCACATTCCAAAAGCTCTAACTCACGGACAAAAACAATACTATTGTGTTACATCGTATTCTTTCTGTGTTGATTTTAATATCTGGACAAACACCTGCCAGCGTTGATTAATGAGCCGAAACACATTTTATTACCACAAAAAAAGAAATGTACAAAGAAGTCACTGGCATTAGTTTAAAGTCAAGTTATAGGACCCTGAAATTGGCCTCAAAGATTGATATTAATGAAATGAACATTTAACATACAAACACAAATAGAAGTGTGAGAGAGAAAAAGAAAGAAAGCAGATTGAATTCAAGGTGTGTGAGAGCAGGTTGGATGTTAAAGCTGTTCCAGTGTGAGACTTTTAGATTCACGTTTCTTTTTAAACATAATATAAAAGCAATAAACCAATCAGTCAAAACATCCCTTTTAACAACTAAAGTAATGCAATATTTTTTAACATGACATTTGATGTGGGTGGAATATATTAAGAACCAAGTGAATGTTGAGTCCTTGAAGTTACCGTGATACAAACTAAAAAAAAAAAAAAAGTGTGAAGATTTGAGAAACTAACAAGGACCAAAATGTGTTGGCTACACTTCTGGGTCACAGCTGTAGAGAAAAAATGCTACATCAGAAAAATTGTATTATTGTTTTCACTACTCTCACTTAAGTGCCGGCATATGTAATTTTCCACAGCGACCACAGAAACGACGTGTCACCCTCTACTTCAAATCTCCTGTTTGTAGGATTTTTGTTACTCAACGACAAACTTGAGTAATGCCAAATTTTAAAATGTAAATAACAGGACATCATGTCAATCTAATTTAAAGATGTTGTTGTAAAACTCCAGCTTTAGTTTATAGTTTGTTATTCTATGGCTGACTTGTTCACCATCATCAAAAGAGCAAGCACTAGGGACAGGAAGTTACAGACACACTGGCATTTCATTGGAAAAGACAAGTTTGACAGAATGTTTAAAACAATCAAAGTAAAAAACACAGAAATGAAAACTTTTTAGAAGCGATACCTTGTGCTTATTGCATTAATTGACTGAATTTTAGCTGGAGAAATTGTGATGCTATGTGATTAAATAGTGATTGTTTGGTATCTTGTTCAGTAAAATATTTTAGGTACAAAGAATCATATTATAATCTTCCTTTTTGTTAGAAAATATTTGCACCAAAGTTTCAGTTTAAATAAACTAATTTAAAATAATACAGAAAATTGTATCACAACCAAACTGTGACACAATGTTCTTGTACGAATTACAACCAGTTACAATTTTGCTTAATTCTGCTTAACAGTCCCGGCATCTGTTACACAACTCAAACATATTTACATGATGATCATGAACAATTATAACATCACTGTTGCATTCATTCCATTAATGAGTGACTCATTTTATTACTACTATCATTACTATGAATCACTTCAGTAAAGTCTAACCACATTTACACATGGAAAAAGTTGGTAAAAAAAATTTGAACAAACAATTTATCTAAGTAAATGTTTACTTAGATATTAGGTTTGTTTATTTTTAACATTAGTCATTTTTGTTGGCATTAAAAATGGAATGATTAAACTGTAATTCTAACAAAAAACTATATGTTACTGTATTTTAAATGTTAGCATTTACCACATTATTGTGTGATATCAGTAATTCAAATTAAAAAGACTGTCATTTAAACAGTGTGTGCAATAAAGCTTTTGAAATTGAGAGGAAAGTATTTTCTAATGTTTGCAGCCAACAGTTTAATAAGCAAGTCTGGATCAGTCGTCAGCAGCAGCTCCTCTTTTAACTCATTTAAAAAGCACATAACACATAACTCTGATTACCACTGGTTTCCAGTCATTTTCCAGCCTGACATTAAGATTTTATTGCTTACTTTTCAAGTTTTTAATGACCTGGTCTTATCTTACTTAACTGACCTTAACAACAGCATATCGGTAAGCAAGATCTAGTTAACCAGTAAGGTTCTCCAAGGATTCACATTAAAATAAAGGACACTGCTCAGACCTGAAAGGAATTTAAATCCCTTTAATTGGCTTTTCATTTTCAAATTCTCACAATAATTTAATACATTTCTTGTTTTGCTGCTTTTATTCTGTTGCATTGTTCTGCTATGTGTATTTAACTGCTATATCAAATTTTGTATTCTTGTTTGACGTTACTGTAAAGCACTTAAATCATCCTCAGTTGTTAAATATAATGTATAAATGATAATGACATTGACGTTTCTTCATAGGTAATACTTTTGTACGTCCCTACATCGTTGTTAAAAAGATTATTTTTATTCAAACAAATGAACCGAAATGTGATAAAGTTGACTATTTAGTTGACAATCTCTTTTATTCATGATTAAACGTGTTTCTGTGTGTTTCAATGTAAGTGAGATAACGTCAGGTTAAGGTCAATAGGCAGATGTTTAAGTTAACTGGAGCTCAGTTTTGTTGTTTTTTATGCAATTTTTAAAAAAAATACGAACTTTAGAATACAGCATATAAATATTATACACGTTACCCGTGCGTGACAAAACGCATCCGGGCAAGATTGGACAAAACTGAAGACGATAACTAAAAACTTCGATGAGATAATTTCCACAACTATCTTGAACTGTTAGCAAGTCAGTCATCTGATACAAATGACAGAAAATATCAGAGAGGATTATTGCCAGTTTCAAACTTCATTTATAAGACAGTAATGTTAGTTTGGTAATATTAAGTAAATAAATACTTTATATTAATTAATCGAACAATATTAACAGCTTACTTTTAAGCTTCACCACCAGGGCTAACGATAAAGTTAGCAGAGATGAAAGCCCTTGATCGCAGCGGCTAACGGCTAACTCGGTGATGTTAGCTTAGCAATAACGTTCGACATTAAATAAACTCTGATATTTTTAAATAAAACACATTTTGATTATTTAAAATGGCATGCAAGATGAGGTAATCTCGAAAATAAAAATTACAACTTACTAGGCAGTTTCAAATTCCCAAAGCTCGTCGAGCCGCTTCCACTGGCTTGTGAAGCCCCAGCTTTTCCTGTCGAGCTTCCGCCGGCTACTGACGATCCGGCACCGGCTGCAGCAAGTCCGGGAGCTCCGGGAGGCTCAGCGAATGAGCTGGTCCTGGCCCGCCCGCTGCCGCTCATATTTATGTGAACTAAAGCCGGTCAAGGTGGAACGTTTAGAGTATCAGCATCGGAACACGCTTTGCTATGTGTATTTTTATATTTGATATTAAGAAAATGACACACTTACAGCGTTCAGTACAGGTTTCCCGTCTCCCCCTTTCTTCCTCTGTAGAACAGTGATGGTGGGGGGACTCGGGTGTTGACGCGCAACGACGTAAAGAGCGTGAAGGATCATGGGAAAGTGAGTTCTTACAGGGAAATTTTCTCTTGTTTTTTTTTTCCTTTTGCTTCCCTGATACTATACTATTATAAAACGAAACTGTAAAAAGAAACTAATATAAAATGAAATGAAACTAACATTTTTTGAAAAGAAAGATAAAACTGTTATGTTGTAACCATAACTTCAGTTTGAATCCAAAATACGTTAAAATAAACAATTTAGTACAAGCAGTTTGGCTTTGACTGTAAATAACCTCACCATTTACAATACTGTGCAAACGTTTTAGGCAATGGAAACAAGCTAAATAAAATCAAAATTTGTTGTGTTAACTGTTAAAAACAGCATCAGGTGCATCCAGTTTGTGAAGGAACTCAGTCACTACTTGGAGACAAATCTACAAATCTTCTGTGGCTTTCTGTCTCTTCATGTTCTCCTCAATATAATCAATGAGGTTGAGGTCACAGTTGCATGAAGGATAAATCTCTATGATTGTTTCATGCAGCTTTTCATTTCACTAACGTCATTCTGCTAAAGCAGAACTACAGCAATATATACATGTCTGTCTCGTTAGAACAGCCGGACCCCAGAAAATCCAACTTTGTGCAATTAACACTGTTTAAAAGGAAACTGATGTTCACTGCACATATTGATGTGATTCATAATTTTTCAAATAGATACAAATAAACAACTACAATTTGTACTTGTAAAATCATTCTTAATATTCAGCATTTTGTCATACCTGCCTGAAACATTTGCACAGTACTGTATTCTGTAATGTGTATTTAACAATAAATGTTATATTTTTCTACAAACAATTGTCAAACCTCTTTCATGACAATGTCAATATGTAACCAGCTTGTTACATATAGACATAAATAATGAGAGATAAAAACTATCGTACACACAAATTTTTGTTATTACAAGTGCTAAAAACAAACAAAAAAATCACACATATTGTAACTAAAAGTTGATAAAGAAAGCCAAAAGGAGACATTTTTCATTCTCTGGCTAAATAACTGAATGAAATTCATGCTTAAAACTACATTTCCCGGCATTAAAGTGCAGAATCTGATTGACAGTTTTTGTGTCCAATCACAGCAGCTAAAATATGCAGACTACCGCATTGGGCGGGTCATTGCATCACAAGAATGAGACGTTCGGCGGGCAAACGTTTCATTACCCGCTTTGTAATGTAAATTCACACGAACTCTTTTTACTTTATGTTTTTTTTTTACCGCGCCTTGTGACGAGAAACTAACAGAAACAGTTGTATTGACAACGATACGACTGATAACTACACGAAGGATTGTCCAACGTGAGTAAATGAGCGGTAAGGGAAAGAAGGGCCCTCCGTCGTGGCCGTAGAGCTTCGGGGAAAAGTGGGTAGCGCCGCCTGACGGACCGCCCGATGAACCGGGCTGCCACTGTCAGGAAACCGCGGTGCCAAAAACAGGTCTGCAGCCTCCTAGGGAGCGCCGCCAACAGCTCTCCATATGTTATCACACATTGTAAACAAAGATACGAGTTTAATTTGGGAGGAAATCAAAGAATTGCGGATTTCCAGTTAGTTGAAGTTGGAATGCTAGTGACGGAGGCCTGTCGCTTTTTAAAGGCTGCATGTTTTTGTTACTCTGTGTGAACACTGCATGCTGTTTTTCTATATCAAAGGGTACTTTCGCTGTAAAACTAATTTATAAATATAAGATTAAACATTTTGATTAGTGGAAGTCTCAGTTTTAAAGTTGTTCTTTCATATGGTCGCTCCTCTTGCAGGTGTTCTCCTATCCTGAGTTTTTGGACGACAGAAGTTTAATTCATTGAATCCTCCAGTGAAATTTCACTTTAGTTTCCTTTACACGTGCTACACATACCTTCTCATGATATACACACAACCTGCACAAGGCAGCGCACACTCAGATACACTGCCATGATGGCTGAGCAGGGCCAGGAGGAGGCAGAGAGCATGTATGTGGAACACCAGTACATGTGCAGCGAGTGCCAACAGCTCTTCAACACCCTCGAGGATGTACTGATCCACCAGCAGATCCACACGGGGCAGGATGCAGAGGGAGAGGCAGGGGAGGCTGTGATGATTCCAGAGATGGGTCAGAGTCAGCAGTACCAGTGTCTGGAGTGTGGGAGCCTCCTGCTGAATGCAGAGGAGCTGCTGCAGCATCAGGAGATGCACATGAGAGAGGCTGGAATGGAGGTGGAGCATCAAGGTAAAAAGAAAACACTTATCAGATAAATATGTTTTGTAGACTTCTTGCAAATGTATTACTCTTGATGTGGAATAAATCAGTAGTTTCAGGTAAGACTGACAGACAGACTCTCAAACACCGGTGCATATGACTGTCTTTTAGGTTTGTGTGAGGTTCTAGAGACGACTGAAACCAGCTCAGAGACTCAGGATTCAAGACCTGTTCAGTACCAGTGTCTGGACTGTCTTGCTCTGTTTGAATCACCTGACACCTGGCTGGAGCACCGGAGATCCCACAGCAGAAGCAGCACTCACAGCAACACTCAGACAACAGTAAGGAAACACATACATATAATCCAAATAATTAATTTATAACTCTGTTTTTATTGTTACAAACGTGGATGTTTTAAAAGCTGTCAGTTCTTAACTGAGTTGAAATGGACATTCCAGTCTCTTTGTTTTGTGGTACCAAACAAAAGATGTTTGAATATTGTGTTGGTGTGTAACAGGAGTACGTGCTACAGCCGGACGGCACGGTCACGCCTTTAAACAGCGTACAGAACTTGGTGCTCAGTGAGCAGCAGGCTGGAGAAATCTTAGCACAGGTATGAAAACCACTCTGACGTTTACCTCCCACTGGCTGATAAACTGACTCATCTTTACCACGTGTGTGTTTTCGTAATAACATCTTGTAGCCTTTAACTCAAAGTCACTGCATCCAGTTTTTAGAATTCAAACCAATTTTCAGGATTATTTAAAAAGGTCTCATACAACTTTACATTAGCTTCTTTATTTGTCCTAAAAAAGAAGTTCATGTTTTTTTGTTATGTAAAAAACAAGAAACATGCTAAAGTTTTTCTCTTTGTTCTGATCAACACAACTTTTTGAGATAATTCAGGGTCGTTGGCTGGACTGTAGAAGCTGCTGAGAGAAAGATACTTATTGTACTGCAGGCAGATACAACTGAACTAGTTTGTCTCTGTTTGCAAATAGTTGTTGATGGTTTTAGAGGCGTTGACCAGCAAATGTGTCTTAAGATGAACTAAAGATTGAATGAGTTTCCGTTCCTGAAGCCTGGAGTGCAGCAGGTAGACTAACCCATAATGACCAAAGTGTCTTTAGACGCAGGATGGAGTGAGAATTAAATCTTACTTTCCTCTAAATTTAAGATGCATCTGTCTCGCAGTAAGTGTTTTATTTAAACTGATTGTAAAGGGCCAAAAATACTTTGCTTTACTGACTCAACAGCATCACATCACAGTGTGCACAAACTTTCAGTCATTTTTATTGTGTTAACCTTCTGCTGTGTTTTTCAGGTTCTTGCCCAACAGCAGAAGAAGCATCCGTCTGTCTCCAAACCCCCCCGTTCCTACCTGCTGCCCCCCGTCACTCCGACTCCAGGCTCCGCCACCATGCACCTGCAGATTCTCACAGCTCAAGCTCTGGCTGACAGCTCCACCAGTCTGAGTCAGCACCGCTCCAAGTTGCCTCCTCTGCGGTCTGCTGTGAACCGGAGATCTTCAGTCAAATCTGGAGTTCAGGAGAATGGCGTTCAGAGGTTAGAGTTGAGGCTGGTCCCCGGCGTGCACGGTGATTCCCAGCAGCAGCAGCCGACAGAGGTGGTTGTCATCCACCCTTACGAATGCTCAGAATGCTCCCTGCTCTTCCAGACCCCTGAAGACTTCCTCCAGCACCAGGGAGAACACTTCTTGGGCCAGGACAAGGAGAGTGGGGGGCCAGGAGTCATGACTGGCCTGGAGGAGATGCGGGGAAAGGAAATGGTTGTTGAAAGGGTCGAGGACATGAGGAACAGAGGAGCGGAGAAGAAAATGGTGTCTTGGTCTACGTCCCTGCAGTGTGACATCTGCAACCGCAGCTTCACCTCTGTCAACCGGCTGACCGCTCACCATCGTGTGCACGAGCAGGGCACGCATGAATGTCCGGACTGCGGCAAGGTGTTCAAGAAAGCCACATCACTGCAGACACACATGCGCACACACTCTGGCGTCGCACGGTATCTGTGCGTGGACTGTGGTAACGGCTTCACTACTGAGATGACTCTCATCATGCACAGGTGAACACTTGGTAGCAGTACGACGACGGCCATGACAGTCACTTTTATTCTGTTTATTATCTTTTCTTTCTTTTTTTTTACAGGAAGACTCATATTGCGGACCCTCTTCACAAGTGTCAGTTCTGTAACAAAACCTTCACCAATATGACTAAGTACCTCTACCACCGTCGAACCCACTTCAACCGGGATGCCTCTGACTCAACCACACCGATGTTTGTGGTAGGAAAAACCATTTCAACCCTCTTCGGATTGCTTCACTTCCCTTAATATGGTGTAATGATTGACGTACGTTGTCGTCTCTTCTCTAGGCATCACCTCCAAGAAGAGCATCTGCTACTGCACTTGCCATCCTGCAAAGAGCAAGAGAGAAGAAGTTCCTTGTTGATGAGGCAGAAATCAACCTGCAGGCCCCCCTCACAGAGGAACAGATGGAAACAATGGGAGATCCAAATCCGGTTTATTCTAGTGAATCAAACGTGGGTGAAGCAATGAAGGAGCAGAATGAAGGTGAAACACAGGCAGCTGAAGAAAACGCTGAGAACCAGCAGCAGGTGGAAATGGCAGATGCCAGTAGTTCAGTTTTAAACTCTGGGTCTCTGGATGACAGTGGCGTTGTGACGAGCTCTGCTGTCTCAGGTGAGGCAACTTCAACCTCGTCGTCAGAAAAAGGGTCCTTTTGTTGCCGTTCGTGCCCTAAAACCTTCCCCTCTGCGCTGCTCCTTGCACACCATCGACGTCAGTCCCACGTCCTCCAGCGCAGGTTTTTATGTGGCATCTGTGGAAAAACTTTCAAGAAGCACATCCATGTGCAAAACCACATGCGAATACATACCGGTGAGAAGCCCTTCCAGTGTTCCGACTGTGGCAAAACCTTCTCACTCCTGGCCAATCTGATGAGACACACTCTGATTCATTCTGGTGTGCGTCCGTATCGTTGTGATGTCTGCTATCGCTCCTTCTCGCAATCTTCAAACCTTCGTCAGCACAGCCTGCTGCACTCCAGCGCTCCCAGGTTGACCTGCCCTGAATGCCCCGCAACGTTTCGTTGGGCCAATAAGTTGGCTGCACATCGCTTTACCCAACATCCAGGAGCTCCAGCTCCTTTTCCCTGTCTTCACTGTGAAGCCGGCTTCCTGACCAGGAGCCAACGGGAACGACACTGTGTGGATCAGCACCAGTCCCAGGTGCAGGCGACAGTGGAGAGCAGAGAGCCTCACGTTTTAGCAGGGAAAGATCTCGTTTCAGAGCCGTCTACCTCAGCAATAATGACAGAATCAGGGGACTCGAGCATTTTAGTAAAAGAGACTCTAGATTGCAACATTTGTGGAAGGAAGCTGAATTCATCTGCCAATCTCCGACTTCACAGACTGAGCCACTTTTCGTTGGGACGTGGCCGGCCGCGCTGCACGCCTGGCAAGCGACCCAAAGCTCACCAGTGTCCCATCTGTGGCAAACTGTTTGTGTCTTCCTCTGCTGTCGCTCTTCACCAGCGAGTTCACACGGGCGAGCGGCCATTTCCCTGCCAGGTGTGTGGGAAGCGCTTCCGGCAGAGCACGCACCTGCGAGAGCACCTGCGCACGCACTCCGGCGAACGACCGTTTCGCTGTGAAACATGTGGAAAGGGTTTCATCCAGAGCATGCATTTGACCGAGCACCGTAGAACGCACACAGGGGAACGACCGCACGCATGTCAGCTGTGTGGCAAAGCCTTCAAGACCCTCTCCAACCTTAGGAACCATAAAAAGACCCACGCAAGGCAGCAGAAGCTGGAGGAGGAAGCTGCTACTCAGTCTGCACTGGAGACCAGCGCTGCAGTGGCTGTCGTTGATACTTCTGTTGTGGACACTCAGCCTCAGCTCATCCAGATCCAAACCTCTGATCTACAGCAGGTACAAACTTATTCACCTTTTCTTCCACAAGCAGGAACTGCTGCATGTCTGTGTCCCCATTTGAATAGTGTTTGTTTTGAACATGTGTCCTCACAGGTGCAGGGTACCTCCACGATCATGTGCAATGAGTTTGGAGAGACCATCGCCATCATTGAGACCAGTGAGGGCGGAGCTCTGCCTCTGGAACAGGCGCTGGAGATCTATCAGACTGCTCTGGAGAACGGACTGGCTGTGGACGGGCTGCAGCTGCTCTGAGGAGTGAAAGTCAACCAAAAACAATTAATACTTCACTGCAGAATGGATGTTTATCTAACCGAGTCTTAATGCTGGTCTAACAGATTAATGGACTACTGTGAGATTTAACGTGATTTACTGGATCTAAATATTTATATTCTTGGAATTTAATTGGCAGACAGACCAAAGTATGAATGTTCTTTCTGAAGTAAAGCTGAAGGGTCAGTGTTAGTGATGCAAACTGAAATAAAGATGGTAAATATTAATGTATGTGCCACAGATGACATTTGTTATGATTAAATTTTATCACTTTTATGTCATGACAAAGTTTGGTTATTTGTTCTGAAAGGATAAAATCACAAGAAAACTCACATTATTTTAAAGGAAAAAGTCAAATGTTTTGTGTGGGCAGAGTGGGCGGGGCTTAAAGTATATTCTGCAGCCAGCCACCAGGGGGCCAGTTTCACTTCATCTGTGTTAGTACTCCATGTTTTTTGGTCTGATCTGAACCATTTTTAGAATTTTGGGGCTGCTTATTAAATTAAAACTGGCAAATTCAGAACATTTCAAGCTAAAATACTAAGTGGACAATTTCTATTTAAAGAAACCAGTTTCTCACCGCTAATATTCAATATCTACTTCTTTCCATAATAAAAGAAACATTCAATCTTCAATTATTTGTAAACTCAATTCCAAAGAAGGCGGGACACTTGATGTAAATAAAGAGAATATGATAATCTGCAAATCTCATAAATCCAGATTTTCTTTCTAATAAAACAAACAGATGTTGAAACTCATATTTTACCAAGTTTTAGAAAGTGAGCTCCTGTTAAATCTGATAGAAACATCACATCAGCATCCCAACTGTTTTGGAATTGAAGTTTTAGAAAATCCCCCCAAAATGAAAAAATGTAAACAACAACCACGTTAACAGTCATATTTATTTTTTTCTCCATTTTATGTGTTTAATCTTCAGTATGATATTTTAAAAGTCAATTTATGGTCAATGACAGATTTTTTTCCCATATCAATACTGAGTCCACTGACTCTACAGTAATTATTTACAACATGACCAAGTCTTGCACAAAGACACAACCAGTATTGTCCTACCAGCTCTTTGATTCAGCACCTCCCTTTACTCCCCACGTTTTCAGGTTTTATTCTGTCTACAGGGAGGTCAGGAGAGCAATAAAGTGACAAAAGGAGGAAGGAGGGGGGGAGGCAAAGGTGAAGGGAGGAGACGTTAAGCGTTGAGGCTGGAGGACTCGGTATCAGCAAGAATCATACGGGGTTTTCTAAAAACGTACGGCTTATTACTGTAGAGACGACGTAAAGTTCCTGTTAAAATGAAGAGTAAAAGTAACTGCACCACAGGTCCTTGCTGAGGTGAGAGGCCAGTCAAGGGAAGACTACAGTGGAGGAACTGTACAGGTGTGAAGCAGCTTCTCTCACCTGCCTCCACAGTGATGGAAAAAAAAATTTAAAAATCAAAAACGCTAATGCCGGCAGAAAGAAAGGAAAAACATCTGCCAGAAAACAAAGGAAATGGTTCACTGTAATGATATAAGTAATAATCATAAAAGTAGTACAACAACAAACTGAATATGAAAATGTTAAATACAAATCAAAATATTTAAAAAGTTAATAAAACTGCTTGGCAATATAGGACGACTGTCTTTTCAGCCTGACCTCTACACTGAAGAACCAGGATGTGCCCGGTGACTCTGACCCTCCTCCTTCCTTCATGGCTAGCGAATGAGAGGCACAGGAATGCTCGGTTCCCATCTACGGGCATCTGCGGGGGGGTCAGGTGTGAGAAGGAAAGACCTGACCAGTCAGGTAACTGCAGGAATGATGGCACTGCCAGAAGTTTCAGTCACGCCCCTTCTGAAGGTCTACAGGTGAGAAAAAGATGTCTCAAGGTCCACTGCAAGGATTCTTTTAGTCTTATCACATGGTTTCAGGCTGTTAAGGGACCAGCCCCCGAATGTCAGCAGAAACAAGCATAGAACAGCTGATTATACATACAGGTTGTTCCTCCAGCAGACACTAACTGCTTTTACTGATCTAAAACATTTCAAAACAACAAATATCAAAACAGAAGTAATGTTTAAAACCGTCTCAGCCTCAGTAAGTTTCTGTGTCCAGAACAAAACCGTTTCATCTTCGAGGCAAAGGAGTGCAGCTGTACATGATGGTCCTTCGTCACTGGCATTCATCCGTCTCTAAGGTGGTTAATACATAGTGCTAATTCAAGTCTGAGAGTGAAGCGCATGTATTCGTAGGATGTTCTGTGCTGCTTCTTTTTCAAATGTCTGGTTTTTTTTGGTGCAAAAGTCCAAATATCACTCTGGATGACTGGCATCTGCAGGTGTGGATATGAGAAGAGTGAAGGTGGAAGAGTGCGACACGAGTAGGAACTGATTGTCCTCCATCACTCATCTAGAAGAGTCCTGAGAATCACGAGGATCCTCTGGGCTCATTTCCATTCCCGGTTCCATCTCTTCATCCTGTAAGTCTCCGCCTCCTTTTGCTGATCCCTCCCCCAACTGGGAGCCAGAGGGTCCGGGGAGCGAGGAGGCTAAATCGGAGGGGCCTAAACCAGGAGCATCAGAGGGAGCTGCTGTCTGCATGATCTTCTGCCGCACCTCTCTGATCTTCAGCTGCAGACACACTTTGGTGGGAAATATGTCGGAATATCTTGTCTGGAATGCTGCAGTGGCCTGAGCTGGAAGGGGGACAGATGTGATTAGGACCTGAATCTGAAGCTTGTGTGTGTTGAAGTAAGTAGTTTCCTCTAACCTGAAGGAAAGAAGCCCTGTTCCTGGAACAGCTGCATGACGAGCGCTCTCCTCTGGTCTAGTGTCCGTCTCAGGGACGAGTACGGCACCTTTTCAAACTCCAGTTCTGCCAGGATGTCTTCTCCATCGGTGGCTGGGAAACCAAACACACAGTTTAATGTCTTCATGTCACTGAGAAGTTGTTTGAAGAAGTAAAAATAGAAAATTTGACTCCAAGTCAGTGATTCATATTTAACTGTTTTTCAGTAAAACAGCTTGTTCATTTCAACTGGATAAAAAAAAAACTGGTTCGAACAATTTTTGGCAGATTGTCTGCAAAAATATTCCAACATGCCTCCTGCTGCTAATCTGATATGTAATTTCAGAAGATAAAGACTGTTTGGTTTTCTCATTAGAGGATCAGAGTGGAGCTGAATTTAACAAAATCTATTAATCACTCTGAATTTGTGATTTTCCACAGAAAGTATTTCAGGACAGAATCAACATGAAGCTTCTCTGTATAAAAGTTGATTTCAGCAGAAAGTTCAGGCTTTCAACACTAAAATATCACAAAAACTTACCAAACGATGGTATGAAAAAACTTTCCCTACATTTTTTATTTGGAATAAATCAGCGCTGGTTGGTTTTACCTGCTCTGTCAAAGGTGAAGATGTCTCCCTCACACTTGGCAGCACTTTTAGGCGTGTTGGGCTCAGAGCTGCAGCTGGAGCGTCTGCGACTCTTTCTCTTTGGAGACACTTGTTCATCAGTGGCAGAATCCAAATCTTGAAGCAGATAGTATTTTTTTTAAGTACACACGAGAATACTCATAAAAACATGCACGAAGGAAAAAAAAAAAAAAAACGCAGCTGACCTGTTGAGTTCTTCCTCTTGCGACGGTAGCTGCCCAGGATGGCGCGAGGTGAAGTAGCCAGACTCTGCAGGGTGGGGGAGGGTAAAACCTCCTCGGGTCGAAACTCTGGCAGCTCGGCAAAGCGTTCCTCAAAATATACCTCTGAAAGAACCCTGCCAGTCCAACAAACGCACACACACAATACAAAGTATATACACACTGTCCATCTATAAGCTCTACACAACGAATATTAACAAAGGCTCTGACTCACTTGTCAACAGAGTCAAAGGTCTTCTTTAGTGGTGGTGGGCGGGCTTTGATCTTTTTGGGTGCAGGACTGTCTTTATCGCTCTGTGGGGGCGGCAGAGCGGGTTCTGTGGCTGATGGAGGGGGGAGAGGGGAGGAGGGGAGAGACTCCTTCCACCCACCCTGCAGAGAAAGTTGAGTTGTATTTAACAGTTATGTAAGAAGACAGGTGGAATGTAGAGACTCCAGATGTGTCACGATGCTGCAGAGAATGATGTTACATTCACCTCTTTGGTAGTTGTGCTTTCCCGGTTCCTCGTATCAGAGGAGTCTGCTGTACTTGAGCCTTCTGGGGGTCTGTGAGAGGATGGTGGCTCCTCGGTGGGATGATGTACTGATGGAGACCCTGTTTGCCCCGATGGCTCAGAATCGAAGGAGAAGTGACTGTTTACTGCAGATTCTCTTTCCCTCTCTTTCTCCTTCTCTCGTTCCTTCTCCCTCTCTCGCTCCCTGTCTTTCTCTCGCTCCCTGTCTTTGCCTCGGCCTCCTCCATCGTAGCTGCCGACGGGGATGGTGGCCACCGTCGCTTTCACTTTCTGAGGGATCCTGGCTGGAAGCTGTGGTATCTTCGGTGTACTGCCTTCAAATCAGAAAGATAATGCACAACAACTTTTAAAATGTTCAAATTAAGTTTAAGATAAAAACAGTTCAAGCAGTCATACCAGGTGCCTGGATCTGAATAGGGGGGCTGCAGGGTCTCATGGACACCACTGGGCCACTAGGAGGTGCTGCTGAGGTACTGCTGGAGGTGTTCATCTGTCTGTCTGAATGCATCAGGACTTCTGCCTGCCTGTCGCTCTGACAGTCAGCTTGTCTCTCAGCGGACCTGTCTGGAGGAAGGTGTCTGTCTGACTGTCGGTCCGGATGGGGCTGAGGGTGGGGGTGTGCAGCACCAGCAGGGGTCGCTGTGTGTTTAGGCAGAATGTGGGGAGAAGCACTTGAAGGGCTAGAGACAGAATAAACCACACTGGGGGGTACTGCTGCCATAGAGACTACCCCTGTTGCCATGGTGACACTTGATGATGGAGGGTAAATGGCGGTGACTATCTGGCCCCCGGAGCCTGAGGGGGAAGCTGAGGTGGAGGGCTGCGGGGACTGAGCTGTGGCGAGGAGCGGAGGCTGACCTGGAGAGAAGACACGAGTGATTCATTTCACTTCTTACCTTCAAACTCATTTAATATGTATTTAACAAGAAAACATCAGCTGCTTTCTGGGGCAACGTCCTGGAAAATATTCTTATTTCAAGGGTTTTATGGAACTTTTATTCTCCAGGTATCAGGAACTTTAAAAACCTGGTTCGGTATAGACGGTCTGGATTTCCAATTTGGTTCAAATTCTAATGAAATTTCTTCAAACGAGAGACAAAACGAAAAGATCTGATCTGATTTTAGATCAGTCTGAATGATCCGTTGGTCTGTTTCTGGTGTGAAATTGTTGCACCACTTAATGAGCTTCAGCTACAATCTGACAGAAGAACAAAAATAATCTATAAATTGTTTTTTTTTTTTCTTTAATGTTGGTCATGAAATAACAACAAAAAACTAATATTTACTTTGAGACTTTTAGAAAAGTTTTATGTACAACAGCTTTGACTCAATAGCAACGTTTCAAACACGAGGTAATAAACACATAAATCTTAAAATTGTGAAGTAAAGCGACTCCGTCCCTTTGCTGAATTCTGCAGAGTTACGGGTAAAAAGGACACTTAGAGGTCTTGTAGAGTCTAACAGGATCTGATCCTCCATCCTGCTGTTGGTTACAGAAATTTTACCTCTAAAATTCCACTAACCTGCAATCAGCGGTTGTACCAGGGTCTGTCCAGGTGGTGCGATGGCTGTAAACCCGAGTGTTGCTAAGTGCGAGGGAACATAAGCAGATCCAGCTACTGGTAGTGCTTGCTGGGTGGGGGAAGAGCCTGTTGTTGTGGAGACCAGGGGCAGCGTGGTGGAGACCCCTGGAGTGGACTGGACGTAGGTGATTCTAGATCAGACAGGAGGAGATGAAAGGAGTAACTTTTAAAAGGCAGCAGAGAGATAAACACTTGGAACAAAGAGAACATTTGAGCAGGGGTGTAGCGGGGGTGGCAGATGGTGTTACAGTGCCATAACAAGGCAGACCTAAAATGTAAGGAACAGAGACACGACTAAAAGGAAAGAGGAAGACAAATAGAGAAGTGCTGCAGCGAGGGTCAGTCGATGAGCGTAAACCACAGCAGATGACTAGTGCTGTGTGAAGAGCTGAGAGGTAGTGTGGGGGTGGGCAGGCAGAGGCATCTCAGGCCACCAGCAGCATGACTAACTCATCCAGAATAGAGCTGCACCCCGACAGTTTAGCTTCTTTCTTTGTGTTTGACAAAATTTATTCTGTCCTGCTGTAAGAAACTAAACGATTTAATTCATCTTAATTTCATTTATTTGTTGTGAACAATTTTACCAGCAATCAAACATGAGGTTTGTCCTTCGTCCAGAACAATTCTAACACCTTTCAGCGGTTTTGTTTCAAACATCATTCAGATTGGGCTCATTTATGAACATATTTAACTTGCTAGCTTGTTCCTGCATCACCAAATGATTCCAGATAAATTCTTCTTCATGCTATACAGACCCCGAGGACCAGCTGTTCTCTGTTCAGTGTCTGCAGTATCATGTTTGAAGGAATAGTGGTGTTAGGAAAAACCCACAAATGTTTATTATCTCATATTTAAATGTTTATTCACTATTCAGACGTGTAAACAACAAGAATCACTGATGTCAGTTAATGGACATGACGTCAGGACAGATGGACTGAGGCTGGCAGATGACATTCATTTCTAACTCTGGAATTTATAAAAGGATCAAATTATTTGGTCAGAAGTCGTTCCAGAGATCTGATTTGAGACATTCATCCAGCTTTCGTATGTTGATCTTCAGTGTTTCATTTCAAACTGAAAAATGACAGTTCAGATCCGACCAGACAATCTATTGTTTTCTCTTCATCAGGATCAATGATAACAACAGAACAGCTGAGATTTGGGGAAAAGAGAATGTTACTGTCACTGAATCAGTTCATGGACCCAGACAGACACTGTCAGACATTTACAATAAAATTTGGAATGATTCATTTTTTTCTAACTAAACTAAAAGCACCACAGCTGTCTCATCAGTTTCACAACTTGCCGACATCATCAGTCATTAGCTTGTGTTTTTTTGAAATGACAGAAATTCATTTTAACAGGATTAACAGCAGATTTTTACAGAGATCTTTTTCTTTTGTTGCCTAGCGCTTCAAGATAAAAATAAATTCTCTATGACAACAAAACACACCAAAATCCTTCTCACACATTTCCCTTAATTTGGCTCATTTACTGACAATCATTATTTATAGGGCTTCATTTTCCTGTTGGAGGAGGACGGCAGACATCATGTTAGTTACTAACAACAAAATGTTTTTTGTACATTAAATAAGTGAAGAACTAATTATAATGTCTAC
This sequence comes from Pachypanchax playfairii, assembly GCA_006937955.1. Taxonomy (NCBI): domain Eukaryota; kingdom Metazoa; phylum Chordata; class Actinopteri; order Cyprinodontiformes; family Aplocheilidae; genus Pachypanchax; species Pachypanchax playfairii. The sequence continues at coordinate 2,194,109 of SSNP01000033.1, forward strand.
AGAAGCTTCAGTTAGTCCTACAGAACCAGAGTCATGACTCAGGGATTTCTCATATCAACACTAACTATATACTTGACTGAAACTCTGCAGTATCCTTATGGTGATCTGTCTGTGACATCAGATCCTACCTGGTATGTGCTGGTGGTAGAAGCACAGCCTGTGAGGGCGCCGATCCTGGAGTTACCACGGCAGCTGTACCCACTGTTACGGGGAAGGGGCTGGCAGGATGCACTGCTCCACCCTGAGGCAGCTGGGACTGGACCACAGGCATGGGAGTAAGCTGAAAGATCTTAAAAGGTAGCATAAGAGGAAGTTTTAGAAGAATATTTATCTGTGACCAGTAACATGAGCAGGTACACGGCACCATGTGTTACTGCTTTCACTAAAAGAAGTGGTGTTTAGTATTCTGACCTTGCTTCCTGTTTGAGCGCCGTTCTGGACAGGAACAGGTGGAGCCACAATAGGAAACTGCTGGGCAGAAGCTGGCGCAGTCCGTACTGTTGCCATGGGAACAATCATTTTGCCCTGGAGCACTGGAGACTGAGTTTGGACTGGTGCAAAGGCAGAAATGGAGGGAGTTAGCATCAAATTACAACAGACAGTCTGTCCATACACTGTACATGAGTGCTGGCTGAACTTTCACCTCTGGTTCCATGGCTGACCACGCCCACAGCTGGACTGGAAGTGTACCCTGCTGGTAAACCGGTACCCTGGTGTTTTCCGTTGGCCACGTGAGCTGGTGGAGCTGTGGGTAGGTTGAAGATACTGGTTGGCTGGCTGAGATTCTGAGGCGGACTCTTGGGGTTGGAGTTGGCAGGTAATGTGGGCAGAATGTACTGAACTTGTGTGATGGCCTTACCCCCAGGGGGTCCCAGGGAGGGGGAAGGAATGAACTGGGGATGAAGCAAGGGCAGGGGTCCGTTGGTTTGGCTATGTGGAGCTGAGACAGCAGAAGAGGGAAGGGTCTGATGATGAGATGGCTGAGGCTGGGGGGAGGGGGTGATGAGCTGTACAGCAGACTGTGCAGGCAGAGCTCCTGGTAACACTAAATTAGTCACTACACCACCTGGACCTGCACCTACAGGATTAGGTGATGATGACTGGTAGTACCCACCCCCTGCACCTGTAGCCCCACCTCCTGCTCCTGAACCAATCAGAAACTGTGGCTGCTGCTGGGGAGTCAGGGATCTCCGCTCTGGAGGATGCGGGCTGGATGAGGGGCCTCCATCTCGAGATTTACTAGCGATGGGGAGTGGTGTGCTGATAACTGGACGCATCACATTGGTCACCACTGTAGAGGCTACCCTCACAGCACCAATGCCCAGGAGTTGATTCACTCCTAATGAACCAACGGATGAAGATGGACCTCCACCAGAAGAAGAAGAGGACATGACCGTCTGACTATTAGAGAGGGAGAGAGAAGAAGCCTGCACACTTCCCCCTCCCTCACCTCCAGGAGTGTCCTTGGTCTCTCCATCACCTCTTTCTCTCCTCCGGTGTTCTGAGAACCCAGCAGATCTGCCTTCATCATTACGCTTGCTGCTGGGGAAAGATGACAGCGAGACACTCCTGCCATGATGGATATGGTGTGAGGAAGACGATGAGGAAGAGGAGCAGATGACTGGCGCAAAAACTCTCTGAAAACCAGGAAATGTAGGAATTAAAAGGGGAAAATAACATTCCAAAAATACTTTCCATGTGATAAACTGAAAGCTCAGCAGATGTTATACCTTCCGATCACCTTCATCTCCTGAAGCGTTCTCACTATCGCTGTCAGTCACCCGCTCCTTACACTTGAGATCTATGGAGGTGCTCGGATAAGGGTCCTCTGTGGAGAAACAGCACACTGCAGCTACACTTGACCTTTCATGAGACTTATAATCTTAAAATATGTGAATATTTTTCAGAGTAATAGTGCTTCAACATAAAAAAAAACTAGAAAGAACAATAACCCTTTCAATATCTTCACATTAAATAATCACAGAGGTCCATCGTAATAATTCCATCAGATGTTCAGAAACAAAAAAGATGATTATATTTAACTGCATCAAGATAAATTAGTAAAAATGTAACATAAAACACTGAACTTCATTTAGATAATAGAAGAAAAAAAAATAAAAGAAAAAGAATAGTTGGTTTCTCACCAATGACATCATCATCTCCTTCTTCCTCACAGATGACCATCCGCTCATCATCGCTGGTCATATCCTCGCTGACCCCACGCTGTGGTTGAGATGATGTATGGGCGTGGCTTGTGAACTGACTGCCACCATCTCCACACATCTGCAAAAATCAAGAGACGTTGGAACAAAAAGGTTTGGAACGTTTACATGTTGATGACAGGAGAATCTGATAACAAGGAAAGTTTATTTTATGTTCACTGGACTGTAAAACGAAAAGATAAGATTTGTTTAAATGTTACAGCTACAGCTGTTTTCTTTTACCTGTGCCAGCTCTGCTAGAGCTTGTGTGTTAGCCCTGTCACCCCGCTCCAGGGTGTGCATGGCACTCTGGGAAAAGGCTCTGGGACGAGTAAGCTGGCCCACATGCCCCTCTCCTGTAGTCCTCTCAGACACGCCCACCAGGCCTGGACCCACACCTTTCAGCTCCACAGAATGAGGCTCTAAAATATGAGCAGAAACATTAAGAAGAGTTGATATAACTGATGCTTTATTTATATGCACACGGTCAATTATAAGTAGAACCAACCTGTAGACTCAGACATGCTCCTCTCTCTGATGTCTTTGGTCCCCGGGACACCCCGACCTTCAGAGCTGGACTTCTTCCGGTCTTTGTTGCACCATTTCCAGTCCGGGTGGGCTTTAAAGTGCGCCTCTTTCACCTAGGAACAAAAAAACAGCTTACTATAGGAAACACACAAGTTCATATCTTAGTATTTCAGTTGAATGAGATTGTCAGTCTGCACATTCATCTGTGCACCTGGAAGGCCAAGTCATGGTACTTCTGCTTCTCTTTGGGTCCCAGAGCATACCACCACTCCCCAAGAATCTTGCTAACTGTCCTGTTGTCCTGGTTTGGGTGCCGCTGGTGCACCAACGCTCGATGACGCTTACTGAAAATCATAAAAGCATTCATTGGTCGCCGGATGTGATCCTTCTCCCTCTGAAAGAAGAGCACACGGGTATCAGGTTACTTGTTTAAGTTCAAATCACATTGAGAACTGAGGAGAAAAACTACCTTTCCAGGGCTGCTCTTGTCTCCATCTTTGGGAAGTGCACTGAGAGACTGAGTACGTCTCTTTACCGGAGATGTGGAGAGGGGCTGTTCTGGTATAACTCCAGGGAGGAAGCTGAAAAACCGAAAAGATGCCCGTTGAACTGTGATCTTTACCAAATATCTTCCTGGAGGCTGTGGTTACATGCAGGCCTGTTTTTGTTTTTCTCCATAATCAAAAAGAATTAGTTCTGAAAGTTCATTTCTCATGAAATACGTGAGCATATTTAGTAAGAAGCTTATCTATTTCGATAGCTGACAGCCTGACCACCGCCTTCCACATCAGTACAGAGATCTAAGATAAAATGCTTTTGTTTCTATTGGCTTTGTTCTGGCATTCATCTCTTCTGCTCAAATTAGAGACAAATTGCAGAAAATATCCCACTCACTCCCTTCATGTGTGGAGATGCTGCACCACAGAGAAAAGAAGACTGACTTGGACAAAAATTGAACTATTTTACAGTATATATGTAAGAGCTCTGCAAAAATAAATGTGTCCCCTTAAAGGTCTTCACCAGCAAAATCCAAATGAACCAACACAACAACAAACTGAACTTACGGGTCGTCCACATCGCTCTCTGTTTCACTGTCAGGTTTCTCCCGCTCTGCATCTCCTTTCTCCTTTTCTGGAAGTGGCTCATCACAGGAAGGGGGAGGCCGAGATGGGGGGCCTCTCTCCACAGTGGGAGGTGCCTCTGCAGCCTCCTGTGATAGCGCTGCCACCCCCTGACAATCTGAGGAAACAGCAACAGTCAGAGCACAATAAAACACACATCACGATACAGAAATCTGAGTTAATATCCCAGGAAATTTCATGGAATTAACAAACAGCTGTGTAGTTTGTCCCAAAATGTATGAAGTACCTGTCTTTAGACTGGCAGCTTGAGGGTGGTTGACTGGATGCTGGCCCTCTCCTGGCTGAGATGGAGCATCTGATTGGGTTGGTGCCAAAAAAGGGACCAATGAATGCCAAGGGAAGACTGGGACTGACCGGGGCTCCACATTGGTCCACACTGAGGGTAAAGACGGTAAGACACTCAGAAACAGAATTCAAAAGAAGACTTTCAGAGAAGATGCTGTTTCCTTATTTGGGATGTTGCACAGCTCTCAGTACAACTCCCACACTAAAGCTGCCTTCCTGATCAAATGACCCACTTTGATCAAATCTTTAAATTTGAATTCAGACTAGAGCCCAACACCTGGTGTACTGTATGGAGAAATTTGAAAAACAGAACATGAATTTGAGCCAGATTTATATTTGGAAAAGCTGGAGAGAGAGAGAAAATCAGAATCCCTCATCCATCCACTTAACTGGTTAAATAACTCCAACAACAGATTTACAAAAGGACTCCATTTTCTTAATAGATGGGGGACAGAAGTTGTTACACTGTCAGTCTGAACAAACATAAAGGAATAAAAGGATACAAGACTTACATAAAAGCTTCTCCAAAAAGGTATTAGGTAACAAAATCAATCCCTTTCAGAACAGTTCAACACTTCAGGGTTATTATACTACAACTCGGGGGGAAATTACTGCTGTATTTGTGTAGATCTGGTTAAAAACACACTGTATTGTTATACTACAAGAAAGGTAAATAACATGTACAAACCAAACATGCTTAATCCTTGGCGAAGGTACTGTGTATTCTCTGACGAAAACATAGTTGAATGAAATCCTTGACGTGACTCAAAAATAATGACGATAAAAAAAGACGTGGTCCTCTAAAGCCTTGTTTTAATGAACATCAAAAAATCAAAGTAGGACATCTTTAATCCTAAATCTCGCTCTGATAGTGGAAGATTTCAGATAACGACATGTGCTCAGTGGTGTCTGCAGACATCGTTCAAAATAAGGACTTTCTCATACAGAACCCGGCATGATTAAGATCCTGTTTGTATTTCAGGTAAAACACTTCAATCCACCTTTCCGTATCACAGAATGCCGCAATCTCACATACACGAAGCAACATCAGTGGACAAAATGTACTATACGCATATATAAATGATTGCCGTAAAACAATAACAAAAACTTTGATTTATATAAATTCAATGACGTGTAATCCAGCAAGTGAAAAATATAAATATGACTGAAGGCCAAGTTCCTCCTCCCTTTGGTCTAATTACCCCCGATGCCCTCTCTCACTGTTTGTTTACATTACTACAGCAGCTTGGTCAACAAGGGGTTAACAAGGCCTCGAGCCCATCCACGGCCTGGCTTAAAACATCCACCCCGGAACTACGCAGTCTTTCTGGGCCATGTCGAAGCGTCGTCTGCGCTACATTTTACCGGTAGGCGGGTGGGTTCGGCAGGTTCTGAGAGGCACATAAAGCCCCCCCACCCCTACCCCCCGATTAAAACAGCTGAAGGGCTGATGTAAGACAGAACCGTATCGATGAAGCAAGCAAAAACTCGAGGTGATAAAAAGCAGGTGTGTCTGCTCTATGTTTTAAGTTTCAGGAGTTTCCTTACTGTTACTATGTTCACCACGTTTAATATCCACATTAATATATTCAAATCAGAACCACTGGGGTAGAATTTTAGCTGCCGTTCCAAATTGGACCAACCTCTCGGGAACGCCCCTGGTCGTGCACCCGGCGCACAGACTGAGGCAAAAGAAACGCAATTGTTCTCATGTCCCCATCTACTAAATCTGTGTATTCACACGACTGCCCAAATCATCAAGCGAGAGCTGTTTGCCAAGTGCAAAACTCAAAAACAATAAGTCGATTCTCCAATTACGAACTCAAAAAATGTGTAATGCACCTGTTTTAACCTGCTAATTAAGTTTCCAGATACAATACTAAACTATCTCTGAAATAACACCATCCAACATGGGTTTTATCTAAACAAACACGCATAAGATGTCGTAAATATGGTGCATTAATCCATCACCCTGCCCGCACTTCATCTATTTGATCACCTAGCAAATTTATCTCTTCCAAGCCAGAACTTGAGCTTTTTACAGGTTCTAATTAAGCTGCTCGTGTCCCACCTGGCCAATCTGGCCCCAAAACTGAAGCGAGATAGCGGCTGATAAGAATAACACAGCGATAAAAGCGAGCACGGTGAAGACTCCTGGCTCCAGTCAGCGAACAGAAAGGGGAAGGGGGAGTGAATCCTCGTTGCTGATGTATTTTGCTCCGGTTCTTCTCGATCAAGTTCACAAGGCAGCGAACGAGTAGCTGCTAAAAAACGTCAAAACACCGGCCAAAACTCGACGGGGGGCTTTAAAAAGAAGCAACGGTTGACTAAAGAGCAATCCGTCCGTCTGCTGCAGGTTAGCTAACACTTCGTGCGGACGATATCGGCGCGTTCGGTCCGTTTAATTCTTGCTGTCATGGCTGTTGTTTTGGTCCAAAAAAGTCCTCGTATCACATCTCCAAGGCTTCCAGCCTGAGATTACACCCTTATTTTAATCTCTTTCTCTCTCACAACCCTTTCTTTCTCTTTCCCTCCCTCTTCCTCTTGTTGTAAACTAGGCTGATTGCCCCCCCTTCACTCCTGTACTCACCCCCCTCCCTTTCTCATCCTGTCAACCTCGCCCAGCCTTGTCCCGCCCTCTTCTTTCTAATTCTATTGGACTATTGGTCCACGCAGCTGCCTGTCATTTGCCTTCCGCAAGGCCTGATTGGTTGGAGTGTGCGCTGGAATGCCAGTCATATGCAAATTTTACCCGGGTTTAGGACGGTAGGCATGTCTCAACTCAACCCTGAATGTATTGTAACAACAAAACGAGAAAAACTAAAATCATTATTACTTTCCTTTTATGTCAGTTTCGTAAAACTGCCAGACGAACCACCAAAGCCTCGCATGTGCATGTTTCTCTCCATAAGCCCGCCCCCAGGCTTGTGTCATTGGTGAACTATTCGTAGTAAAGTTTGACTGATGTGCGAAGTAGCGAATCAAATATCGACACTCAGATTTGGGCCAGCCAATGACTTAACATAAGTGGGACGAGTTCCCTCCCTATTACACATCCTCAGCCTCAGCTTTAATACCTATAAAGATCATCCATGCAGAGAGGCGCCAGTGTGCTCTTTACTATTGACCTGACACGGTAATCCGATGATCAGGGGTCAGAATGATCGGGTCAGTATAGGAGTGCATAACCATGAATGAGTATCCAGAGGGATTTTGACTATTGTGGATTTATTACAAAGCAGTATGGCTGCAAACAACAATAAAAAAATAACCATAACTTAGGAAAGACTTTTTAAACCCATTGTAGTTTTGTTTTCCTACAAAAAAATGCAGGAAAAAAGTTACCATATATAAATTTTCACCTTAAGATGATCACTGATATATTCAAACAATCCCACTAAAATTTAAAATATACTAATTAGGCCACAGACAAAACAGAACATCATGCAGGAACAGTTGAAGAGAGAGGAAAAATGGGTGGAACAGACCAAAACTGGAGAGGACTAGAGGGTTAAAAATAGACTGAGAGTCATTTTCAGGAGGAGAGGTAGGGAGACAGGGAGAGCTAGGGGGTGGGGGGTGGAGAGAAAACAGCTTATGAAAACAGAACTTCTCTTTTCTTTTAAAGGGAGAAAGGGTGAGTTGTGGAGGCAATGGGGAGAGGAGAAGAGGCAAGAGGTGCCTGTGTTGCATAACACAGATGAAACAGAACGAAAGACAACATGTAACACTGTAAGAGTTTAGAAGTCATGAGGCTGACTCATGTTAGAAAATACAATCCTGGGAGGGATGTAGTTACCACTAGCACATCAGAAGTGATATCTGACCAATACAGCAGTGAGAGCCACTGGCAGCTGCAACTCTCAGTAGTAGGAAAGTTAACTCTTTCAGTTCAGGATGACTTTTACCAATTAAAAAACAACATCTGCAAATGGTTCTAAGCAACTAAACAGAGGAACCAGGAGCTAATTTGGATTCAGTTCAAAACAAAAAGCAACATCTGCTGCATTTTCTCTGTTTTTTGCCACATTTAAGTATGTAACTACTAAAAGATGATCCCGGTTTATTCTTAACGGGCAGAAGGAGTTAAATGTAGAAGCATTAGAAGAAGAAACAATGAGAGTAAGAGATTTTAAACTGTGCAGAGCTCCCAACAACCCATCCATCACACACAAGGAGGGAGTTGGAAAACTTGAGACGATGTGTCAAAAGCAAAGAGGCTGAAGAAGGGCAGGAGAAGAGATGAGAGATTATAGTCCGTGTTCACTACATATGACCAGATTAGTGTGAATATAAAATTATAGCTCAGTTCAATAAAGAAACATGTTTTTGTGTCAAAGTAGTGAAAACAAGTTTGACCTTTGTGGAGAGTAAATGATGATGACACAAGATGAGAAAATCTGATAAATGCACAGAGAAGGTGAAGTCAGCATGAGATGATAGTGGGAAACCACAGAATTCTAGCTCTTAGTCATTTAAAATAGTGATAAGTCATGATGATTGGCAAGAGTATAAGAGAAGGTGTGAAAACAGTAAAAGAGAAATTCCCCACGAGCTAAGCTTAACTCGCCCTCCTTGCTGTCGTGCTGGCGGTGCAGTATTTGTGTAGGTGTTCAGCAGCTTTTATTGGCTGTCTCCTCTCACAGACATCATGCTTTTATTGTGCATGTGTGTGCGCATGTGTCTACCCCGCAATTGCATCTGTCAAACTCACATGATTTCACCACAGTAACTTTTCCTCCTCCTCTTTTTTACCTTTCGCTGGCAGGAGGAACACTGCATTCGCTCTCTCTCTCTCATCCCTTAATTCATCTTCCACCCCTGTGCTCTGTCTCTCCCTCCCACAACCCACCATTTGCTCCGTCCAATTATAACTCAATCTACCAATACTTTTGCAGTTACCATGGCAACAGCTACGTCGGGCACAGGTTCCGATACCGCCCATGGTCACCGGTTTATCACTGACCACAACACAACTGTTCAAAAATAAAACAAATTATTTTGCTCAAGGATGCAGTCGGGGTGGGAGTGGGGGAGATTTTTGGGATAAAAACTAGGTTGTTTTTTTGGGCTTTGATTGAGTTTTACTGTCAGATTAAATCAGAGATTGTTATTAAGGTTTTCAGTGTCCGTGAGGTGTTGAGAAATAAACAGATACAGGATGGCAGTCAAGACGGAGGCTCTATAAAGTCTGTGTCCACATTTACAGCATCATTAATGCTGTTCCAATCAACAAATGCTCAGCAGTGAGGAAAATATATGCAGCAAAAACTTGAGACAGTTTGGAGACTTGGGTCAATTCTAATCCGTGAAGCCACTTGCAATGCCTGCGTTTGGCCATGTGGGGGCACTGCTAGACTGCAGATAAATAGCTTAGAAAAAGGCAGCGCCAGAAAACTAGTGCAAAGACTGCGAAACTAGGGATGCCAGAAAAGGTATGGAGGAGAGTGGGATGCATATGGGAAAAAAAGAAAATAAAAATGATTCCAAACTTTGGCATACAAAGTATACATGATAGATGTTGACCTCTTCAGCTCAACAAACATGAGCTTGACATCAGATTGGCAGAACAAGAAACGAATCCAGATTCACTCTAAGTTCGTGTGCATGCACTCAAAGTCTTGGAGCCACCTCAGACTGAGAAAGCCCACTGCATCAGAATCTCCTTTACTTCACCCTAAAGAAAAATGCATCACTGCTGCACATGACTTCAGCTTTAAAATCTTGAGGGCTTCACACATGCTTCAGTGCCAGTCTAGATGACTGTGTGATCCAGATGTGGTTGTTGCCATGGCCAGGGAGGATATGCAGGGCTTTAAGCGTTACGTAAAGCAGAGGCGGGAGGGAGTGGGGATGTTATTCCCGGGTATCCGTATCCGGGTAGACCAGGACGAGGAGAGCAAAGTGGAAAGTAGGGGAAGCGAAGTCGCCGCAATGCGATGAAGCAAAGGGTTAAAAAAGTCATAATTCTGTAGAAATAAAAATAAAAAATGAAACGAAGGAAGGTGAGATAACAGCGAGAAGGATGTATCCAAGTGTGAAAAAGTCTATTCACATGTATTCACTTAAGGGAGTGTGACATGTTTAGTCAATATTCTATGAACTATGTGAGTATATTTCTGTGTTGTTGGTGACACGAGACCTAGTGAGTTACAAAGTCACCGCAATGTAAAAAAAAAATCTTTTTTAAATGTGTTCTACCTCAAAAGTTTGAACATTTCAGTATCAGTAAGATAAGGATACTTACTATCATTCTAATATAATAGTGTCCTTAACCACGTAGAACAGTTTGTGAGATGCTGGGCGGTTTCAACCGTAAGAAAAAACACACACTTTGTACATTATCATCAGAGCAAGAACAAGAACATGACTCACATGATTAAAATAAAAAAGAACCGGAATCGTGCTAGACTTAAACATATTTTGAGGGGGGTGGGAATAAGTGTAGATTACAAGATTTTTGAGTTAGTTCTTTCCTGAAACTCTTTGGTCCCTGAACATTTCAGAGAAAAACCCTCAGATCGTCTGTTATAAGAAAATATAGACTAAAACTGCCCAGACGCAACAAGACAGAGGCGTCATGATGAGCTGTAAACACATGTCAGTGAGTCGAAGTTTCTCCCCTCTGACCGAAAAAGTGACACACACACACACACACATACACAAGGGATTTTTACCTGTAAATAATCAACGTTCAGCACAAACTACATCAGCAATATGTTTGCTTTGTTGCCATAGCAACAGACGTTTGGCACTCACACATCACATCCGGTTCTCAGTGATTGACACTTTGTTACGCTCTCTGTCTTATACACACACACACACACACACACACACACACATGCAGGGCGCATGTGACACCATAAAAAAATGTCTCGTCTTTTTTCCTTTTTCACAGCAGTTTCATTCATTCCAGTTTGATTTTGTCTAACTGTAAACAGAAATAATCAAAACATTTCAGTGAAGTAAGATTATACTATGAAAATGAGAGAAGCTTAATAAGGACATTTGTTTTTTAAATGTCATTGTTATCATTATTATCGATTTAGTCTTAGTGTAATTTCCCTCTGAATGACTGTGAGGTATTTCACCTGAAACCAAAGTTCCTACTTGACACAAACCCTCCTAAACATTTATTATAAATCATATTTAATCCTCCTGTGATTAGCTGTGTTTTCCTTAAGGAACATATTGTGATGAAGGTCTGACAGATCTCAGTGTTTCCTGTCTTTACTGCTGAGTTGGTAACACAGATATGAGAACAGACAGTGAAGATGCTCCCGTGTTTTCACCTCCACACCAACATGCCTGGGCTTTTTTGGCATAAATAAGACCGATTTTACGCTGATACTGACACTCAGTGTCAGTGTGCGCTCTGACTCATAGTTATTAGCATTACTCAAAAACAAATATTAAAATCCCGTTTGCATTTTTGTGCAGAGTATAAAACAGTCTGCATTTCTAAAGTAAAATCAAATCAAACTTTTTAAATATATATTATTAATAATCACTAAACAAACCCTCAACTAAAACAACTAAACACCATTACAGGTTATTAATTACTCTTCACAAGTTGATAGGAAAATATCTGCACAATCTTGCAGTTCACAAACAAACTAAATGTGTGATTACGGAAACACCCACATGCGCTTCTTCCATGCACACACAGCCAAACGTGCATGCACTCACACAAAGAGCTGCTATTCATTCATTCAGCGTTCCTTCAGCTGCAACTCCCCCTAAAAAAACCCCCCAAAAACGGGGGATCTGAAGAGGAAGCGTACACTGAAAATGACACAGCTCCTCTCCCTTCCATGTCCACTTCTCTGTCACACTCAAGCACACAAACAGAAAGGGTAAAAGGTGACGAGAATCACAGCGACTGAAACCAACTAAATAAAAAACATAGAAGTGTGCTTGTTTTTTTTCAGCTTTTAAATTAAGGCAGTGCTGCCACACAGGAGTTTCTTCTTCTACACACACACACACACACACACACACACAAAACACTCTAAACTTACTGCATATAAGATACAAAGACAAACAATTTCAAATCAACCTGCTTCGGCTGATCAGGGAGGCTGTGTACACCTCGTTTCACCGTATTGTCTCGAGTCACTATTAAACAAACAAAGACATGAACGCAGCAAGAGTCAGCGGAAATAATTCGTAGTGAGCAAGAAGAAGCGTTGGCTGCATGGAGAACCACACGGACGCACATACGGAGCGTGTTGATCAGAGAAACATTTAAACAACATGCGTTTGAGTTTCATGTCTTCTTTCTCCTCTCGTCACATTCACAGATAATTTTCTCTTTCTGATCAAAATCCTTTTTTCCCCCTCCCAGCTTTTTTCTGTAAAGGATTAAAACAAGTTGGAGGAAAAAAGCTTTAACTGGCCTCCGAGCTGTTAATCCAGTTCAAATGTTCTTTTTAACTTTCATTTTAAATGTTGATTTCTTATATAACACTGATTTTAGACAGCTACATGATTTGCTTCCGGAGTTCCTTTTTCATCACAATAATCTTTTTGTTCAGGATTTTTCCAAATTCATGCTGTTACACTGTATCTCAGATTTATTGTGAAGTATAATTGTTACCACTCAGCCTTATGATTCCTGTTTGTAATGACTGGAAACATGAGAGAAACTCTCCATTATCGACAAAGCTAATCCTCCGTAATGTAGAGAATAATCCCTATAGAAAACACAAAAACGCCACAGCATGCATGTCGCTGCATACATCTTTTCTCTTCCATTTTCTATCCCTCACACACTCCGAGGGATACTCAGAAATTGTTTTGTCTCTTTACTGGGTAACTGAAAGCACGACAACAGTCATTTAATTATTAATCCTGAGGTAAATCTGCTCAATTTCAGGTCACATTAGCTGTTACCAGTTACCAAACTGGCATTTCAGATTTTTACCCTAATTTCTGCATATTTTCTCTGTGACTTACGGAAGTGAATTATTTGTATTTACAGTAAAATATTAGTCAGTAACAGTGATTTCAACAACACTAAACTAAACCTGGAGCATCTCTGATCCGGGTTTAAGGGAGTCCACGAGTCACATGACCAACTTCAGCATTTTGTTGCCATTACTAGCAGACAGGAGGACGGTGTAAGATAACTGGGGGGTAGACATATGGGACAACAGCATGCTGGCTAACAGTAGCCTCTTTCACTGGGCATCAGCACACTGAGGTCATTGGATATGCACGTGCATATACCATCTACTACACTCTGGGTTTCATCCACTAAAAAACATAATGTGTTTTACTTACTTTGATCAAATGTGTTTTACATTTTTTTTGGCTAATCTAATGAATTTGAATAATTAATCGAGCACACACTAAGGTTTTATTTTCGAGTTCACACACTGTATTATAAAATTCACAAATATTTAAAATATCAGTATTATATAGAGAAATATTTAAGCTGCTGCTGCCAGGATGTACAAAAAAATGTTTACTGCTACATACAAGTGAGTTATAATTTTAGAGGTCAGTTAAATATTAAAACTTTTAAGTACAAATAAATCTCTAATTTTGAGGAGAAAATATGGAATCTATTTAATAACAAGAAATTATATATAAATGTCTTGTATAGAAATTTGGCAAAGATAATATGAATTGTGCAGAGAAAAACAGTCAAACAACAAAATTCAATCTGTTAATTGGAACATCTAAATAAAATACTGGGAGAAAAATGAATGCCTCTACCAGCAAGTTTCATAAATTGTAATTTGCTGCATGTTGAAGAGAATATTTCTATATTTTTGATTGATAAATAGAACACTCACCTTTTACATATCATACAGGAATTCAGCAGCTTTTTAGTTGTTCATGACAAACTCCACATGCTTTTCATTTTACAGTAATGATGATTAAATTGGCAACAGTAATTTATGTTTGATTTTAGACTCACTGTAACTGAATAATTTGATTTTTCAGACTGAAGCAATATTTTCAATTTTTTTCTTTTATTATTGTGGTTGAACAGTTATTAAAAACTTCCTCAGCATGTATAGATTTAATATTCAATTGGCTAATTTTAAAATCCCCTCGAAAATAACCTTATGTTTCAACTGAAATTCTACAAACACTTATTTTAACACTTAAAGTGTCCATTTTTCTGTAGGTGATTTTACTCTACAACTATTTGTTTTTGCTGCACATCCTTTCTTTTTTAAAACTTTTCTGTCATCTGAAAAGTTTCTACTACTTCCTTCAAAGTCACTAAGCTTACACACAAATTTCTCCCACATGTGCACTGATTCTCACCTGTGCCAGGGCGTCCCATGATGATGTCCTTTCGAGGAATGGGGTGCAGACTTTCTGCTGGCAGGATCAGGGGCAGCAGAGCAGTGGGAGAAGGGTGACAGGGAACTGGCTGCTGGACCTCACCACCAAACCCAACCGCCCTGCTGTCCTCTCGTTCTCCGGAGCTTTCTGTGCCACTTGGAGCAGGACCTGTCACTGTTGTGTTGACGGTAACTGAGAGGGCTTGGAGGGGGGTGGCAGGGGTGTCAGTGATAGGCAGCGAAGGAGGTGTTGGGGACACGAGCACCAAGGTTTGTGCTGGACTTCGCAGGAAGACAGTACCATTGGGTACTGTGGCGGAAGCAGCATTAACTGGTACCGGAACCTGGAGGCCGGTGACGGGTTGAGGAGGGAGGGAGTTTATGGTAACCTCTTTCGATGAGGTGTTATCTAGTCCTCCTTCATTTCTACCGCCTCCTCCTCTTTCCACAGGAGATTCCGTAAATTTTGCCAGTGGGACTTCAGGATTTCTCACAATGACGGGGGAGTCACGCAAGGTCTGCTGGGATATAGGGACCAGGCGTCGAGACCCTCCGTCGGTAGTCAGAGGAGAAGCAGGAGTTGGGGATACCAACAGAGGAGGGGGTGAAACAGCTGCGGAGGATGGGGGCCTGCTGGAAGAGGGGGTGCTCACCCCTTTGGGTTGGGGGAAGGTTGGAGTGTGTGTGCAGGAATGTGATGCTGGAGTTTGAGGGGACAGCACTCTGAAAGAGTTGTTGAGATCTCCCTGCTCGAACTCTGTTTTGGGTGTGTAGTCGTGGTGGTGGGAGGTGAGAGGTGGAGGGGGGAGTGCATCTGGTTTCCTCTTGCTGGGACTCATGGGGACTGTGAACGTTAAGTTACTGTGGAAAGAAGGCTGGATGCCTGAGGTGTGTCTCTCCCTCTCTCCTCCTCCAGGCTGGGTCATTGTTTTACTGCCCCCTCCCCCTCCTCCCCCCGTGCCACTGGGCTGTCTGTGTCTCCGGTGTTGTAGGACCGGGGACGGGGAGAAGTTGGCTGGCCTGAAACCAAACAGTGGGGAGGGTGAGGGAGAGGGGGCAGGAGAAAAAGGAGATTGATTGGAGATAGGAGAGAAGGAAGGGGTGCCAGAGCGGGAGCTTCCTAATGATACAAGCATGTTGGCAGCCTCACACTCATCAAAATCAAACCGTGACGACAGTTCATGAGGGAGGAGGGACGAGAGGACCAAGCGTGGTCTGGAGTCTCCTCTGCTACTAGTTTCACTGCTCTCTCTTGAAGTGTCGTCCCACTCAAACTCACTACTTGTTCTTCCTCGAAGGTCAGAAGGGGTGACTGTCCCTGAGCTGCTGCCCCCTCCGATCTTCTCTCCACCTGCTGCCTCGATTTCTTTGGTCTTCATGGACAAATGTCTAGAGCAGTATCCTCGACGCTGAGACTCCTTCATACAACCCTCCCTGGAGCACAACCTCCTCCACTGCTTTCCATTAAACTTCTTACGAATGCCATTAGGAGTGCACACCACATCTCCCTTTTTGTATTTCTGCTGAGCTAATGAAAGAGGAGTCCTGGAACGAGAGGAGGCTGAGGTGGACCCCACACCAGAAGTGGGAGTAGGTGTCTGGGTGGGGGTGCTCTTAGATGGAGGAAGATTTGAAGTGTTGTTGTTTATTTCAGTTGCTGAGGCAGGAGCCTGGGGTGGCTGAGGGCAAGTTATGGTAGAGAGATGTAGGCCTACACCCCGCACCAAGGAGAGGTGAGGAGAAGTGGGAGGGTAGACACTGGACTTGGGGATAATTTCTCTGTGCTGAGAGGTGACAGCATTGGGTTTTGGATTAATGGTGTGTGCCATATTAAAACGAGATACCTCTACATCTTCCTCTGGAGTGTTTGGTTGTTTTTGTCTTTCTCTGTTAGAGAAATTATTTCCACATCCTTGACTTGTGACTGCCACCACACTAGAAGTTACCGTGGATGAATGGGTGGGTGGACGTGAACTACCATATGTATGTCCTGCTGCAACCCCTTCATGGGAGAAACCATGACCCAGCCTTGCTCCACCTCCCAAAACTCCCATTCCACTACTTAGCTGGCACACCTCTCTCTCTACTTCCATCTCCTCCCGCCGCTCCCTCTCCTCCCTTTCCCTCTCACGCTCCCTTTCTTTTGCCCCCCCACCATCTAATTGTGAGACCTCCCATGGAGCGGTGAGTAGTCTCAGGCTCTGTCGGGACACCCACACAGTTGGACCATTTGCCTTCCTTTTCTCCTCTCCCATGTCTCCACGCAGAGTTTCTTTGTCTTCACTGAGGAGCACCTGGTAAGGAAATGAAACACCAGGGTGGGGGTCAACCTGAACAACAATCCCCTCTCTGTACAGCAGAGGACCCCCTTCCTCTCCACCGAATGGCACGCACACTCTGGTACCAACAGCCACAGGTGACATACCAGGGGGAGAGGCATCTAAAATAAACTCCTCGACGCTCTTGACGTCCGAGGACACCAAGGTTCCACCATGAAAAGGGTATTTCACAAGGCTTTCCTCTCCTTGGAGTTGAACTTCAACAGTACCTCCACTCACCTTACGCACCAGCCCAGGTTTAAACACAGGAGACTGCAGGTATGAGTCCCTACCGCCAACAGTCTCTGCACCACTCTCCATAGTCCTCTTTCCTTGTCGAGCCAGCACTCTCTGGTTCTTCATGCCTTTAGCCAGAGCTTCAGCTAGCCCCTCTGAGAGCCTGCCCTCTTTGAGGTGTGAGTTTTGTAGAGGAGCCTGGACACGGAAGTCCTGATGGATGTTTGGTCCTGTAGTTTCCATTACATCCAAGTCAGCAGAGTGTTCGATAGCTGTATCTGTGGAAGAGGAGCGTACAGAGGTCGGGGCCCCATCCAGTTCTTGTTCTCCAGCAGATGAGTCTTTTTCCTGGGAAGGTGCTGTCCTGAGAGGTTTCTCCTTTATAGAAACAAAATGGTTTGTTTCTGTAACTTTACTGTCCACAGTTATCACTGATGGCTGATGACCTGTACAATTAATACTTCCACTATTACTGCTATTTTTAGAAGTACTAAGGCTCCCAGCACAGCTATTACTACAACTAGACATATTGTTAACACTACTTGTAGTGTCACTGGTAGTACTATGATTAACACTCATACTAATGCTTTTATTAATGCTATTACTGTCATTACTTCTTTTGAAAGTATCACTGGAAGTAGTCACACTATCACTGACTTTACTGTTGATATTGCAGTAACTGTTGAGTATGTGTGCAGGACTAGAGGTAGAAAAACTAGTGGTGACACTCGCATTTTTAGCAAAGTGTTCATGTATGTAATTTTTCTTGGGTACGCGAGCCTTAAAAGTGGCTGTTTTCCTACTAGAAACTGAGACTAAACTGGGATTGTGATGGGTGGTTTGTGAAGGTGCAGCTTTGGAGTGTGTTGCTGGAGCAGAGGTTAGTAATGCTACATTAGTGGGTGAAGCACTGCTTCCATTTGTACCCACTAATTTTTCATTTTCTGTCTTTTCCTCTGGTTTCTTTCCATCTTTCCTATCGAACTCCACAGGTTTCTTCAGCTCAGTTGGCCCCTCCCTTGTAATGGTATTGCTATTCGTGAATGGTTCTTCATTTGAGATGGGGGCAGTGCGTGGCGGACTGTGCTTGGGTTTGGAGAGGATGCTGGGTGTGTGCTGTGTGGTTTTGACAAGTGTGTCCTTCTTGACTCTTTTGGTGTCTTTCTCTTGGTGAGGCTGAGAACCTCCCCTCCTTTTCCCCCCTCTGCCTCGAGTTAACGGATGAGAACGTCTTCTATTTTTCTTCAAAGGTCTCATCTCTTCTTCAGTGTTTACAAAGTGCTGCAGATTAAGTGCACTCCTCTTTTGTACTTTTAAGGCACTCCTTCCAATACGTTGTCCTCGACTACCTTTTCTTCTGCACCTTTTCTGTTTCTCTGTAGCAAAGTCTGGAAAAAGAACAGGAAATGGAAAAGACAGGTGGTCATTCATTGTCTTCATAATCATAAATAACTGAGCACAGAAATGACATCATACCTGGACGTTCACAACACTGCACTACTCACGATATCTGAAGTATGTTCTCATGTACCCTTCATGCCTGCCCCGATTCACTAAAATGTGTATGAGTGCATGTCGCCGTGTGCTTGTCTTTATGTAAGATTAAACCTGGATTTCATTGTTACAACATTTCAAAAACGACTGCTTAAGGACAAAACAGGAAGACATGAAGGACTTCCTTTGAAAAATCAATACTCTTGATGACCTTAGTTTGCCCCACACACTCCTAAGAAATAACATATTATAAATATATATATGGCTCCTAAAAGGTTTTAAAAAAAAACTCTAAAACTGTGTAATTAAACTGAATAAAACAGAGAAGTATAGAAATAAAAAAGAAATAATATCATCATCTAAAATCCCAAACTTGAATTGATCCCTTGTATTTTATTTAACACACCCACAGTTCAGAACGCCTGATCTCTCCACTCCACTCTCTGCAGCCACTTCAGAATGCAATGGCTTTCTCACGCTTTGCAACTTGGACTTGCGGCTGCATGATCAACTTGGGAGCAAACACTGAATTTGTTTTGACTTCCATCGGAGGAAAATAGCTGGCAGTGGCCTGGGTGAGGTCACCAAAACAACAAGAGTGGGAGAAAGAGAGGAGTACACGGCTGTTTGATCAAACAGGCCGTTCTTGTGGAGTCAGTGGGAATTTCCACAGTCATTCTAGCACTCGCCGGCTCCCTTTCTCGAGGTCTCAGTCTTTCACGGTCGCCTTTTGTCAGTGTCACACTGATACTCTCTCCCCCTTTAAACGCACACTCACACACACATGCACACACTTGTGCTTACACAAAAAGACAATATAATTGGAATAATCTGCCTTGGTAAGAAACGCCCAAAATGAGAGAAATTAAAAAGCTGGCACGGGATCAGGCACACTCACTGATGCAAGATTACAGGCTTAATACAATGACACACGCAGACACACACACACTTACACAGTGGAGCACAAACGTGCGCATATGTGCTCCCCTCAATTAGACTCAGCAACTCACCCACATGTGCAAATGCCCGATTTCCTATAAATAAAGACATAAACGCTTGCGCTCTTATTTATGGAGTATACACAGACACGTTTACTGTCCTGACATTGAAAAAGTTTATCACACACACACACACTCAGCGACCTTATTGTTAACTAATAAAACAATATAAATGAGTAACACACCAGTTCCACTTCCTGTTGTATAAAAACATGCCTTACCCTCGACATGAATAAATAAAAAACACAATCCTGAACAGGTTTTAATTGCCACGATACACGATTTATGACCTTGTTCTTATCATTTTGTTACAGATTGTAAATCTATGATAGTAAAATACATTAAATTTGATGATTCCTACTGTAAAATCAGAAAATTCCTACACAAATGGCGACACTGCTAATTATTTCACTGCAAAAGCTCCATGTATGTCATCCCCCCGTGTGTGTGGGGGTTGGTTTTTGTGGTGTTTCCTGCAGATGCACAAATCGGAAAGTACAACTTTTACTTATATCTGTGCAGCTAAATTGGGGACAATAAAACTGCTCTGAAAAGAACGTGGCAGAAGCATGTTTAATTCAACATGAACATGTGACACGCAATGTTTTGCAGCATCGCTAATCTTTGGGGTAAAAGTAAGTTGATGTCTAAAAGCTTCCAAAAGGAAATGAGTCACATAATGAGTGTTTTTTTTTTCAGTTTAAAATGTTGCAAAGACCTTGCAGTGCATTTTCACTCCGTTAGCAAAACCTAAACAATGAGAAATATGTTAAGAACATGGCACACGCACCTAATTCCAGATTTTTTCCCTGTAACTGAAGAATTTAACAGTTGTTTAAATTGTCCATCCCTGGCAAACCCTGGAGAAAAAGCAAAAAAAAGTCTGCCTGCAGGAATGTACCTCCTACCAGCACCAGACCAACCCTTCATTACAGAGACCCTGGGGCTTGGACTGGAAGTGCTGGTCTTGTAGAATAACTTTGAAAAGACTCTGGGCCACATAGCTCACTAAGCTGTTGACTAAATGACCCACAAGGATCTGATCTTAGCTTAAAAAAATGCACTTGGTCATGCTTGTGGTCTTTCAAACTACTCTAGACTTTAGCTGATAAGCCAGTGGTGGCTGTGTGTGTATACATTCTGAAACTGTGACGGTCACGGACAGCACAACACAACATGTACTAAACACACAGATAACGCAAGAGTTTCGGAATTAGACACAGACCTACTTTTTATTTTGCACGAGTTGTTGTCAAAATGTTCTCACAGAAAGACTCTTAAAGCGTTTGTGACAGTAAATTGAATTGGGAAAGACTTTTTTCAATTTTTAAACATATCCAGCCTGCTTTAGAAAATATATGCTGTGTTAAAACACGCACAAATAATCTTATCTAAAAATCTGTTGCCAAAGACACCATTTATATAAACCAAATTAAGGAGAAAAATTTAGGAATTTGGACGTGAGCAATCTGTAATTTCCATGCTATTATGTGATGACGGGCTGAGAATCGAGAGTTTTTAAATGATGGTTCTTTTTAGAGGGATCAAAACCAGAATATACTCAAGGTCAACCAACATCCCAAGAATGAAACAATCTGCTCTCCTTTACCTCTGAGTGTTTTTGTAAATAAATGCAAAAAGAAAATATAAATATAAACCTAATCTTCTGGCTGCTGTTGTAGTGCACAAATTTTTAGTAAAAAAAATATTAAGAATTGCCCAAAAAGATAAAATGCTGACAAATCCTGATTGTTCTCTGGGCTCCATCAGGACGAAATGGGGAGGAACTCGCTCGTAATTTAAGCAATTCATAACACCATCCAGGTTTAGAGGCAGCTGGGGGCAAACTAGTTGCTGGTCTGATCTAACCAAGTGTAAATCCTGAATAGACAGATGATCACCATCTCCATGGTGCTGGACTGGACTCCCCTACTTTAAAGGGCAAAAAGGGGCTGTTTCAGCCCAATAAACTTACAGGATAATGTAACCCCATAATGTAACCCTCTTCCTCTGTGACAACAAACTTTACACACACACTAGATGCTCTCCCTGGAATTTACAATGCAGTCGTGCATATGCTGTTAAAATCTCCCATGGACCTGCATATCGACACTCTCACACATTCATTCTGCCACATAAACACTCGCCCACACTCATGTAAAGCCTTTGCATCATGTTTTAATTTCTGGGCTAATAAAAAAAAGCTAAACTTTATGATTCCTAAATATTAAAGTTACATTTTATGCAAGGAAACTGCGATGACAGGTGCACGTTGGGCCAGACATTCACTTTGATCAGACATTTATAAGGAGCGTTGTCTCGGGAAAATGAGGTTGTACAATGTTTATTACTCTGCTATGCTACTGTAATAAACAGATGACAGTTTATTAAGTTTGTCGAAGAGAATGCAGCCTGTGCCCGACTGCAACATGGCACAGGTTGTGTGTATGTGTGTGTGGAGGGAGGGCATCACAAACGGTATTCGAGACTATACAGCTGTGTTCAGGTTCTGTCTATCTTGTGCAAGGCTGCGTTTGCAGCACATGTGAATGAGAGTGTGTAAGTTGGCACACTGCAGTTCATCCCTTTTCTAAAAGCATTTTATGGGTGTCTGTCTGGGCTCAGGGCTGCAGCGACGGGGGACAGTGATGGAGAAGGTGCGATGGTATAGAAGAGGAGGACAGGAGGACGGTCGTGATGATGAAGCTTACTGTGGCCCTCGTGCTCTTCGGCACGGCAGGGCGGTTTTGCCCTTAACTGGGTCACCGGGGAAAGCACTCACACATGAAACAGCAAAGGCAAAAAAAACCCTGAAAAGAACATGCTTTCTGCCACAATCTGATACGCTTTTGTTTATATGCTCATGAGAGAGAGGGACAGAATTGCACACACACAACACAAATTTTAAAAATAATTGTTTTTTGCAATTGAAAAAGGGGGGAGATCTGTGTGTGCACATAGGTAAAAGAGAGTGCTTATTACACAGAGGGTATACTGTGACGTAGTAGGAATATTAGCTTTGTGTAAAAGATGGTAGCAGACATTAAAGCAATAAAAAAAGAGTAACAACAAGGGCTGACATTTGTGCACTTTGGCCAAAACTGATCCAAGGTGACGGTCCCTA
This sequence comes from Pachypanchax playfairii, assembly GCA_006937955.1. Classification (NCBI taxonomy): domain Eukaryota; kingdom Metazoa; phylum Chordata; class Actinopteri; order Cyprinodontiformes; family Aplocheilidae; genus Pachypanchax; species Pachypanchax playfairii. The sequence continues at coordinate 2,216,740 of SSNP01000033.1, forward strand.
TTTGGGACCAAATGGCAGAACTGCCATCACCACGCCAACAGACAACTGCTCTACAAAGCTGCCCACAACATCAGGACCACACAAGAGCGATGATTATCATACGTAGACTGTGGAAACATGTAGGATTGATGAAGATACCTCAAGTCAAAACGTCAAAAACAAGCACCACATTCATCTGACTAAATATATGCTTCCAGGTAAATAAAACTAAACTGATAACAACTGACAGAGATGTCAAGGATGCATCGAATCTGACTGGAGGACAGTAGAAGGAAAAAAGTGGAGTGTCGGTCTGGGAAAAGCCGAGAAAACACGGAATGCCTCTCCGGCTTCTTTGCGCTGATCTGTGTGAGTACTACGAAAAGACGCTACAAAATGTCAAAGGAGTGTGTTGACTCGAGGCAGTCAAGCGCTGTGCTGGATGGAGCTCGGTAACAAACACAAACAATCGCTTTAAAGTGAGATTTCATTATCTAAACAAGAAGGGATCTAATTCTTTCACACATAGCGCTGTTTGACATGCAAACACGCACCACGACGCCCGAAGTACACGCGGAAAGCTGTAGACAAGCTTCCCAAATGTTGCCAAAAATGATATTAAACATAAGGTATATATTTTTAAAACAAACTTGGAAAAAAAGAAGGAATCTTTTCGCTCTAGTAAGCAGCGATGACATTAGTAGTAGTGGTGGTTGTAGTACGTAGTACGAGACGACAGCAGAAGATGCCCATAAAGACACGATGAGCCAGAATACAAAAGACTACATGTTGTTTTCACTCTCGATTTTTAAAAATTATTTTATCTCACGTTACTTGGTGAAAATAGCAAATGATATCTGCGTGGCTGTCAGTAAACATGAGCTGCAATGCTGCAAAATAGGTCGGTTGTTTTTACTACGCTAGTGTGCTGCTCCGCGCAAAACTCGGAAACTAAGGTCAAGTAAAAGTGATTTAAAATCATTACTAAATCGTCTTACCAACCGAGGGAGAGTTAAGTGTTTCTGTAGGAATGCGGTTAAACATTTCAGAAAGTTTTTAGGCTGTTACGCTCGCACCCCTCCCCTGTCTCTCGGTTTTTCCTCGGCTCGGAAGCCTTGTCACTCCATTTCTTTGGACGATTGTGGAACAGTCGACGACCGTTAGCATTTGTTTCCAGTCTCGTGCTAACTCGCTGCTCCTAAAAGTGGAAAGATTGTGTTAGTTTAGCTTCGGTGTCTTGTACTAACTTAGTTTCAACTCACCCAAACAGAGCTTTTTCTTCTCGCCACAGAAAGATTTATGGTTTTATTTTGCCGATGAGGAGACTCGCACAACTCATAGTAAACATCCCTTTGCTGTCGGCTTTGAGGACTTCACGGAGCGGATTCGCACTTTACTTTTCCCCCCGCAAAACATGTCTTTCCCCCGCAGAAACTCAAACAAGGATATAAAAAACTATCCCTCTCCTTTTCCACTACAGTCACAAAATGGTGAATGAACCACTAACAGCTGGGTGAGCTGACCAATGAGAAGTCGCTGACAGGTACAGTAGCCAATCAGTGCCGTTGCTACAGTGCGAAGGGCGTAACGGGTTGGCAAAACCTTTTTGACAGACAGGGCCATCCAACCAATAGCGTTGGAAATCATGAGCCAGGCTGCTGTCCTGTCCCAAACTTTACAGTAACCAATAAAAGCTTTGGGAACCTTAGGAACAGCATGAGGGAGGGTCGAGAGGCGGGAACAAATAACTTACAAGCCAATAGAAAGGCACAAATGCCCCCCCTTTTTTTCAGAAGGAGTATGTTTACCATAATTGACAGTGCAAGTTCCATCCCTGAGTAGACGGTGATAATGCATCAGCTTGTTCAGGTAGAACTTGGTGCAGCAGGATTAAAACAACACAATACTTTTATTGAAACTCCACGAGTCAGCATCCAACTGTTGCTACATCCATTTTCACACCTATATATTCTTGATATTCATTCAATAAACACAGTGAACGCACTAATAGAGATGAAACAGAGTTCCAATGTGTGTTTAATAGTTGAGACTGGGAGATGATCTTCACTTGTGTGGTGCAGACGACCCACCGCTTTCCCTCTCGCTTTTCTCTCAGCAACAGACGCACACTTTCACCACTCTCAGCCAATCAGCGCGCATATTCCAGCTCGTTTTGACGTAGACGATCTTTGCACCCCGCCTACTCTACTGAAAGTGAACGAAAACCGTCTCGGCTGACGTCACTTCCCCGGCAGGCGATTGGACAGTTGTACGACGTCTCGGGACCAATGGGCACACACCCTGGTGATGTCATCACGAGTGTTGCCACCAGCTGGCCTAAAGGGGCGTGGCCTGTCGTATACTCCTCTAACCCCGCGTTTGTAACTTGCAGGCAGCGGTGGAGATGAACCTGTTGTGTTCAGACTATAAAAGACGTGCTTGTATGATATGATGGCACGTGTGAGGCAGATATTCAAACACGTGATTTCATGTTTGATACATTCCATCAACACTGTGACCTTCAGCCAGAGCATCAACAAAAGGAAATGACGCTACCTTGCAAAAGAAAAAGCCCATAATAGTAAACATTACATAATCTTTTGGTCTGTAGTAGAATACCAGACTCATGCTGGAGCAGACAGCTGTGGGAGCTGAGGAGAACAGCGCCTCCTGACGGTATCATCTGATCAATACATGCTGGTAAGTCATCAAGATAAAATCTGCAGAAATAAAAACAGAAAAGAAAAGTTCTGATCCACCGAACCAAATATATATTATGTAACAATAAGCCACGTCTCTCCTCAGTGCTCGTCAGTATGTATAAACCGATACAATGATCATCATGAGACGCAATTGCTCAAACGTTGGTCCAGAGCGCCATCTAGTGTTTTTCTTATGTACTGCACATTGTGATCGTTTCCAAGCAGCCGCAGTTTCTGAAGACTCTACAGTTTTTCTTAAGATTTTAGCTGCATTTCTTTATATTTCTGCCCACTCATTGAACCTGACCATGACATGAAAAATAAAAAAAAGATCCAAAAGTGGTGAAGTGTCGGGAAGAAGGTGTCAGGCTTTAAAAAAACTATCTTCAGATGATCAACAATATCTGAAAATCACATCCTTAAAAAAGTAATTAAAAATCCAGCAAATACCTAAGAGCTGTATCATCCTTCAACTGATCATCTACCATAAAATTTTTCGGCTAAAAATCATCTTTTTCTTTTGTTTTTAAAGAGTTGCTCAGATCTTTCCTCCAAATTTCACAACATCAAATAAAAGTGATCGTCGCTTCAATCTCAGTTTTTCAAATAAACAAAGAATAATCCCTCATTTTGATGAAGATTTTGGAAACCAGTCTATAATGACATTACAGTTTTTAGTTCTACAGGTAATAAAAACATCGATCATTTTTTCAGCATCAATAAAATAAATAACATTTCTAATTTTATAGATTTTGCAAAAATGGCTAAATATCTTGGGTTGACATGTTGGTTAATTAAAAGCTCTTGATCAACAACATTGTCACATACACTCTCTAACTTTCTCAATGAACTACGACTCCATGAACTTTTAGGACTAAAGACAATGACCTCAGTTTTATCTGAGATAAACACTAAAAAAATGAAATGATGTCCAGTTCTACACAGACCAACCTGAAGTTTCAACAGCTGATCAAATTCATCAAATCTCACTGATATATAAAACTGATTGATTAGATTTTCAGTATTTCTTAATAATATTTTGTTTATTTGAAACAGACAATATCCATCAATGAACTTTAAAACAAGACACAGAAGAAGTCTCGACCAATACAGCAAGAACACGAGACAAATCATACATAGAAACATCATATTAACCATAAAGTGAAGCTTAAAAACGTCTATAAATGAGATTAGATTTCTTTCCATCCACCATTTAATGTGTTCTTTAATTAAAGGAAGACTCAAATCACAACTATAATCATGTCTAATCAGTGTTAGAATTGGTGATGTAGCCAAGCAGACATATTTAGAAATAAAATAAAACCCTGCGGATGAAAACACAAACAAACTGAAACCTGTCAGACAGAAATGATTCTACTGTTCTCTTGATGACGTTCTAATGATGAAGTGTTCTATGGTTAGTGGTGTTGAACGCAGCACTCAGATTCATCAGGATTACAACAAACTATACAGAACTATAGTCAGAATATTCATAATGATCATTTGTTTCTATACCATGATATTCTCTAAAACCCTGAAACACATTATTATTCATCAGATGGGATTAAAATTAGTTTTTAAATAACATTTTCAGGGCTTAAACATCTGGATTATGAGTAGTTTATTTATTTTATGGTTTTATCAAAGCAAGTAGATCTTTTCTTAATTTAATTTAAACAATTTTCCTGCCACCTAGTGGCACCATGTGGGTATTTCGGTTTTTCTATTAATCTAAACAGAGATGTTTTTATAATTAGAAATACCAATTAAAATAATATCTGTCTTGAGAGGCCTTTAAAAATCATAGTCTTCTAAGTAGGAAATCTGCTTAGTTGCTATAGCGATTGTTCAAATTCCCTCATTTAGGCGACTGTAAAGAAACTAAATATTTTTTCAGTATATTTAAAATGGAATTCTTTTATTTTGTTAAGCCCAGCAGTCATTTGAGAATTTAAGGTTTCCCACACAGATCATTCTGCCTTGTTAGCATGCCCCCCAACCTGCCCTGATCCCCCTCCTCAACGGGAGCCTGACCTTTGACCTTGACTCTTCAACTGCCCTGTGAGCGCTCATCATCAGGCTGTCAGTCAAACTTCAGAGACCCTTGAATCCTGCTGCGCTCTGCTGTCAGATCAGCCTGCAGGTAGCAGAAAGTACAGAGAACAACAAAAACCTTGAGATTCTGACGTTTAACAGAATTAATCTGAGACGAGGATTAAAATATTTTGCTTAAATTCAAATTTTTGTTTTGATAACAGAACTATCCTCATGTTCCTGTCAAATCCAGACGTTCAACAGGAATGTGCTTTGCCTCGGGGATTCTCAGAGCAGACACTAAGAGTAGCATAACCTCCGACCCTTCCACCCAGTCATGCATGCCACCCACCCCCCCCAAAAAAAAGCTGAACAAGAGATGAAAATAGAAAACTGAGAAGCTGAAAAGGCCGACAGCTTTTCAGTCACAAGGACATGAGCTCCAATAAAACGAGAAAAACCAACAATAAAATGAAGATTCTGAGGGTTCAGTGTGGATTTACTGTAGAGTTATACACCCTACTTCATCTCAAATCTGGTGTTCAACAAACCCTGAAGCCACGGACTCATGTTACCTGCAGGAAGTGAGCCTTTACAGGGCGGCTTTGATTTTAGATGTTCAGCGAAGACGCAGCAGTTGAAGGTGACTTATTGAAGATGAACTTGTTTTTGTGATATGTTACAAGTTTGCAGGCTAATTGTTTTGATACTGGTGATGTTATGTGTTATTGATGGGATGGACGAGCGCTTTGTGTCTCGAGCGTCGGCAGAGGACAGGTTTACTCCTGCAGCTCACAGGAGGAGCCTTGATATCTGATAAATGCTGCTCAGACACTGTGAGGTGCAGGATTTAGGGGAAATCTCTGCAGTCCACAGTGGAATCGACTGCAGGAATATAACCAGTATGAGAACAGTGATGCTATCACAGAGGAAACGTTTAAAGTGAATAGATTTATTCAGACTCTTGAACTTGCTTCTGTGACCCTGATCACAAAGACACATCTTCATCGCGCTGCTACAAGCCAGCAGCTCTTCTGCAGAAAGTCTGCACGATGGAGAACAGTAGGCCTTTGTGTTTGCTGCATTCTTGTTCACAGTAACTTTACACCACTCAGCTGTTCCTCAGAGTCCACGTCATGTCCCAGAGCTGAAGACGAGACTCTCGTGCAGAGACACACAGACTCCCTCCTGTTTAAAGACCATGAAAACAACACCAGCTCTGTGCAAGTCAGCGCAGTGACGATGACTTCAGCGTCCTTGAATGGTGCGTGAAATTTTGCACATCAGTTGTTCTGCAAATGACATCAGCAGATACATGTACTCTGCGTGTAAATTACATCCCTTTTTAGCTCATGGAAATAATCTGCACAGCTTCCACCGAGTCCAAATTTAGCTGTTCAGTTGACAGTTTTAGCCATTTTTGTGACGGTCAAGATGAACTGAGTTAAGATGCGGTGACTAGATGTTGATGTTCGGTGGTTCCTGAGACAAACAGTGTTAATGCAAAAGTTTTAAGCAAAGACTTTACACAATGTTTAGCACCAAATTTTAGCTCAATTTCTGTCAAATTGGCTGAATTTTCAGCCTTTTGATTTTGTAATGGTTGATTTTCTTTGGCAGCCATGTTGAATCGAGTTGATTCCAAAAGTTAATGAGCTGTTGATGTACATCCAATATACAGTAGATTTTCTGAAAGATTTATTGGTTGATGAGATATAGTCCAACACTACAGATATACACACATACTGAGCAAAAACATTACTACATGCAATAAAAAGACAATTTCATCTAATTGAGATGAAAACCAGGATGAAATACTGCTGAGTGTCCCATGTGAAGAGAAATGAACAGACCTGGTGAACGTTATGATGCTGCTGCAGTGTTCAAACAACAGGGGGAGACATTCAATGTCAAATAATCCCACTGAGTGCACCAACTTCACCCGGTCTGTGTTGAAAGAGAGTAAAAAAAGTTTGTTTTTTTTCTCTCCTTTCACCTTTTTTTCTCTCCGAGTCATTGATGTTTCAGTTTGTGGAGAAAAATCACATTGATTTCTCTACAAGGGTCTAATAAGTTGAACAGAAGGCTGGTGGGAAGGAAGGAGGAAAAGGAAATACAAGCACCAGAGTTTCAAACAAACCACATCAATGTGCATTTACACTCGTCTGCGCTCAGCGTGATCAAGTGCCGTCGCTGTGAAAGTGCATCACTCCTGTGAGCTTTTCTCAGTATGGTGAAGGATGTGGTGAACTTACTAGCAGGTCTCTGTGCATTACCGTACCTTACCTCTCTGTCAGAGGATGCAAGACTGACATGTGTGTGTGTGTGAGGGCATTTAGGACGGCTTCTTGCTGTGCACGGTGTGCATACTGCACAGGTTGTGGTTAAATGTGGAGCAGAGAGACAGTTCTGCGCTGGTTTCCCCGAAAGCAGGCGCTTTGGAGGAAGCGGAGGGAAAGGGAAGTGGCACAGGTGACAGAGAAGAATGGCTCCTGTGGTGTCATGATGGAGCTCCAGAGAACAGACTCTGAGAGTCTCCACACACACAAGAAGCCTCTGCAAGGTCCAAACAGGACACAACAGAACCACACTGACAGCTTTGAAACAAGGTTCTTACCTTTAGCGTGTCTTCAAAGTCCAAAATGTCTCTCGGAGAGGTTTGTAGAGAGAGTTGCTTTTATAGAGATAAATAAAGATTATTCAACATGAAAGGATTCTGTAACTAAGGCTTTAAAACAAATAGGAGCTATATTTCACATCAATGCAAACTAATGTACAATTCTCCATTTATAAACAAATGGTCAACATGTACAGAACTGTGTAGAAACCTTTTTTTATTTCTGAGAAGCTTTCCAGTATTTTACTCTGAAGTGATCTTGAACAATATTTCAGGCTTTCAGAAGGTCAAAGTATTTGTTCAGTAAAAGACTTTCACACAGAACATCTCTCAGGATCACCGGCCTTGATATTAGATTTATGTTTCTTTTAATGACAATGCAACAGGAGTCAAACTGGTTTCTGTCTCACAAAATACTAAATGTACTTCTGAAGTTTCAGCGGAAAAATCTTTACAGTGTTTGTAAAATAAAAAAATGTCAATGACATTCAGCTTTTTCTGCAGATTTGACTTATTTTATCAGTTTGTTTGGAGTGTAGAGTTTAATGATGGATGTTATATATATATATATATATATATAATAAATGTCATTTAAGGGCAGTGACTCTCTCTCTCCAGCAGCTCATCTTCCTCCTCCTCTTCCTCCCTCCTACATACATGTGCCGGTACGTGAGCTTCCAACGAGGCAGCTGGTATAGACGCCACATTGGAAGGTAAATTGGTGAACTTTGTGAAGGCATTATGTGGGTGAGCAGGCAGAAGACAAAGTGCTTTACTTCTGACAGCAGCTACTGTATGTGTGTATGTGTATGTGCGCGCACATGTGCATGTGTGTAACCTCAGAGGCCTCAAACTGTATCACATTCACTTGTTCATCAGGGATCCTGAAGGTCAGAAAAAGGTGGATTTAAACTCTGTAATGAATAAAATCAATAAATTACAGATTTAAACAAAATATTTACTTAACGTTTTACAACATAAACTTACAAGATATAAGGAAATTTTTAAAACTAACAAACACTTTTAAGATTCTGAAATTTGGATTGAAAGACTTTTGGGAAGGAAACGTGTATGTTTAATAAAATATTTTGGATAATTTCTCAAAGGATTACATTAAATAACCCAAAGTTTATAAGTCCAGTTGCAAATAGAAAGTGCCAAAAGTGGCATTTTCCTAGACATCTACTTCATACCGTCATCATAAGCTAATATGAAAAAGTTTTGTAGAAATTATTACCACAGGACTGTAATCCATCCAGGTAAAGATTTTCTGACTGAGCTCAGATCAAAAGGTCTCAGAGAAACTATTTTTATTTTCTATGTAGCATATTTACAAAAAAAAAACAAGAGAAAACTGAAGAATTTTACTGTCTTACACCTGTTTTTACAGGTGCAGTAACGTACACACCTGATTTCATCCATCTAGATTTACATGTTGTATTTTAAAGGCTTTTTAAAACTGGTTACACAAAAGCATGAAAGCATCTGATCGAGCCAGAGAACACAAACATACAGCCAGTCATGAAGACCTGTCCTCATGCAACAGATGGTGTGTCCCAAACAGCCCCGAAAGTCAGAACAAAGTTACATAAAGAGACGGGAAACACGGAGAAGAGCCGTCACTTCTCTGAGGTGGGAAAACAGGTGCTGCTTAAATATTCCTTCTCTAGTCGTAATTAACAGAAACCTTTGATTTCATTCTCTATATTATTATTGATCCGATCACAACTCGTTCCATGATTTCTTAGCGTTTTACTGTATTTGTTTATTCATTTGAATCTTAAATTAGAAAAAACTACTTCCGGTATACGTGCCAGCTTGTTACTAACGATACAAAAAGTCAGGGGTTAATCATTTTGTTTACAAATAAGCAGCTAATGAAACTCTAACATCTGATGATGTGTCCCGAATGAACATGGATGCATGAAAACGAAGTGCAGACATAAACAAACAGATAATCACATTGGGTTTTAACTGGTTTTAATTAACCCTGATTACATCTTAATTACAAGTTTGAAAAAAAAAAAAAAAAACAGAACAAAAACAAACAAACATGGAAGAAGCAGAGAAATTCAATGTTACATCAGAGTATTAACTCTCTTCTCTCCATCAGCGTGTTGTGTAACAGCTGTGAGGGGAGAAGAGGTGAAAGAACAGACCAAAAGAGGGAGAAGAGAAGATCTTTACACGGTAAAACAACATCTTTTACTTTTTAAAATGATATACATCCCCTTCCAAAAAATATCAACAAGAAAAAAAAAAAAACAAACACAGAAAATAATATACAAGAGAGAGAGAGAAAAAAATGCAACAATAGAAAATGAAAATGACGAGAAAAAACCCGATAAAAGCTCCATCTGCAGCTCTTCACGCTCAGTCCCAGATGTTATTTCTCTGTCAGCATCAAAATGAATGTTACGCATTTCACTTATATTTTACATCTGGTAAAACCCAAAACTCAGGCAAGAAAGTTCAACACAGGGAATGAAATCTGGGCGCGTTTGAAGTGACGTATACGACGTTAAAAAGCAACAGCTAACTGAGCCGTGGAATCAAAATAATGCCGGCGAGAGAGAGAAATCACTCGACGAGAACCAGGGAAACGACATGAAGTCTGTAAAAATAAACCCATAAAACTTGATTTCTTTGACAGAGAAACATGATCTTTGTGCTGTTTGACAGTTCAGGCCTGTAACAGGATGTTGGAGTCAGACTCTGGTTTAGACTGAGTCGGATCGGTTGGCAGGAAGTCCGACGAGGCCTGAAAGCGGAGCGAGGAACCGTCAGAGGGACGAGAGCGCAGAGCGGCTAAAACCGGCGTCCTCTCTGTTGCTGAGATACGGAGAGTATAAGGCAGCTGTCAGTTCAAATACAGACGTAGGAACTGGTGGGCGTGAGTGTGTGAATGTGTGTGTATGTTGTGACAAGCTGCAGACCCAGACCACGTGGGGGGGTATGATGAGGAGACTGGATCAGCTCAGACGACCTGCAGAGCATCCATCTCTCAGTTTGATGACCAATCAGACGCCTGGATGACGGGGCAGCGGAGGCGACTGCAGGTCGTGTCACAAAGATTTCTGTTTGTTTGTGTGAATGTGCATAGATTAAGAATCAGGACAGTGATGTTTAACCTCTCCTCTCCACTTAGCTGATCTCTGCAACTTGAACTGGGTTCATGAGAAAGTACAGGATTACTACCTGACTAATAACCCCTGAGCTGACCGAGTGCGTCCGCGCGCGCACACGCTCACACACAGCCCGCCTGGAGAGGTGGCCTGCAGCCAGGACAGCTCAGACCAGCAAGAACCCCGCTGAGCAGAGCGAGACTGTAGACAAGAAAAAAACAGAGCGCTGAAAGGGCAACGCTACCGCGAAAAACAAAGTGAACAGCAGAGCGAGCCGCACCGTCTGGATCATTAGCAGTCTGAGTCGTGATATTTTGTCTTGCTGGTCTGGTTCTGGTGGACTGGCTCGAGCTGTTTGTTTATCTATGAAACAAATATACAAGAATCTCTCCCCACCCCACACCTTTTTTTGTTTCTGTCCACCCACAAGACTGTAAACTGCAGTGACGCGTCTGTACGCTCACAATTACCCACTTAAAAAAAAACTGAATCAATCACATCATTAAAACGCTCGAGTTCTTTTAAAATGTTCATCATTTCATTTAGAATATGTCAAGATAAATTCTTCATGTGTGTATTAGAGCTCAGTTTACACTATTATACACGCTTTAAAAACAAACCGTACAGCGGCAGTGTGTGTGTGTGTGTGTGTGTGTTGGAGTCAGAGTAAACACGAGTTGTGATGGCAGTGCTGTGTATGTGAGTGTGTGTTTGCTGGTTTAGTTTAACACTATCTATGATTGTTAGACGAGCTCAAGCTGGTGAACATGGATTCTGAGATTTTTTTTACATTTTTTTTGGGGGGGGGGGGTTTAGGTTTACAATTCATGTTAGGCGAGGTAAGAAGGCTAGCTGAGGAAACCTATAATCCCCTGAAGGTTTCACCCTCCTCTCGTGTTCTCACGTCTCCCTCGGTTCATTATCTCTAGAAGCAGAGGCAGGATTTTTTCCACAGGTGGTCCGCGAGAGAAAGAGGGGCAGAACGAGAGAAAGACAGAGGAAGGGTTCTAGAAAAGTCAAAAGCTCTGAGAGAACAGTTTGAGTTTTTAACGGGCTTGTGCTGCAGCGAACACCGTTTCGTGTCCAGAATCCTCCAAGTCCCGATGGCTGTTTTTTAAATTGTGTGTCTGTGTTCATGGATCCGATAAACGAGGCTTCCCTGAGTGGAGTGGGTCATGTTTAAGACTCAGACTCACCCAACAGCCTCACCCATTACAGAGACACTTTCCTTTCAATCACACTGATTCTTCCACCTTCTCAGCCCACATCCATCACGCTGCGTCTGCACTCTTCGTGTCTTCCCAGGGCTCTCGGGGTGAGAAGCAGGCACTTAAAAGTCCCGTCGTCCTGTTGGAAAAATTGCATGTGTTTGGACGCGATGGTCCTGTATGAGTGACTGGGCTGTGAGGGAGTGTTTGTAGTCTGGCTGCTGATCCCACTGACGGGGGGCCTGATGTGAGAGCGAAGCTACGAGAGCAGGACATCTGGAGATTCACTGGCCAGGTGGGAGTTGATTTTACAGCCAGAGTCTGAATGAGTCTCTCCTCCCTAAGTACGCGTCCCAGAGGAGCCCTGATCCAGGATTGATGGTGATTCTGACAACAAGAATCTGGCTGTCTTCTGTCAGCTTTATGAGTGTGTATGTTGGACTCTGTTCTCGGTTCACTGGAGATTTCAGGAATCTAGTTTGTCAGTGTGGGAGGAGGATTACAGAGGAATCATTTACATACTTCTGTCCCATCGTCCCGGACTGCTGGAGCAGTAGTGTTTGAGTCCTCATCAGCAGTCTTTATTCTCTAGAGACAGCTGTGCTGCAGCGCGATGCAGCTCAGCGCTTGCCCTGCGGTGAGAAGCCTGCGGCGTTAATAAAGAGCCCTCATAGGCTAACGGGGGAGGACTGTCCCCCTCTCCACTGCCTGTCCCATCCTCCTCCATCTCAACACATCCATTACTTTGCCGCTCTCTGTCCCGCTCCTCCTCTGGTCGGACTTTTTTGTCATCCGACTCCTCCTGAGATGCTTCCATGCGCTGGTCTTCGCTCCAGCGTCTCTTGAAGCGCAGCTTGAGCGGGATGCACTTGGTTTGAGTAGATTCTGCCGTCGCCGTCTGCGAAGGGGAGGTGCTGCTCTCCCCCGGCTCGGGAGGCTCGCTCTTGAAGATGGTCGGCCCGCGATGTGCGTTGGAGTGTGTGTGGTGTGAGGTGAAAAACGGTAAGAGGCCGGGAGGAGGAGGAGCCGGGGCTTTGAAGACGTCCTCGTCCAGATCCTCGTCGTGATGCTGCAAGGCTGCAGAGCCGTTGGAAAGGTGGTGGTGATGGTTGGATACTCTGGAGCGGCGAGAGAAGAGCTCAGACTCGTGATCTCTTTCATCTGGGTCTTCATCACTGATGTCCGTCACCTCCACCTCTTCCTCTGATTCTATATCAGAGATGGGTTCCACCTACACGTCAGGTAAAAAGAAGAAGCAGGATGTATCACATCAAAGAAATACAAGAAAATGTGAAACATAGTGAAGAATGTCTGTGTTTTTGTTACCTTTATCTTTGGGAGTCCTGCACTGTTTAGAGACTGGGTTGAGGAGGAAGCAGAAATGACACCTGAGCCGCTGGCGGAGCTCAGGTCACTGCCAAATGACATAGAAGACCCCAGACCAGAAGTAGAGGACATGGACCCGGATCCTGAGGACAGCGAGCTCTGCCTGGGTTTACTCTGACCTTCTCTCTGCTTCCTTCCCAGCGGAGGCGGCTGCAGCTTGAACTTGAAGGGGGACATGTGTGGCGGCTCCTCTCCCAGGTGGAGGGAGTGGTGCATGGAATGGGAATGGGGGTGAGGGTGGGCAGAGTGAGGAGGATGCGGGTGGTGGTGGGCGGAGTGAGCCAGAGGTGGATGGTGATGTCGGTCTCCTCCCCTCTCTCCTCCTGTGGCTGAGGCAGCTCTCTCGGCGGCTGCTCTCTCTGCAGCCAGGCTGGATTTTTCTGTGGTGAGGCGGTGCGGCTGAGGGATGACGATGTTGGGGTACTGAAGGAACGCTCGGGGACTGAGGCCGTAGTTGTACACCGACTGGGTGTGGGCCTGCAGGTAGCGCTTCATGTCTTCTGGGTTGAAGGAGAAGTGTGAGCCCAACATGGGTGAAAGCGTGGGTGAGGGAGTGTAGGGCAGGTGGGATGTTGGAGTCATGGAGAGGGCTGGAGACAGAGGAGGAGCTAAGAGGTTCGCTCCTGGAAGAGGGGACACCGGGAACGGGGACAGGGGGTCCTGGGGGATACGATGCCCAGCGGGGCCACGAGAACCTGGGTGGCCTGCTGGGTTACCTGGTGCATACATACGGAAAAGGGTCTCATGAGACAGGCGTGGATGGATGATACTCCTATAACCTCCTCCACCCCCTGGTCCTCCTCCACTCACACCCCTCTCCCCCCTCTCCTCTCCTGCTCCCGTGTTACCCTCCTCTATCTCTGAATTTACTGACGTGCCATCACTGCAGTCACTAACGGAGCCACGGGCCATCCGTCGGGCCACGGAGCTGAACATGCCCCCGGGGCTGCGCAGGTCCTCGTTGGGGGAGAGGACCTCTGAGGGTGTGGAAGGAGGGAAGCGGAAATGGGTTCCTGCACCGGACGGGACAGGAGGGGCACTTTGTGGAACGCTACTTCCTGCAGACATCAAAGAAGGAGAAGAAAGAGAGGAGAATTCTGAGAAATAATATACAACGTTCTCTAGTTTAATCCAGTGTAATCACACCATCCTTTTGAGGGATTATGGGATATTTTAGCAGGCAGAGGCAACAAACTCAGTGTAAGTCTGTCCAGGCTTACCAGTGGAGCCCATGTCGATGAAGGGGTAGTTAACCAAAACCAGTTTGTTGAAGTTAAACTTATAAGTAAACCTCTTTCCTTTGGTCTTGTGAAGGATCCTCTTGTTATAATAGTATCTGCAAAACAACAACAACAACAACAAGACAGATGAGTAAAAATAATCCAGAGAAATGGAACCGTGTCACTGAAATATGCCACAGTGTTTGTCTTTGACACATCACAGCATTTCATTAAAACCGTGGGCCTCGTGTTAGATGATCATTTTATCTGCATCACAGAGACTGTGACAGATGTGCTTGGACACACTTTAATAAGCACAAGTCTTTCATGCACCCCTCACCACCAGCGTGATAGATATTAGAGAGTGTTGTCTGACATTTGCACAAAGCAGACCCAGAAGAAGAAGAAGAAGGGGGATGAGTAGAAAAAAAGGAGTGGGGGGGGGTGAGAGAAAACAGACAGATGAGAAATAAAGGATGGACAGAGCTGCTGAGCAGGGCTAAGCAAATAATTAAAAAGATCAGAGGCCGGTGTGAGCAGTGTTAGCACTGAGGGCAAAGGTTGGGCTATTTTCAGAGTATCATTGGGACACGAGGGAGCGTGAGCGGTGGGATGAAGGTTTAACAGGTGTGTGGATTGTATATGTGGTATCTGTGTAAAAAACAGAAAAAGGTTTGGATGCTGTCAGGATGGTGTCACACACTCAGCAGAACACTATGTTTCTTATTCTGCAACATGGAGACATCTTTTTATGTAACAGCAAAGCAAAGCCACTAATAATTCAGCCCATCTTTATCTGTTTATATAATGGCCATCC